>CM052715.1:51917627-51951818 GCA_028551405.1 Uromys caudimaculatus
CTGGTGTTCTGTTCAGGAACTTTTCCCCCGTACCCAGGTGTTCGAGAGTTTTCCCCACTTTCTCTTCTATTAGATTCAGTGTAACTGGTTTTATGTGGAGGTCCTTAATCCACTTGGATTTGAGCTTTGTACAAGGAGATAGGAGTAGATCAATTTGCATTCTTCTACATGTAGACCACCAGTTGACCCAGCACCATTTGTTGAAGATGCTGTCTTTTTTCCACTGAGTGGTAAATAATCTTTTAAGCTCCTATTGTGCTAGTACTTTTCAGAGTGAGGGGCTGGGCAATGTCCAATGCCTTGAACAAACGCTTTGGTGAATTTCTCAAAGAACATAAGACACAGACACAGGAGCATTGTGTGAGTCTAAGAACTGAGCATTAAGCAATGGGGTATGTGAGTTTGTTAGTGGGAGGAGAAACACATGGCTAGGGACACAGGAAGGGACCTGAAGCCTCTGCCAAGCCTGTTACCTCAACAGGCTATAATATTGATGGGCTCCAAGGTAGCACATAGGCGACAGGCTCTAGGCAAAAGTTGTAAATAAAGACTCCTGATCTACGGAAGAGTGGGAAAGTACATTTTAATTTGGTGAATTACTAGCATAGGTGAATTTTTATGATGTCTTGCGAAGTGTAGACTTTGACTACAGATCAAATGCAAGCAGAAAAGCGGAGTCACACAGCTGCTGCTGAAGACAGCAACTGGAGAGATGCAGCTGTGGTCCTATGGCACCAGGAGCCTCTAGAATCTGAAAGTCGTGAAAGGCTTCTCCCTAAGCCCCAGGAGAAGGGATGCCCTGCCAACGTCTGGATTCAGAACCCTGGCCCTCAGATTGGAAGGAGAGGAATTTCTATTGACTGAAGGCACCCACTTGGTGATACTTTTCTATAGCAAACCTAGGAAACTCCTGTGCAAGCTGGTTAACCTTGGCCAGAGGTTATTCCTACCTGTAAGCTCTCTAACATTATTTTGGCACTGCCTTTTGATTTCTTTAAAAGTTGCCTTAAAATGTCAGGATTTGGTCCTTTATATTTTTGAGGATGGACTCCCACTTAGAGGTTCTAGAAAAGAAGCATTGCTTTGAGATGTTCTCCCCCTCCAAGTTGTAGGTAGTTTACTGGAAAAGCTAGAGAACTCTTATGCACATTTCTGATGGAAGATCGACCATTTATCTGTGCATGGAATTTCAAGTCTTTTCAGGGCTGATCAAGTTTAATTCCATTTTGCTGGGCAGTGGTGGCGCACGCCTTTAATCCCAGCACTTGGGAGGCAGAGGCAGGCGGATTTCTGAGTTCGAGGCCAGCCTGGTCTACAGAGTGAGTTCCAGGACGGCCAGGGCTACACAGAGAAACCCTGTCTCGAAAAACCAAAAAAAAAAAAAAAAAAAAAAGTTTAATTCCATTTCAACCCAGTCCCCAACTGTATACCGATGCATTCCCTATAAATGAAACATTCCCTGTGAATGAATGGAAGCATTCCTTATGAATGGATGAATACCTTGCTCTGACCTGGTTACACAAAGGGTTCAACATTAGTGACTACAATTTCTGCTGTAATTAAACACAAAAGTGTGAAAAAAGTCACTCAGGAGGGTCATTATAGAATGTCACACACAGCTTTATACCTTCTCAATGCTTTATCTCTACAAAACCAAAACCAAAAACCAAAACCAAAACAAAACAAAAACCCTCCCTGGGATCAGAAAGACCATCCTTTCTCAAGTGTGAATCATTTTCCACAAACACGTCCACAGCCACAATTGTTCTAGGTCCCCTTTGTCACTAAAAGTGATCTACCAAGTTGACGTCACAGAAATTCAATAGCCACGAGATTCCAAAAGAGACCAGGGAGAAGAGTCTGTCAGTGTGGAGCACTGCTGAGTCTGCTGCTGCAAGCTGTGGGCATCGCGGAAAAGCCTGGAAGGTGGAATTTACCCCTCTTCCTCCGGGGCCTTCCTGGTGCCCTTCAGCTTTACCTGCACTCGTGTTTGATCTCTTTTGTGTCCTGGTGGGTCACTTACACTCAGTGACTGGCGTCTGTGGAGGTGCATAACGGTGGAGGCTGAGAACAGGCAAGATTTGGTTGCTGATATGCTAAGAAAGAGCTCAGGTCGGGAGAGCAGTGGTAGGAAATTAGGCTAGCTGTTTTGGGCTTCCCATGGCATTGCCTCCGAGTCTCCTCGGCCTTTCTTAAACATGTTCAACAAGCAGGACACTGTTCAATCTATTCCACTGTTGGCGTGTTGGGTCTGGACTTCTCTTTCTCTAGACCACCTTCCTGCAGCTCACATAGCCATTTCTGTTAGTGCTTACTCAAGGCATTGTAGAAAACCAGTGGCTACCCAGGAAAGGCGAAGCAGAGCTGACAGTTGTTCAGTTAGTTTGGCTGGTGGAGATAGGCACACAGGAAGTGTCCTAGACCACAGTTTCCTCGCAACACAGGTTCTTGGTGGCCTCCGTTTGTGTGTGTTCACAATAAGACCAGCACTGTGGGGAAACAGTGGCAATTTAGTACTCTGTGAGCCCTCATGTGGAGGGCTCTGGGCCTAAGCATTTCGATAAGTCTCTGCTCCTCTTCCACCATCCACATAGGGAGACAAAAGGAATAAACTGGCAAACACCAGGACTGAAGAGACTCTGGTGGCCTGCAGCTACCCGAGTCATGCAAGGCCATGGGTTTCCCCAAGGACAGCAGGTTCTGACTAGAATCAGATGTGGCAATCCAAATTTCCCCAGCAGCTCTCTGTTCCCTGCCTAGCAACTGCAACTCTCTCTGGAAGCAGGCAGAACATGTTTGTGATGCTATACGGAATGGTTTGTTAGTGTGTGTGAGTTCTGCAGGTCTGGAATGCTCGCTTTTTATCACCACTGGATGTAATAGAGTTCAAGGCCGGAAGAAAACACCAAGTGATGCATTCACTCCTTTGCCCTAGTCACTGTTTAGATGCCTCCTTTCAATTAGATTAAGTCTTTTCATGGTCTAATATAAATTTCCTATGTTTTCTTCGAGGCCCGGACCAGGTTTTGTTGCCTTGAATGTAACCTTTGTAAGCTTCTTAAATGAGTGGAAGAATTAATTCATCAACAAGACACCTCATCAGTTTGTCGGGCTCCTGGCCAATTTTTATTACTTCTGTAAATTTTACCAGAATTTAACTTATTAAAATTAGATGTGAGGAGGGATACAATTTATTAAACACTTAGGTATAATGTTACTTTTGCTTCATAAATTCCAATGGAGTGAGGGTCATTTTGTGATTTCCAGGTGATGGAGGCAAGTCCCTGATCGTCCTGGCTGCTGTTTGTTGCTGGGGGTGAGGGTAAAAAGTTCCTCTTTAGGCTCTCTGTTCACCAGGGCCACGAAGGGTTAACCTGAGTGTCCATCACAGGATTTTGCTATTATGTTACACCTAGTGAAAATATAGTTTTAAAGATAATATTTTTATTTATTCTTAGATAACTTCATACATTTACACAATGTGTTTTGATCAGATCCACCAGGTCCCCATCCAATTCTATCCAAAGGCCCCCAATATATTCCCCTCTCACCTGTATGCCCTCTCCTTAAAAAAACAGAGCCCATTGACTCTAATTAATGTATCTCCTGGTGTGCTTCTGATGAACTGTTTCATTAACCAAAGTGAATGCCTGGATCTTTTCTCACGTGTTTTGGTTTGAAGACTGTTTTGTGAAATGCTAGGACAGTGGCTTCCGATCCAGGTGCTCAGAGCATCCTTCCCCACCTGTTTACCCCGAGGTGATATCTGTCCTCCCTCCATGAGACACACATTTCTTGGAAACAGCAAATAGACGACTCTCGATTTTTGATCCAATCTGCTAGTCTGCGTCTTGTGATTGAGAAATGGAGGCTGTCAGTATTCAGAGTTACTATTGAAACATTTGTTTTGATTCCTGTCACTTTGTAGCGTGTAGTGTCTCCTCCTCCTTCCCTCTCTTGCTTAACTATTATCTTAGTGTGCTTTGTTCTCTTCTGTGACCCCTTGGACTATTTGTTTTTCTCTTTAATCTGCTGGATTCCCCCCCCCCCAAGTATTTTCTGTATCAATGGCTCCGTGCTCACAAATTCCTTTAGCTTAATTTGATTTTTCCTTCCATCGTCACAGACAGCTTTGCTGGGTTCAGTAGTCTGGGCTGGTAGTTGTTATCTTCCTGAATTTGAAATACGTATCCAGTCCCTCCTGGATTTTGAGGTTTCGGTTGCCTAACCAGTTGTTATTCTGCTGGGTCTCTCTTTATATGTTATTTTGTGTTTCTCTCTTACCACTTTCAATGTACCTTCTTTGCTCCATATGGTGAGTGCTTTAATTATAATTTGATGTGGGGTGGTTCTTCTAGGGTCTAGTCATTTTAAGTATTTCCCATGTTCATGTGGGACCTGGAAGTGATACAAGGTGTGGTTCAGAAAATCCTCAGAGCAGGAACTTAGGGTGATGGGTTCAAACTCTCTATTTTCTCTGAGTAGAATACTAACTTTGAGAGAAACCATAGTTGCTAGATCACCACTGTGCAAATGTTTTACTAGTTGACCAATAACAGTGGCCCCTTTGATTTCAGTAGCTGTTGGAGAATAAACAACTCCAAACACTGTGATGTATGTTCAGATTTTAACGAATAAGATTAGAGGTAGGGTGTCCATAGGTAAGGATTAAATATTGGATTGAAAGTGAAGAAAATGAGGTGGAGGAAGTTGAGATTTTTCTAGCATCCGAAGATTTTAGAGATTCTTTTAATCTATGGAATGTTAAGAGTAGAAAGGAGAAGAGAATAAGAATGGAAGAGAGGAAAGCACAGGAGTAATTTGGGGGAGGCTGAGATGAGCTTTAGAATAAACCGGTTCATAAACAATGGCCCTACAACCCAACTGAGCAGCATACAAACAAAACCCAAACCACCATGAGGCACACAAGCAAGAACTGGAACTAAACGCTAGAGGATATAAAATAAAAACATGTGTGCAGCGACTTGAAAAGTGGAGCTCTTAGATTTCTCTGGCTGCCTTGGGCTCCCTGTGGTGTATGAGGGCAGAGGGGTTGTGCATGACCGGGGGCCTTGGTCTCTGAAACCTCAGTACGTTTGGGTTCTGGCATGTTTGGGAGGGGGGTTGAAAGTCTTTTCTGGTGTTTCCTGTGGACCTTAAACCCTACTGTGACTTCTTCTGGTCCTGAAGTAAGTGTGTGTGTGTGTGTGTGTGTGTGTGTGTGTGTGTGTGTGTGTCTGTGTGAAGCAGTGCTTCCGGCAGTTTCTCCTACTCTTTCCTGGGCAGACTGATTTGGAAGGGAAATGGACTGGTGTGGAAAGGACCATGATTCTCAGCTTTGGCGCTGTCTTTCCTGCAGAGATGTCCACTGGGTTAGTAAGTTCATTACAAACCTTACCTCTTGCAGGATAAAAGCTTCGTGTGGATTGTCTTTGCTGTTTCCTATCATTAGGTATCAGTGATGAGGCTTCTGGTCAACCCTTTCACCCAGAAGACCCAGAGCACCTCTGTAGTCCTCACAGGTCCCTCTAATTGAACTTAGGGCTCAATCAACAAGAGGGAAATCGTTCCTGGAGCTGGAAACCTAGCCAACTGCCCAGGGCTACTAAAGCAAGAGATTTGGGGGAAGGACCTACAACCAACACTAACCTAACACCTTTTATACTTTTGCTTCTGTATCCACAGATAAGTGGAATCTTCACCCTTCATCAAAGAAACTTCTCTTTGCAGCAGATGGAGACTATCACAGGAGACCACAACCAATCAAAACATAGAGTTGTGGAGCCCAGTCCCAATGAATATATCTGCAAAACAGTTCTTACATCAAAGGGAACACTGTGGAGGAGCGGGAGAAAAACTGTTACGAGCCAGAGGACTGGGGAGTTTGCTTTGAGGTAGTGTCTCCTAGTAATGTTAGAAGCTACTCCCATTAAGTCTTACCCATATGACACCTAAGACGAGCCAAAGGGGGACAGCAGTAGAAGTGCTAAGAAGGACAGTGGAAAGACCTTCAGGCCTCACCTATACACCAAGAACTCCGGGTAACTAAGGAATGCTGAGAGTTGGAAAAATAGTCTTACCCAGGGAAAAGCACACCAATTGGTTATCCAACACCAAATAGTCAGGCCTGAACACAAACATGTAAGTAATATTGTACAGACTGAGCTGGTTGTATTTAAATATATGTATGTATGTGTGTCTGTGTGTGTGTGTGTGTGTGTGTATATATATATATATATATATATATATATGTATATATGTATATATATAAACATACATATATGCATGTAAGAACAATTAATGAAAAAAAGAGCATAGGTTTGAAAGAGCAAGAAGGGCTATATAGGGGGGTTTAGAGCAGTGGTTCTCAACCTTCCCGATGCTGCGACCCTTTCATACAGTTCCTCATGGTGTAGTGACCCCAATCATAAAATTATTTTTGTTGTACTTTGTAACTATAACTTTGTCACTGTTGTAAATTGTAATGTAATTATCCCTGTTTTCTGATGGTACTAGGCCAACCCCTGTGAAAGGGTCACTTGACCCCCAAAGGAGTTGAGACCCACAGGTTGAGAACCAGTGCTTTAGAGGCTAAAGAGGGATGGGATAGTAATGTATTTCTATTATAATATCAGAAATAAAATAAAACCAAAAGAACCAACATTAATTCATCTGGAAAGTATTAAATATTTGCTTTAGGCAGAGTTAAATCCCCAACAATTACAAAAAAATAAAATCAGCAAGATTGACAAACTTTCAGCTAAATTAAACAAAATATACACAGAGAAGACAGAAATTAATAAAATTATGGGTGAAAAGAGAAACAATGTAATAGACAGGAAATTCAGAGAATTGCAGGGACATATTTTAATAATTATATTACAGTAGAATGGAAAATCTAAAGGACATGGATGACCTTCTAGATATATTGAGGAAAGTCATTTATGTAAGCCCCTTACCAACTAGTGAGATAGAAGTAATTAAAATCTCCCAACACAAAATCCCAGGGCCAGATCTCCACAGGGGAGAATTCTACCATACCACCAAAGAATAGCCCAATGTTCCCCAGATTAGTGTGTAAAATAGAAAAGGAAGAAATTATTTTTACAAAGCTAGTAGTACTATCCTGATTTCAAAGCCTGACAAAGTTAAGAGAAAGGAAGGAAGGAAGGAAGGAAGGAAGGAAGGAAGGAAAGAAGGAAGGAGGATGGAAGGAAGGAAGGAAGGATGGAAGGAGGAAGGAAGGAAGGAGGAAGGAAGGAAGGAAGGAAGGAAGGAAGGAGGAAGACAGAAAGAAAGGAAGGAAGAAAGGAAGGAAGGAGGGAGGAAGGAAGGAGAAAGGAAGGAGGAAGGAAGGAAGAAACAGGCAAATCTCTCTGAAAAGCATGTCAAAAAGATTATCCACCATGATCAAATTGGCTTCATACCAGAGGTACAAGGATGGTTCAACATTCATAAATGTAATTTAGTACATAAACAGATTTAAGAGCAGAAGCCACAGTCATTTCGATGGCTGTACATAAGGCTTTTGACAAAATCCAGCATCACTTTGGGATAAAATCCTGCAGAATCTAGTAATGTAAGAGAACATAATAAAGGCAGCACAGCAAGGACACAGCTTACGTCATGTTGAATGGAGACAGCCTCAAGAGCTTTTCACTAAAATCAAGCGTGAGACAAAGATGTCTCCCCGCCCCCCACCGACCTGTTCAATATAGTGCTTGCATGGTTAGCTGGGGGAATAAGACAAATGAAGGAGATTATTGGAATATAAATTAGAAAAGTACCCTAGAGACTTGAACGGAAAACCCCTATAATGAATAAACACAGCCTAGAAATAATCCAGCAAAGCAGCAGGATAGAAATGAACACACAAACACCAGCAGCTTTGCTATATAACAAATAAAATGCACCAAGAGATAAATCAGGGGAAAAATCCCATTTACAATAGCAAAAAAAAAAAGTCTTTGAATAAAGAAAGTAAAAAACTTGTGTAACAAAAACTTGAAGACCTAGAAAAAAAAAAAGAGAGAGAGAGAGAGAGAGATTGAAGATACCAGGAAGACCTCCTCTGCTCCTAGGTAGGTAGGATTAATGTTTGAGGAGATCCTATCAAGAGCAATTTATACATTCAATGCAATACTCAACAAAATTTCAATGCAATTCTTCACAGAACTTGAAGAGAACTTAATTTCACTTGGAAACACAAGGAACTCTCAGGACCCCTGGAAGAGCAGTCAGTGCTCTTAACTGCTGAGCCATCTCTCAAGCACCATTTTTTGGTTTTGTTTTTTAAATCGAAATTATGATAGATATTCTAGATATTCACAGTGACCTTGGACTGAGCCTGGAAAGCCATGTGAGTTAGCAGTGACCCCACATAGAAACTGTGATATCAACAGGGGCTCATAGTGACCCTGGACTCTGCCTGGGAGGACTGCAGGTTCACAGTTAACTGTGAACAGAGTCACTGAGCCTGGGAGAACCGTAGTGTTCACAGTGATCAGTCCCTGAGCTTTGAGAGGTCATTCCGATTCAGTCATATGGTGTACTGGCTGGTTTTGTGTGTCAACTTGACACAAGCTGGAGTTATCACAGAGAAAGGAGCTTCAGTTGAGAAAATGCCTCCATGAGATCCAGCAGTAAGGCATTTTCTCAATTAGTGATCAAGGGGGAGTGCCCCTTGTGGGTGGTACCATCTGTGGGCTGGTAGTCCTGGGTTCTATAAGAGAGCAAGTTGAGCAAGCCAGGAGAAGCAGGCCAGTAAGCAGCATTCCTCCATGGCCTCTGCATCAGCTCTTGCTTCCTGACCTGCTTGAGTTCCAGTCCTGACTTCCTCTGGTGATGAACAGCAGTATGGAAGTGTAAGCTGAATAAACCCTTTCCTCCCCAACTTGCATCTTGGTCATGATGTTTGTGCAGGAATAGAAACCCTGACTAAGACATATGGCAATGATCCAGAGAGGACAATATGGCTTCACAGTGTCCCAGCAGTGTCCCTGGAGGGCCCATTCTTTGCAGCGATCTTACCTGGAACTGATCCTTGGAACTGTACGTAGGGCTCAGTGACCCTGAACGTAGCTTGGGAGGGAGATTTGGCACTGAGCCTGGGAAGGGATGTAGGCTCACTGCGATACCACATTGTGACTGGGAGATCAATTCCAGTGCACAGCGAGCAAACACAGCCTGGCAAAACAGTCTAGTTTCCAGTGAGTTGACATGGAGTCTGAGAGGCCACATGGCTTTACAATGACATGTCACTGAACCTGGAGACAATGAGGTTCACTGGGAGCTGGCATTGAGCCTGGGAGATCGCATAGCTCACAGTGAACTGGTGGCGCGAGCCTGGGATACCCACAGGTTTGTAGTCATCTGACATTGAGTTTAGCAGTCACAGCACTTCATAATGAATGGTCCCTGCGTCTGTGTGGTGGTTTGAACGAAAAATGTCTACCAAAGGCTCAGAATGTGATCGGTTTGTGCTATTGTTTGGGGAAGGCTTAGGAGATGTAACCCTATCGGAGGAGATAGAATGCTGCTATTACTCCTAGTCATGGTGTACTCTTATTCTTCTGTAACGATAAGCACAAGTATACTCGTCCATCTCTAAGTTGCATTGGAAATGGTGTATCGTCATAGCAACAGAAGAGTAATTCATATAGTCCGGGAAGCCATGCAGGTTTATAATGATTTATAACTGAGCCTGAGAGGCAACACAGAATCCTAGTGACCTGGAACTGATCTCGGGGGTGGGGGTGGGGTGCGAAGGCTACATGGTTTCCAGTGACCAGACACTGAGCCTAAGAGGTCAATTCCAGCTTACAGTGATCTCACACAGAGCTGGGGACTCCTGGGTGGGCTCACACTGTACCAGCACTGAGCTCGGAGGCCAGTAGTTTTCAAAGTGCACCAACAAGAGATTGGGATGTCCTCGAGATTTACAATGAACCCACACTACCTTGGAGGACATGTGGTGTTATCAGTGACTCAGCACCGAGCCCTTGAAACCATAGAGTCACAGCTGACACTGAGCTTGGAATGCAACACTTGTGTGCAGTCACTAGCACATTGTTTGGTATTCCTTGAGGGTTCACACTATCTAGACACTGAGGCTGGGAGGCCAGTGTATGTTCCCATTGGTGCAGCATTGAACCTAGGAGGGCAGAGCATGTTCACAGGAATGCAGAATTGAGCCTGGGAGGTCAGTGCATGTTCACACTGATGCAGAATTGAGCCTGGGAGGTCAGTGCATGTTCACACTGATGCAGAATTGAGCCTGGGAGGTCAGTGCATGTTCACACTGATGCAGAATTGATCCCAGGGGGCCAGTGCATGTTCACACTGAGTTCAGAGTTGAGCCTAGGAAGTTCATACAGGGTCACAGTGGACAGGACCTGAGCCTGTGAGGGAAATTCTGATTCACACTGACCTAATGGAGAACGACCAGTTAGAAGGATTCCTGACAGGTAGACAGCGAAAGGAGCCACAGATAAATTGTAAAGATTTAAAATTTCTGTATTCTTTATTACCCTCAGACAAAGCCCAGCTTTTTCCCCTAACAGCAAGACTGCCCCTTCCATTTCACTGGTCCAGACTGATTCAGACCTGTTCAAGGCCAGTTGTGAACATGCCTAAGACTGTGTGAAGCTGTGGGCCCGTTAGAACTCTTTTCTTTGTTGAAGTTCACCAATCTAAAATTGAAAAGGGCCTTATCATCTATAACCAAAAACACCTACTCAGGCCTCCTTGGCACACTGTGGGTTTGTTTTCTCAATCCCCTCACTCTTTCTGGAGTGTCTCTCTCTCCCTTTCTCTCCTCCCCCCCTTTACTTTTTTTGTTGTGAATCTTTTTATTCCTTAGAGCTATTAGCTAATAATATTTCCAGAGAAATTCATAGATTAATTCAAATAATATCCATGTATGGTTTTCCTCAATACTCAGTTGCTTCAGATAGAAGCTTTTTTTCTGAACACTAACTGCCCTTAGTTTATGACAATGTGGCAAATGTGCTGACAGAGTGTAAAGAACCCACGGGTGAAGTGGGCTTTTCCCAAGGCATTAGGTCCTCAGATGAACAAGTACACCCAGGTCACTGCACACAGCTCCTTCCACACTCATTTTCTGAAAGTGGAAAGGGATGGGTTTATGTCAACACAGCCGATTGTGGACTTCACTGAGGTGCAATATACAGATATCTCTCCTGGAAGCCAGAGTCTGCATGCTCCCAAAACATTATACAACCAAAGAGAGAGTGCACCAAAGTGGGAACAGGGTACCTGGTAAGTGCACGGGGTGTCTTCACTCATGGCTCCCTTGACTTTTAGTAAAGTTTGTTGCCTGCTGCTGCTTGCTGCATGAGAGTCTTTCTGCATTTGGATTCTTTAATTGGCAGAGAGAATGAGGCTGATTCAGACACCTAGAGAGCAACATTTTGGGAGCGTCATCCAGGATGTCTTTGCAGGACCTAATTATGTTCAGTACAGACCAAGCCAAATCGTGAAAGAACATGAAGGTGTGACCACTGGTGGGTAGTACCCCTCCCTTATCATGGAATTAGGGAGTCTCCTAGCATGCGCTAGGCAACATGGACACTTCAGGATGAATGGTCTCTCCCTTCTCTTTGATAGGGAGAGGGTCCTTTAGATTTTAGCTATAACACTGATGTTAAAATGAGTGAGACAGAAACCTCATGCTGGCAAATCACCCCTTGAGCCAAGGCCCAGGAGCTCTTAAAGTTAATTCTGGATCTCTGGTTCCAGGGAGGCTTCATGAGCTTTACTCCTGATGAGATTGAGGCTTTCACCTTTATCCGATTCTATTAATCGTAACTGTCTCTGATTAGCAGTGGGATTTTTTTTTTCCAGTGCCTTAGCCACTTGGTAACTGTATTAGTCAGGGTCCTCTATAGGAACAGAACAGATAGAATGTATAGGAATGTGTGTGTGTGTGTTGTGTGTACATATACATATATGTATATGATGTATATGTGTTTGTGTATGTACATATGCATATGATGTATGTGTGTATATCTATATGTGTATATAGCCATATACATCTACAGTAGATATTATTAAATTCCATTAAGATAGTACCAACAGTAGTCTCAGGACCTGGGAATTTCCTGGTCTTTTGATGTAGATGTCTTGGCATCTGGAGGCATACCATAGAGGCCATCTTACACTGAAGAGGCTGACAGTCTCTTAGTGGCTAAGTCCCCAAGCCTGGTTGCCTCTGCTGTCTCCATCTGAAGCTGAAAACTTGTAAAGTTCCTGGAGAGGCACTGGAAATGCTGGTGTCAGTCAAGGAATCAGGAGCAGAGCAGGGCAGCCCATCTTGGCTGCAGAGGGGGCAGCTGAGCAGGTCAAAGAAACAATCTTTCTCTGCCCCCCTCTTTTTTTTTTTTTTTTTTAACCTGGATTGCTACAGGACGGTGCAGCCCACATTCACAGCGGGTCCTCCTCCATCAATTGGGACAATCAGAATAATTCTTTAGTTGCTGAGCCTCACTCAATTCTAATTCGTGGCAGGTTGACTTTAAAAGCACAGAAACCTAGATGGCAGTCCTTGTGAATAGAGATTAGCTAGCTCCCCCTACTGGCCTAAACTAAAAATAACTAGGAGTAGAGTTGAGGAAGGTACATTAAAATCAGAAAACTCTTGGGTCTTAGGCTCTGGAGACTGTTTTTGCATGGTATAAAGTGACCCTCAGAGACTCCTCCTTCAGATTGGCTACTCAGCCTAGTTCCAACTGTGTGTAACCGAGAGACAGTGCGTAGGTCTAGGGGTAATTGCTCAGTTCTTAGGCTGTGCTCCACAGTGTGTAGGATACCTAAGCACAGAATTAGATTAGGTTGCAAAGACTGCTTGGAAGGCTTGGAAGGTTACAAAAAATGTGGCTAGGCTATCCCTCTTCAGAGTCCTGAAACCCAAAAACTTATTCTCGCGCGCCCTCTTGTGTTTTATGTGCCTCATGACACAGGGGCATTCTAAATGCTAAGAGAGACTTGAGTCTGACTGACAGCGGGCAGGCTCTTTATAAATCAGACCCTCGTGTTGGAGAGACCAAAAGTTACTCTTAAGACTCGTCAAAACCAAAACACAGATACCTTATCTGCCAGAGGAGGAAGGGGACCTCTCTACTCCTTCGAGGAGATTCTCACGGAGAGCTAAGAAGCCAGTCCCTGAGATCTCTCGAATCAACCCCTGGAAAACCCTAGTTAGTAGGGATACCTGACCCCCCAGTGCCCGCCCCCGCCCCTGCCTTCCAAAGGAGATGGAAGTTCCTTTGTGAAAGAAAGAATTTGATATTCAGGATATGTGACAGCCGCTGGCTTTGATGTGTTTGAGTTAGGATCCAGAAACTCAAAGGTTCAACTAGCTGGCTAATCGTTTTCATGCAAGCCCCAGAGCAGTCACGGAAAAGAGGCCACATTTAGATAGACTCCAATACCGTACCTCACCTCTCATGCCCACCTAGCTACGTGGAAGGAAAGAAGTCTCCTAAGTAAAGCTGGGACTCTTGAATCTTTTTGCCCCCCTCAAGTGTCTGTAGTCCCATATCTTGTGCATCAGATAGTGAATGATCCCATGACTAAGGGCTATAGGATGGTTGACTCTAAGGCCAAGAGAGCTGCCTTGGCTCACACAGAATATCTGATATCTAGATGGAATTCTAAGGTTTATTTATTATTATTATTGGATAATTTCTTTATTTACATCTCACATGTTATCCCCTTTCCAGGTCTTCCCTCTGGAAGCACCCTATCCCATCTCCCCTCCCCTTGCCTCTATGAGGGTGCTCACCCACCCATCTACTCCCTTCTTTCAGCTCTGGCATTCCCCTACACTGGGGCGTTCAACTCCCACAGAACCAAGGGCTACTCCTCCCCCTGATGTCCAACAAGGCCATTCTCTGCCACATACATGGCCCGAGCCATGGGTCCCTCCATGTGTACTCTTTGGTTGGTGGTTTAGTCCCTGGGAACTTCGGGGGTCTGGCTGGTTGACACTGTTGCTTCCCCAACGGGGATACAAACCCCGTCAGCTCCTTTAATCCCTTCTCCAACTCCTCCATTGGGGACCCCCACGCTCAGTCCAATGGTTGGCTGCTATCATCCGCCTCTGTATTTGTCAGGCTCTGTCAGAGCCTCTCAGGAGACAGCCATATCAGGCTTCCATCAGCAAGTACTTCCCGGTATCCACAATAATATCCTGGTTTGGTGACTGTACATGGGATGGATCCCCAGGCAGGGCAGTCTCTGGATGGCCTTTCCTTCAGTCTCTGCTCCACACTTTGTCTCCATATTTCCTCCTGTGAGTATTTTGTTCTCCCTTCTAAGAATCACTGAAGCATCCACACGTTGGTCTTCCTTCTTGAGCTTCATGTGGTCTGTGAATTGAATCTTGGGTATTCTGAGCTTTTGGGCTACTATCCACTTATCAGTGAGTGCAAAGCATGTGTGTTCTTTTGTGACTGGGTTACCTCACTCAGATGGTATTTTCAAGTTCCATCCATTTCCCTCAGAATTTCATGAAGTTATTGTTTTTAATAGCTGAGTAGTATTCCATTGTGTAAATGTACCACATTTTCTGTATCCATTCCTCTAAAAAGACCCAAGTATTCCTCAAAAGAAACAGCCTTTGTCTCTAAGATCAGGAGTCACCTGGAATCCAGAGGATGGTGGCGAATAATACCCAATGAGCAGCTGTTTGCACCAAAGAGCCCAAAGTGTAAGGTGTCTATATCAGACTTATCAGCCTGGATAGGAAAGCACAATTCTTTTGGCAAAAGGGCAGGACCTAAAAGACACAGTCCAATAGGTGATAAATGTTAGGACAAGAATCCTTCAAACAAGGACTCCTACCCTAAGGAAAATTGGCAATAGGGCTTCACTCACTTGCCTGGTAGACATAATTCCAATTATATCCCAGTCCTGGTAGACACTTTTACTATGACTTTCCTGTGCAAAATGGCAAAACCCACAGAGGCAACTGGGGTCCAAAATAGACCCCAGATTTGTTCTACCTTGAAAGTCCCCAGAGTGACAACGGGCCTACTTCCAAGTAGAAATAACTCAGGGTTTGACTAAAGACTTGGGAATTCAATGTCATCTATATTGGTCTTGGCAGCCCCAGTTATCTGAAAAAGAGAGGAAAAGATTAGCAATCTTCTGAATAGACATCCAAAGAAATTAATTCATGAGATTCAATCTCCAGGGGTTAAAATAATCAGGGAACTTGGTAGGCATCTAGGGATTGCAAGACAGTTAGAATGGACCACTTTAGAAGGGAGACTCATTAGGAGACCTCCTGTCTGGGGTAGGATATAAAGTTGGCTTAGTACTCTGGGAGGAAGGGAAAAACTAGAATACTTTGACTGAGGAAAATTTAGGATTAAGAAGCAGATCTTCCAGGAATATGCCTCTATCATGACCCAAGTGACAGCTTGTGTGCAGGCTCAGTAAAGATCTGCTAGACATGCTTGTTCAAGTGAGATCTGAATTGACTCTGGGCCAATGGCCTAGCCTCCTGATTGCTGAGGAGATTTCTCACTAGTTATGGAACACTTCGCCCTGGAAAACAGCCTCTCACGACTGTGATGTAACATCCTACGCTCTTACCATCCATGTTCCCAAAACGAGTGAGGTGATTAGATTCCATTTTAAACTCATAGAGTTAGAAATATTATTCAAAGCATTTGTGTTGGACCCAAGGGATGTCACTAGGGAATTCTATAACACAACCAGGTGGGCTTCATTTTTCCTTTCAGATTGTCAGTTTGAGAATGGCATCTGGCTTTACCCCCAACAAGAGTAGGACCCTAATTTCACCCAGTCATGGACTCTGGTGTCCACTCCCATATATTGGTGAGAGGGAGCAGTCAATGACACCATCACTCTCACGACTTTGTATGTTTCTAAGCATTCTGCTTACCTTGCAGGGCTCGGGTGTATGGTTCAGCCAGTTGCAGTGACATTTCACCTTGTTAAACAAGACTTATGGTAAGTTAATCATTTTGAAGAATTCTCACTGACCTTGTCCTTGTATGCTCTTCTTGATGTTGTGGTAGAAGAAACCCAAGTACCTGATGTTTGACTTAAACTGACCAACCAGAAGTGTCTTTGGTTCTTGAGCCAAATGGCCTTCTTCAGAGTGCACAGCTTGCAGAGTATGACTGTGGCAAAGCTATCATCAACCTCACTGACATCTCTTACAAAGCATATGTGGTTGTTTGACTTAGGAATGGTCCCCATCGAGTCATGTGTTTGAATGCTTAGCCATACGAGTGAGTGGCACTATCAGGAGGTGTGGCCTCATTGGAAGTAGTGTGACTGTGAGATCAAGGGCTTTGATGTCCAAGTTATGCCCAATGTGGCACACAGTCCCCTTCTGCTGCCTTCCGATCAAGATGTAGAGCTCTCAGCTACTTTTCCAGCACCATGTCAGCCTGGATGCTGCCATGCTTCTCGCCATAATGATAATGGACTGAACCTCTGAAACTGTGAGCCAACCCTAATTAAATGTTGTCCCTTTATAAGAGATGCCTTGGTCATGGTGTCTCTTCACAGCAATGAAACCCTAACTAAGACAGGGCACAAAGGGTTCTTTGGGTGGTTTTCTTACTTGCTTCCTTATTTTAAGAAGGGCAAAACTGCCCCAGCTGTCTTCTTAGCCACACTCTCGGTGGAAATCTTATGAAAGTCTCACTTTATGTACATTGCATTTGCTACCTCGCCATTACATACCTTAGAGAGCTACTGCCAGACTGCCCTCTACTCTGCATCTCTGATATCAACTAACTTTTTAAGGTGGTTCCCTTAGAGTAACTTTCCTTGGAGGCCCATTGACTGCTGCCTCTTCCTGTGTCCCTCTTGCCCAGCTCACAGCAGTGGGAAGAGTCTGCACTGCAACACCCAACAGGAATCAAGGTGAGCTGCGAAAACAAAGGACCAGGAGTTAGACAGATCCCTGACAGGTAAACAGATTGGGGAGGGGCAGAGGAGAAACAGCAAAGATGGCAAACTTCCAGCTTCTTTCTCACCTTCATTACTCAAGACTAAGTCCTAGTGACTTTTTATTTTCTCTCTCCCGACTGGCAGGGCCCCCTTCTGTTTGGCTGGTCTGGAGCAGTCCAGAAATGCTTAAGGCCAGTCTTAAACATGTCTCAGCTTGCATGAAGCCCTTATAGCCTATCAGCTCCCTCTTATTCGTTAAGGTAACCAGTCCAAGATTAAGGGCAAGGGACCTGCCCTGTATCATTGAATACATATAAAGTACGCAGGCCTTCCCAGGGCACATGAATTTCAGTTTCTGAGTCTCCTCTCCCCTTGTGATGTCTTCCTGTCCCTAGGCTTTGCTGTACATGCACCCCTTCATATTTAGCGATCTGTTTTTTGTTGCTGCCTCCTGCATGAGACCTTCCCTGTCTCTCCTTCTTTGCTATCATTTATTTTATGCATATAGATGCTTAACCTGCATGTGTGTATGCATCCCTTTCATGCTTGGTGCCCACAGAAGCTAGAAGAAAGCCTCAGATCCCCTGGAACTAGAGTTACAATGTGAGCTGCCATGTGGGTACTGGGGATTGAACCTGGGTCTTCTGGAAAAGTAGCCAGTGCTCTTAATCCCTGAGCCATTTCTCCAGATCTCCCCTTTTCTTTTTAATACTTCCAAAGAGTGGGCTGTATGTATAGTTTGTTGATATTTTGTTAATTATTTGAGCATTTCACATAATGTATTTTGATGATATTCACCTGCTCTCTGTGCTCCATGAAAATCCGTCCTCTCCACAAAAAAAGTTTCCCTCTCATTTTTTCTTTTCTTTTCTTTTCTTTTTTTTTTCTTTAAAGAAGCCATTCCACCCAGTTTGTGTTGGCCAGCTCCTCTTAGGAATGTGTTGCCCAACTACTCTGGGCCTTGGGAGACAATACAGATTCACAATGACTTGGTATTGAGCCCAAAAGACCATGTAGCATCACAGTGACTGGAAACGAAGCCTAAAAGACCATGTAAGATCATAGTGACTAGGGACTGACCTTATTAGGTCAATTCTGACTCACAGTTAGCAGGTATGGAATCTGGGAGGCCCATCTGAGGTCATAGTGTACTGACTCTGGACCTGGAGGTCACCAACTGGCAAGGGATTGAGAGAATTTGGGGGTTCACAGTGAACTGACATTGGATCTGAGAGGTGTTATGTGTTTACACTTTCCTCACATGGAGCCTTGGTTCACGATGATCAGATGACATTAAGCATGGGACACTTATATGCCACTATGTGAGTTCACAGTGGGTAGCACAGACTCTGGTATGACATGTGGGTTTAGAGTGTTTAGGTACCGAGCCTGTAAGGCTCACACAGTTCACAGTGACATGCTATGGACCCTGGGATGCTGCAGCTTGATAGTGACCAGCTTTGAGCCTGGGAGACTATGTAGGTTCACACTCACGTGGCACCGAATCCATGAGACCTATGTATCTCATAGTGACCCAACAGAGTTTGGTAAGCAGAGTGACTTGAGACTGGCCCTGGGAGTCTGTTGTGGCTCACACTACCCTGGCATGAGCATGAAAGACCATGTGACTAATAGCCTGAGAAGTCTCTTTGGTCTCACAGTGACAGGCTTCTAGCCTGGTAGTCCATGCGGGTTTATAGTGTCCAGGCAGTAAACTTTGGAGGCCCATCTGGTTTACATAGCATGACATTGAGTCTAATAGGCTTGCAAGGTTAGCGCCGAGCCTGAGAAGCATGGATTCACCTTGTACTAAGCATGAGAGGCCATGTTGATTCATAGTGATCCAGCACTGCATTTGGGATAGCATGTGGATTTATAGTCACTGGCACTGAGTCTGGGATGCCACATAGCCTTAGTGTTCTGGCACTGAGCTTGGGTGACCCACACACATTCACAGTCACTGGCCACTGAGCCAGAAGGCCACACAGTTCTAAACTGACCTGGCAGTGCGCCTGTGAGGCCATGTGACGTGTGGCTTCACTGTCATTCAGCTCCCAGATTGGTAAGCTGCTTGGGTTCACAGTAACCCAGAACTGAGCCTATGAGGCTTCCTGAATTCATAGTCATCTGACCCTGAATATGGGAAACCATGCTTTGTCAAAGTGGATAGTACTAAGCTGGCAGGTCATGCAGTTTCACAGGGAGCTGGCATTGCGTTTGCAAGAGACCCGTGTGGGTTCATGGTGACCAGACACTGCACCTATGAAACGCATGCCATTCCACAGCGAGACCAAATTGAGACTGTGATATCAATTTACATTCACAGTGACCTGGCACAGAACCTGGTAAGGCCAACACATGTTCACAGTCACTCAGTGTTGAGCCAGGAGGTCACACAGGTTCAAAATGATTGGGCACCAAACTTGGGAGGCCCTGGGCTTAAACGTTACTGAGCACTGAACTTAGGAAGTCTCAGGAGGCCCAAAGTGACTTGGCACTGGGTTCACAGTAACCTGACAGGGAGATTTTGAGTCCGTGCTGGTTCATAGTAGTTGAACAGTGACTAGGTAGGCCAGATAATGGCATAAAACCTGATAAGTCTGTGCATATTCACAGTGACCTGCGACTGAACCTTTGGGCCAAGTGGCTTACCAGTGACTTCCTGCTTAAGCTATAATGTGAGTTCAGGCTAACAGTGTCCTGGAACTGTGCCTAGGAGAACCATGCAGGTTCACAGCACTGAGTTTGGGAGGCCCAAGGGTTCACTGTGATCCAGTGTTGAGCCTGGGGGCATATAAGGGTTCTCAGTGAGCCTGGGAGGACATTCTATTGACAGTGACAGAGCACTGGGTATAGGAGGCCCTGCAGATCACAGTGGCTTGACATTAATTTCAGCAGGCAGCACTGATTCGCACTGATCAGAATCATCAGAAGCCCATGTAGGGTCACAGTGACCTGGCCCAGAGCTTCAGTAGCCAATGTGTCTTGTCACCGAGCATGGGAGACTGTACGGGTTCTCAGGGTCCCAGCATGAGTGTGTAAGGCCATGGGCCTTCACATCACAGGCACTGAACCTGAAGGCTTTGTGGGATCAAGTGCTGAGCCCTGTGGGTTAAGTCTCAGGCTTCTAGAAGCATTGTTTCTTGGTAAGTCCAGAGAAGCCTCTTTACCGATAGTGAATAAAGCACAGTGAGTGAGTCTTATGGAAAGACTGTTTAGAACAGAGTCTCCCTCTGAGGTCTATCTAGGAAACTCTTTTCAAGGATCACAAAGGAAGCATGTTCACCTGCTTCTGGCTGGCTTTCTTGATAGCTACAATAGGCTACTTTTCCATTTGTCAATACCATGTTCATACACAGTGAGAAATGAAGGTTGTGCATAGAAAACCATCAAAGAGAACTCTTTAAAATATGGGATAAGAATGCTAAAATGTTGCTCTCTAGAATTGATGGCTTCTGGAAGGGGTGCGGGTAAGGAAGGACTCAGTTTCCTTTAAGGGGCTAGCCCCTGGGAGTTTGACCATGCTCCAGTGTATGTATGGGTGACACGAATTGGATTTTTCCCCTTTTCTTCTTTTATTGGGGTGGGGCGGGGGTGGAGTCTCCTAGGTCGGTGCAGACCTGGGAGGTCTGGGAAGTAGGGGTGCTTGGGGTTCGTGATGTGAAATTTCTGAATAATCAGTAAAAATACTATGAAAGAAAGAAACAAAGGCTGCTTGCCCAGCAAGTGTTTGCCCTATCAGTTAGAACTTCGTCTATTTAACTTCTTTTATGGAGAGCAAGTCGTGCCACCCATCTTCAGCATGGCTTGTTGAAGTCATCAGAAAAGCCTCCTTCTCTTTGCCGCAATGGGTGGTAAACCCAGGGCCTCTGGAATCCTAGGTAACTGCTCTGCCCCTGAGCCACACCCAGATCAAACACTCCACCCTGCCATCTTTCTGCTTCCCTGGTTGTTGAAGAAGTCTGGTTGATTCTCCTGTGTGACGTATGTAAGTAAGGTAGATTTCCACCCACCCTGACTGCCTTTTGGATATTTTCTGTTTTGACGATGAAATTTGAATATACTGGGCATATGCTTTGCATTCATCCGCCAAATCCCCAGGCCAGGCCCCAATCTCCAGGTCCCAGCAGGGGGCCACCACTTCTTTCTCAGGTCAGGCCCCAATCTCCAGGTCCCAGCAGGGGCCATCACTTCTTTCTCAGGCCAGGCCCCAATCTCCAGTTCCCCCTGCAGGGGGCCACCACTTCTTTCTCAGGCACCTTCCAGTGATTTTGACCAACTCTGTGTTTATAGCTTATAATATCATTTAATGTGTTCTATTTCTTCACTATCACAGTAGAACTATGAGTATACACAAATATACATGCGCGTATAGATGGGCACATATGTACATAAATCTCCATATGTTTGGGGTTTTGTTAAATTTAAGTATATAAGTATTAATATATCATTTTTATTTAATGTAAACTGCAATGTATATTCACAAACTTCAACCATAACAAGACAATAAAGCTCCTGCATTTTGAGGCAGACACATGTATTTTATGATTCTTTTCCTGTGTACTCGATCCAGGATGTGGGCACACTCAGTTGTGGAGCTTCACCTTCCATTCAAGGCTGAGGGTGGAGTTTCACTGTACTAGGTATTCTAGGGAGAGTGTGGTGCTAAGACTATGAGTATGGAGTGTGGCTAGCAACCAGACCTCAGTCTGCGGGTGTGTCAGCGCTGGCTTGGCTGCCCCTCATGCCTGGGAAACTCAAGCTGAGAAGGGATTGGATGCCAGCATTTGCTGCTCAGGGTTGCTTCCCGTTCCTCTTGGAGCCCTGACAAGCAGTGACCTTGTCCAACCCTGCTGAGCTTCCTAGATTTACTGGCTTATAGCAACACATGGGAAGGAGATTATGTTTATTTTTAAAACATTGAAAAAAAAAAAAAAACACCAAGAAACCTTCCTAGGGCCTTTGTGTTGTCTGTGTGAAGCAATACAGACATACAGACACACATGCAATGTATGTATAATCACTTCTAATTAACTTCGGCTCTTCCTGGAAAACTAAGTGTGAACCCTTAAAGACTTGTCAACTTCTGTGCCTGTGAAATTTATCTACTTCTAATTGTGAGAAACAATAAACTCAAGGTTAGCTATAAATGACAGCTTTCACAGTTATGAAAAAAGTCTTAAAACTACATTCAAAGATGAACACATTTATGCAAAAGTGTGTTTTTTCTTTTAGATAAAAATATAGTTATTTATGCTCACCTGAGATGCTTTTTTTCTGCTTAAAAGAGCATAGTGTTTCTTTCTGACATCTGTGAGAAAATACATGCGATTCATTTGACAGTCAGTTCCAATGTAAGAGATGTAAGACAATGATAACTAAATTAAAGATACACATAATGGATTGGAAAATAAATTTAAGGTGTAACTTCACAAAATAAAAGATTCAAAGAGAAAAATCAAATGGATTCCCATTTGATCCCCTGAACCTTCTCTGCACATTTCGAATATGGAAAGCACTTCCAATTATGACCACGAGATGGCAGTAGGAACCTGCTTAAATGACAGCCTCTCTAGTACAGAAACTTCCAAGGTTTTCCTGGTTTTGTAGTTAATTCAGGCAGGTAGCTATTTCCTTTGAGAGTTTTGTATTAAATACACTTTGTGTATTAACTTTAAATAACATATTAGAAACTTTTAGAAAATGTGATCAGCTACAGAGCTGGAGACACACAAGGAAGATATCTTGTTTGAGCAGATTATCAGAGCTGTTACCAGTGTAGTCGGCTCAGGAGCCCTCAGCATAGGCAATCTCAAACTTATTTACTTTGCAGATCGACACGGAGGTCTCCAAGTCTTCACAGGAAGTTTTGATCAAATGAGACAAGAGAAAGAAACAATGGCGAAATGGGGTATTGGGAACAGGAAGAGACTGTCCATACTGAGACGTTGAGTTCTACCAGTTGAAGTAATTTCGGGAGATGGGGTGAAGCTAGAGAGATAGGATGACTCGGTCAAGGACTTTTCTAAAAGATAATAGCCCGTCATTTAACCCAGTGCCTTACCGAGCAGCAGGTGTGTGTGTGGGGGGGTGGGGGTGGGGGAGGAGCTTATCACGGGAAAGACTCAAGTACAAGTAGAATCCTCCTCGGTGGGAAGACATCCTAGAGAGAATCTCTCTCTGGGGTAGAAGCTTGGGCTGTGTGGCCTCTAGGATTCCCAGATCTATACTTTATGATAGTGAGCATCAATATGCAATTCTGTTTAATTCTATGCTCTACGGTGGGGTAGATTTAATCAACTCAGAAGGCGCCAAGCAAAGAGTAGACAGTGTGTGTTCCGGTAAGTACCTACCAAAAACAGTCGAGTTTGCTTAACCTAAGGAACCCCGTGGGAATTGTGCCGCTGTGTAGGACTGCTTGGGAAAAAATAGGAAGAAGAGACTGCTTGGCTTTGGCTATCTCGTCACTCCCAAGGGGACAGGAAGATTTGACCTTCTGCTAATCAAAAGCTGACCTCATGACAATCCCATAAAGGAAGACAGAGACTAGCTCAGGTGAAAATCATCTGGATGGGCTGCGTTTTCTTAGAGGACAAAGCCTCAAGGCTAGCGCAGGGAACAAAAGTCAGTCTGGGAGTGGAAGATCCCAGCTGGTTGGAGGGGGCGGAAGTGGGCCTTGTTTGACCTTCTAACGGCCGCTGCTTCTGCCAAGACCATAAGCCCCAGAGAGTGGCTGGCTCTTGAAGTACATCACATGAACTCCAGAGACTGATAAAAGCAAAATAAAATATTTCCACATAGTCTGTGTGCTCAAGAAGAGAATTACAGCTGTGGTATGGCTTGCTCTTACCCAAGACACGGTACACAAGTCCAATTTTCTAGATAAAATAGGTCCATGTGCATGCAGTAAACGCCGTCTTTATGATATTTCTCTATCTGGAGTTTGGTAAAAATGATACATGGTTAGCTTTTTAGATGGGTTTAATATTTCTTTCTGCTGCCTAAAGAGAAAGGCTCACACTGAGTGTGCTAGAGTTAAGAGCCCTACTGTTTACCTGGACTCTTGACCAGATGTTAAAAGAAATCTTTCACCTCCATCTTCCCTTAACAAAGGTCACCCACAGTGTCATAGATGCTTAGAGAGGGGGTATCCCGAGGAGTCTCCCTCCCAGGGTTTGTGTGCTTGAGGCACAGGGAGAAGTTAGCTTGCCTGCCAGTACACATTGTTGACCTGTCCTGCCTGGAAGTTAAGAATGTAAATAAAATCTGTTGTCATCAATCACTTCAATGCTTTTTTATTTTATTTTCCTATGAAGGACTAGATGTATTGAACGTTTTTCATAGTCACCCAATGTTTCTAAAGACCTTGTCTACAAAGCAAGCCCTAATTGTATTCATTCATTTCTTCTCTAAAAGCATTGTAGATGACATTCTAATTGGCCCAGAAAGCCAACTAACTTTCAACCTCAAATAGATACCAATCCAGCCCACAAACAGAGAAAGTATCTCAGCTGGAATCATCTCCCTGGTGATGTGTGTGTTAGGGGGTTGTGAATCCAGCCACTAGCTAATGACTTGTTATGATCTGGAAGTTCAGGTTGGCTCTAGATCTTAAGATATTCACAGGGTCCTTGGCTCTGGCATCCTCAGTGCTACTATCGGAATTAACCACACTCTATCGTGGAATAGGCGTGAAGTGAGGTTACTCTCGACTGACACGAAACACTTGCGCTGTTGCAATGGACTTCTATCCGGGGCCCATCTCATTTGAATGTGTGCTCAAAAGAGCAGCTGCTAAGTCATTTAACACTCCAGTGTCCAGCCCCTGCGCTGCTTCTTCATTCTGGTCAGAGCAAGAGCAGATCCTTGCAAGGATGCCCTAGGGCCCCTGACCTGGCCCAGGACCACACCCTTGCTCCTCTGAATTGTATCGTCAGTTCATTTGGCTCACAGAGTCACACAGGCCCATGGGCTGCTTCTCAGTCAGCTCTGGGACATTCCCAGCTCTGGCCTTCCTGCTGTTGCTCCCCAGACTTTCTCCCCTCAGTTGTCACACCAAACTGACATTGAATCCATCTTCATCAGGTGCCACTTTCTCACTTCCATCTTTTTGGCCACCCCATCTAAAATTACACCCCTCCACCCCACCACAACGCACCGATTCCACACCCTACTCTCCGGCCCTCTTTCCTGCTTCTTTTCCTGTTTTGCTTATTTGCTATCTGTTTCCCTCCAGTAGTATCTGAACTCCACCAGGATAAAAAATATTGTCTCCTTTGTTCACTGCTGTTTCATGCCCAGCAGAGTGTTTGGTATAGAGCTATAAATATTTACTGAAGGAGTAAGGGATGCAGGCTCCCCCACTCTGTTCCTCTCAACATCCTGCTGTGCAGGGAGCGGAATGATGTCATCGACCCTAGGCACAGTATTTCAGTGGAACCATCAGAGTATGACCTGGTAGTAACCTCGGCTCTGTCCAAGTCTCATGCTGTGACCTTTGGCAGCTTGTGAAAATCTCCCAGTGTTTTCCTTTCCTGCTCTGTAGATGGGTGTTTACTGTCTTACAAGATGTTAGAAACAGTGATTCCTACAAGCACCTTGGCAAGTTAGGAACTCTGGGTAGGTGAGATGGCTCATCGGGTAAAGGTGCTTGTCATCAAGGCTGAAGACCCCAGTTCAATCCTCAGGACCCACATGGTAGGTAGAAAGAAACTCCAGCATGTTGTCTTCTGATTTCCACATGAGTATTACAGTATGGGCCTGCATGCCACCCCTTCCCCAAATAAAGAAATGTTATACACACACACACACACACACACACACACACACACACACACACACACACACACACACGACTAAAAAGAGAAATACTTGGAATCCCTTTGGAATGTCAGAGGTCGTTCAAAATTTAAAGACACAATGCTTGTTTAGCCTAGAAAGAATGGAGAGAGGCCCTGGGTGGAGCAATAAGAAGGAAGAGAGAAAGGTGTTAGGGAACAGAAGTACTCCGTATATGAAGCCCAGTGAGACCCTGTAAAAGAAGAGGATGTTCACAGCGGTGGCCTCTATCCACACTCCTGTGACACCCACAGCAGTGGCCGGGAAGGGAAACTGTTCTTTGCCTAAAGCCAGAGGTCACGCTAGTTGAAGGCTGTAGCTCTTGCTTCTGGTACTTTCTGTGATGAGCAGCATCGTGGGCTAATCAGGACTTCTTAACTCTGCCCTCACGGTAAGCTGAGTCTCTACATCCGGGTAGGTCAGAGTACGATGTTTAGAAAAGCTAAGAGACTTGCTAGCCTCCCGTACCTCAGGGCCTGGCGTAAGCCTGTCCATTACCCCATCCTGTAAATGGCTTCCCATTCATTCCCAGGCACATAGTAGGACAATTATGAATCAGACTACTTGATGTAAAATCTAAACATCTGGGAACTAAGCAGATGGCTTGCACCTTGAAGCCCACCACTAGCAAAGCTGAGGCAGGAGAGTAAACTCAGCCTTGACTGTACAGCAAGATCCTGTCTCTAAAGCAAGTGGACAAACACAGGAAAGGAAGGAAGATCTGGAACTGTTAAGAATAAACTCTCATTTTCTTCCTTAGAACTGGCACCTCCTGGGGTGGCGTAATGACTCATTATTCCTCAGCTTTGCATTGTGTCTGCCTTCTTCTTCTTCTCGGCAGCTTTGAGTTTCCCACAATGCTTTGAATAGTTCTGGGCATAGTCTGGGTCCTCGATTAAGTGTTTGGTTAAGTGAGATCAGTTTCCTGCATTCTGTGCTAAAGGACTACGTGACCACTCTGGGCAGTCCAGAATGTTGTCATTGTAAATCCTGCTCCAAAAGGAAGTGAATATTGGCTTGGGGAAGCTGTCAAGGAAGTGATGGTTCTATGGAAAATCTCCATAAGAGTGACTCACTGGCGCTGGGTCTGGAACCTATTGGGGGAACCTATTGGCGTATCTAAAGAGACTCAGGAAACATAATAATTTAACCCTGAACATAGCAACCTACCAACTCTTTTTACACACTTTCTGGCTTAGAAAGGGGAAGTTATTAATTTTTCCAAACTATCAACAGCATGTGAAAGAGGTCGATCTAGTTTTCTATCCAGCTGTATAGCTCCAGTGTGTTTGTGTGTACAGGAGCCTGCCATGCATTTGAGCTTGGGAAACAGAGCCCACCACTGTATGGAGAAACCATTACAGACTATTCAGGTCTAAGAGACTACGTAGCTTGCAGGCATTTATAACTGACTTAGAACATGATCACCCCCAAGACTCGAAGGCAAACACTGAAACACAGACGTTTACATTAACCAAAAGTCTCTATGTATTTGTAAATCGCAGCGATGGCCAAGGTCAGCTTCCTCGTTTCTTAAGAAATTTTCTGTTGAATGGATAAGTGGGGGTGGGGGCGGGAACTGTTCCTCTGATTGTGTTCAGTCAACCGCAATGGGGTTATAAGGTACTTCAGATGTATTTTATGTTAAGCCAAAGGACATGTTATAGATACTTAAGTTTATCTCGCATGTCTTCATTGGTCCCAATAAATGCAATATGCTCTATTTCTTTACCGATAAGAGGTGAGGAAGCAACCTAAGTTTCCATTTTCTTTTCAACACAAGTATACATATATATACCTTCTCTACATCCACACAGACAAACACACTCATAATATTGATGCCAAATGATAGCGAAAAACATTATATTGAAGCCCTGTAGATTTTAGAAATTATTTTCTCTATCTAGGCTTTGTGGGTCCACAAGCTGACTCATCTATTTTCCATGAAATGTCAGGTTCTGGTTATCATAGATCCATAAAAATTCAGGCTTATAGATTGTTTATAGATGTGCAAGTTTACAGATGGTCTATCCTACCCCCTCTTCCCCCAAAATGGCTGGGGTGTCTGGAAGAAAACAAAGCTCAACAGCATGCTAGGGAGACGAGGAGACAAACAGGAACAAACAAGTCTTCTCTGATGAACTTCGGTTAAAGGGTCGCCACGAATGATTGCTTACACTCTGGCTTCTACGCTGCAGTCAGCTCGGGCTTTTGATTTGCTCTCAAGTACAGTTCAAGGTGTGTGTATTGATCTATAAACCCCTGATGCTTGCTCCCTGGGTACCAAGTGACATCTCTTTGTGTACCATTGTGATAGCTGAGGTCAAATAGAGTGCTAACAAACCTCCCATATAAACACTGAGAAGGTGTCCTTGATAAACCGTCCCCAGCTCTCCTTTTCTGGTTGGTTTGGAACAGGTCAGAAAGGAGTCATGAAGCTAAGCATGCTTAACCCAGTTCTCCACTTAACCAACCCAGCGCTGCTCACATCATTTCAGTATTTCAGGCAGGGACTAAAGGGTTTTTAAATTATCAATAAGTTACTTAATTTGTTAATTAATGTGTATGCATATGGCACATGTGGGCTGCACATGTGGGTATGTATTAGTTGAGGTCAGAGGTCAACTTAACTGTTGTTCATGAGGAATCATCCACCTATTCTTTTTTAAGACAAGTATCTTCACTGGGACGCGGAGCTCACCAACTGAGTGGGCTGACTGGCCAGTGAGCCTGGGCTCTGTTTATCTTTGTTTCTCCAGAGCTGGGATTACAAGAATGGATCCCCTTTCTCAGTTTGTTTTTTTATGTCAGTCTTGGGAATTCCCAATTGAGCAATGTCCCCACCCCGTAAGGCTTGCTTTTTTTTTTTTTTTTTTGGTTTTTCGAGACAGGGTTTCTCTGTCCTGGAACTCACTCTGTAAACCAGGCTGGCCTCAAACTCAGGAATCTGCCTGCCTCTGCCTCCCGAGTGCTGGGATTAAAGGCTTGCACCGCCACTGTCTGGCTCATAAGGCTTTCTTTTTCTTTTTCTTTTTTTTTGATACTTTATTTACATTTCCAATATTTCCCCCTTTCTAGGTCTCCTCTTTGGAAACCCCCTATCCCCTCCCCTCCCCACCTCTACGAGGGTATTCCACCTCCCACCCACCCGCCCACCCACTCTGTATTCCCACCTTGACATTCTCCTTTACTGGGGCTTCTAACACCCTCAGGCCCAAGGGCCTCTCCTCCCCCTGATGGCCAACAAGGCCCTCCTCTGCCACATATGTGGTCCGAGCCATGGGTCCCTCGAGATGTGTATTCTTTGGTTGGTGGTCCAGCCTCCAGGAGGACGGGGCAGGGGGGAGAGGGGTCCGGCCAGTTGACACTGTTGCTCCCTCCATGGGGCTGCAAACTCCCTCAGCTCCTTCAGTCCCTTCTCAAACTCCTCCATTTGTGACCTTACTCTCAGTCCAGCGGTTACTGTAAAGTGAAACTTGGGTATTCTGAACTTTCGGCTAATATCCACTTATCAGTGAGTACATACCATGTTCATTCTTTTGTGACTGAGTTACCTTGCTCAGGATGACATTTTCAAGTTCCATCCATTTGCCTGCGAATTTCATGAAGTCATTGTGTAAATGTACCACATTTTCTGTATCCATTCCTCTGGTGAGGGACATCTGGGTTGTTTCCAGCTTCTGGCTATTATAAATATGGCTGCTATGAACATAGTGGAGCATGTGTCTTTATTACATGTTGGAGCATCTTCTGGGTATATGCCCAGGAGTGGTATAGCTGGGTCCTCAGGTAATATTATGTCGTAAGGCTTTCTTTAGAAGCTTAATTTATGTGTCTCTGGGCATCCTCCGGCATTCTTGCTGGGACCTTCCTTCTGGTGTTTCTAGACCACTCAGAACTGAACTGAGTTTTGCAGTGTTCTTCTTCAACAGGTAGCCCCCCTTGGGAGATTGTCACATTCACACATTTTCCGGCTCAGTCCCTTATCCACTGAGCCAGAAACTGCTGAGGAGGATGTGTGTGTGTGTGTGTGTGTTTAAAACCTGTCTCTCCCTGTGCCATTTAAAGCATGGAGTGATTTCAGGGGAACTCCCTCTGCCCACCCCATTGCCCTCCACCTGTTGCACATCTGAAGTTCCCCAGAGAAACAGCTCTCCTTTCAGCTTTAAAGGCTTGCTGGGAGACACTACTGTCTAGAAGCTGTCAGCAGCTGTACAGATCTCAGGATGAACTGCTTAATACTTTTTTTCCTGGCTTCACTAGGGAAAACTGTCTCAAGCTCCTGATGTTCAGGTGTGTGAGAACCTTGTCCCCCTTTCGAAAGGAACATTGCTGCAACCAGAAGGGAGAGTGAATTTTTGGGGAGTGGAGGCAGGGTGGGGATGGGGATTACAGTTTGATAGAGAAGTCTTTGTGTTGTGACCATTTGAGATAGTCTGTAGAGAAATGTTATGAGGCTGGAAAGCTTTGGGTGGATGAGCAAGCATGCAAAGACCACACATATTAAACAGGGAGCATCCTTTCCTAGAGATGAAAATGTTGGTTAGCCAGTGAAGCCCACAAATGTCACCAAAGAGGAAAATATCCCAGCATGGGGGGAATAGCATACAATGAGGGAAAAAGTACAGATTTTGAAGAATTTGAACAGTAGAAAGAAAAGCCAAACATTTTCATCAAATCCCAAACATCACACTATGCTTGCGCTGTCTTTGGCACTGGGGGAGTAGATACCTTCTTTACAGTGGGTCATCCCAGAGCTAACTTGGCCTGAGAGAAGAACCACCCGCTTGGTGAGCTGAGCATGCGCTCAGAGACGTGGATGGAACCTGGTCTGCTTAACACCAACTCCAGCCTCAGCCCTCCCTACTCTGGGCTGAGTCTCTTTAAGGTTCCTGCAACAGCTCCTTTCCTGTAAACCAGGAATAAAAACATCCACCTGCCCCTGAGGGGACTCTGGGGACCTGACTGGCAGATGACAGGACTGCCCTTTATGTTTTCAATATGCTGCATAAAAGCTGCTCTGCTTGTTGGAGCGTTCTTTGTTCCGTTCCTCAGTAAGCAACCTTGAATGGTTCTTTGGAAAATCAATCCCGTTCGTAAACTCGATCAAGTCATCACATGGAGCTTGAAGTTTTAACTTTGGAAACTGAAATCGCACAATAGCACATGGCCAACTGTGGATCTTATAGGAATTTTAAGACGTGGACCGCGGCCCTGCATTAGATAATAATGGTACTGAGGCATTTACAGATGTTTGTACTGCAGTGTGTAGTCCCAGTCCTTGGAGAGCCGGGGAACGGCAGGAACTGCCTCTAACTATTGTAATCTACAAGATTATCCCATTAATCATATTTGTTTCTGAGAGTACCTTAGTTCTAAATCTAAATGTTATTTTTTCCCCCGATGCCATCACATGCAAGAAAGCTAATTGAAAACATTACAGGGACAAATTTCAAAATGTTCCTACGTACAAGATGAGTTTTAACTGCCAATAAAAGAAAAGTAAATCACGCGCATCCAAACCTGGACTGATTTGAGTTTTTGGTTTCCTGTTTCTTTGTGCCCCCCCCCCCCCCCCCATAACGTGTGGTATGATCTGGAACTCTCCAGTGCTTTCTTCAGGTAGCTCCATTCTCAGCCTGCATTTTTAACCAGACAAGACAGCTAACGTGTCCCAGGCCAGGCCAGGGGGCTGGTTGGGAAGTGACCCATTTCTTTTCTCCCTTCCACACAGAATTAAACGTGGGAGATGCAGATTAGCCTGAGGTCCAAAATAAAAAACACATTTTAAAAAATGAGATTCAGATGTGTAAGGTTGGGAGGACAGACTTTCATTCACAGTATCTTATCGGTACATGTTAGCCCGTGGTAGCACGTTTCCAGGCCTAGGCAACTTCCTCTACAGCAGCTGGTATGACTTTGCATGCTGTTTCTAGAACTTTCTCCCAGTGAGAAGCTACACAAATTTTAGTGTATGTGTAGAGGGATATGATGCTAAGCTTGGAAATTAAAAATGTACTCTCTGCTTCTGACTGTATCTTTGTTATCGCTGTAAAGAATCAATGAGCTCTACACACACACACACACACACACACACACACACACACACACACACACACACACACATTGGGTGGGGGGGAGACCATTCACACAATAGGCTATTATGATACACATCAGAGCTAAGTATCAAATGCTGATAAAAGGGGAGCCAATAGTAAGTTTGTCTTTTAGCCTCTGCTTAGAAAAGGAGATAATTTTAAATCAGTTCTCTATTGATTAAAGACCCAACTCGATTGTTAGTGGTAAAAAAGATACATTTGTAATTAGTAAGAATATTGGATTCTTGGATTGCGTGTTTTAAATTGGTGGTCAGGATAGCTTCAAATTTGAACGACCCTAGATAAAAGAATGATACGGACGATAAATAATCTGCTTTGGGAGCCCAACCAGAAAGCCAGAAGTCAGAGTGGCCCTCATGAGTTTGTATGTTTGTTTTGTTACTGCGGTTACTTTATAACCCTAGCCAGAGCAACATTAAGCTACCTTATAACCTTAGCAAGGTGACTGTGCAGTAGTCCCACCAGTGCCTGAGACATATGCTTAATAGATTTATTCATCTGTAAAATATATTGTCAATAATCGGTCAAATCCAGGGAGCAGAGATTTGTACATCAAACAAATGGTTCAACTTTTCCTTTGCTATCATTCTTGATGTGTGTGTGTGTGTGTGTGTGTGTGTGTGTGTGTGTGTGTACACGTGCATGTGCATGCATCCTTCAAGATCAGAAATGGCTATCAACCACTGTACATCTTATATTTTATTTTGTAATGCATGTATTTAATGATTTTTGTGGGGTGAGGGTCATGCAACTCCACGCAAGTGGAAGAAAGGAGACAACTTGTGAGGGTTGGCCCTCTTCTACCACGTGGGTTCCTGGGACTGAACTCAGGTCACCATGCTTGCTGGGTGGCAAGTGCCATTAACCACTGAGCTATCTTTCTGACTATGAGAGTGCTGTAAGGAGAGCTTGGAGATGTTTCGGCCGAAGGCCAGGCCAGCTTCTTAGCTGGGACCCCAAAGTGTCCCCTGGGAGTGATAATCTGAGAATCTTTGGCCTGGAGGAGGTGTCATATAATAGTCATAGACTTTGTTAATAGTGGGGTGCACTGGTTGGTTCACCATGCTGGACCCTGAAGGACAAACTGAAAGCCCTACACGAATGTGAACTTTTTCAGTAATCTCCATGATGAATTGTTTTCATCAGACAAGTTACCCAACATGTGCTCAGCAGGGGCAGCTGGCCCCTGTGTCTCCTACATCAGCTGCTAGATAGGAAAATGGAAGATTTAGAAGACCTCTTCTGTGCATTGGGATTGATGTGTTGATTCAGTAGCAACCCCACACTGTATATTTTGAGGCAAGATCTACCCTGAACTTGGAGCTCACAGATTGACTAAACGGATGGGCCAGCAAGTCCCCTGGATCCTCTTCTCTCTCCCTCCGCGGTGCTGAGTTTACAGGTACGTGCTCCCACATCTGGGTGTTTACAGGGGTGCTGGGGTTCCAAACCCAGGTTCTCATGCATGGACAGCAAGGGTTTGACAGACTGACCACCTCCTCGGCCTTTCTACTATCATTTACTCCATTTCTGTCTCTACTCCCTTGGATTTGGAAGCAGTGTAATTGTTCATATATTTAAATATGCAGATACGAAGTGTGCATGTTTTAAAATCCCCAGCCTTTGAGTTCCTTTCTTTGCAGTGTGTCGGTTGAGCCTTCACACTATAGCTAGGTGGGCAAGCAAACACTCTGCAATAGGCCAAAGTGGGAGAGAGTCTGACTAAAGTTCTGAGTCTCTCTTACCAGCTGTGTGGTCTTTGGCAGGTCAGTTAATAGTCTCAGAGTCCCCAGCTTTTTGGTTTCCAAGACAGTCACAGCCACCTGTCCCTTATAAACTTATAGTGCTGTAAAATGTCTCAAGGACTCTGATTCAGCTTCCGAGGGAAGGGGTAGAAGGAGCCCATTTGTGTTCCCCCAACACACACTTTCTCCCTCCATAGTCTAAAAATACAAGAGCAACATCTGGGGCCCCTGGTGGGGGATGTGGAACTTTGGCAAGGGGCCATTGGGGGGGGGCTGAAGGGCTGTGAGAGGCACAGGTAACCATATGAGGCTATAAAGGGAACCAAATCCAGATTGGCTGGTGTTCCACATGTGCACAGCTTGCCTCTTGTTAGGTCATCCTGCTTCCACATGCAGAAGGCCATCCTGGGTGAGAGATGGGCACACAGCTCCTGTGTGATCTCAAGCTCTGAGATTCAGTTTCTTAACTTATAATGTGGAGAGAGAGAGAGAGAGAGAGAGAGAGAGAGAGAGAGAGAGAGAGAGAGAGAGAG
>CM052715.1:51952318-51978251 GCA_028551405.1 Uromys caudimaculatus
GGCGAGGGATCTTTGTCCCGGTGCTGATTAGGTGTGGGGCCCTGTGGCCCAAGCTGAGGTTTCCGGCCGTCGCCGAAAGCTCTGTAACTCTTTTTTTAAATTTTTTAAATTTTAAGTCTCCATAGTTATGGAGACTTTAGATTTTTTAGAAAGACCTTTAACTGAATGGAATTGGAAATTTTAAAAGCTGTAAGACATTAGAAAGGTACACTGTATTTTATCTTGTGACATTAACATGAAATTTGGGGGATAAACAAGAGAGGAAAGGTTAAGGTTTAACAGTGATGTGTTTATGAGGCAAGCTGACAAAGGATGGATTCTACTCAGCAGCTTTTATTGCTGACTTGATACAATGCAAATCCACTTGGGAAGAGGGTTCTTCAGTTAAGGAATTGCCTAGATCAGACTGGCTCATGACCATGTCTGTGAGAGATTGTCTTGATTGGTGATTGATATGGAAGGCATGGCACTATTCCAGGGTAGGTGGGCCTGGGCTACAAAAGAAAACTAAGTAAGTATGAGCCAGAGAGAGCTAGTAACTCTCCAAAGTCTTTGCTTTAGTCCCTGCTTTCAGATTCCCACTGTGACTTCCCTCAGTGTTAGATTTATACCTGTAAGTACAAATTGAACTAAATCCCTTTCTCCTCCACATTGCTTTTGTTCATGTGGAGTTTCTTCCCCAACCCCTGTAACAAAAAACAAAGCAGAATATAGAACATGAGAATGTAAAGCTCTTATGAGAAAAGTGTCTGAGAATGTGTAGTATGCGAATTCATCTCTGAGAACAGAGCCTCAACTTAAACATGTCATCAGCAGTCGCCCTATGATCACAAGCTGAGCAGTTATGTCAGATAAGAGACAGGCTTCACTGAGGATATTTGGAACTTCTGGTTGAACCATAGGAAGATGGGTTTATATAGAGAGTCCTTAAATCTATTGTCTATGTTTAGTTTCACTGCTAGAGACAATCTAGTTTGGGTTGTATCCTTGTTGTGTAAGTTAATTAAGGTCTTATTTAAGAATTGTCACTGCTAGTTGGATTACAAATGCTTAGAACCAGGGAATATGAAATAATTGTAACCATCATTAACTAAATGTCTACCATGAAACCAGCAAGCTGAATGTTTTATTCATACCAAAAAGCTCTTCGGGCTGAAGAGGTGGCTATATAGTATAAGTTATGCTATAGAAGTGTGAGCACCCAAGTTTAAATCTCCAGAAACCCACACAAATGCCAGGTGGGTATGGTAGCTTGCCTGTAATTCTAGCCCAGGAAGGCAGAGATGGGGGAATCTATTCAGTAAACTGGCTCGTGAGACTGGCCACATTGATGGTGAGCTTGATGTTCGCTTGGAATACTCCACCTCAGTGAATAAGGTGGAAGAATGAGGAAAGAAGATTCTCAACATCAGTCCCTGGCCAACCCCCCCCCCCCCCATACACACCCTGCAATAAGAAAAATGTTAAGGACACAAAAACTTGAAAAAAAAATATAAAACTTATCACAGTTATATTCATGAGGCAGCATCATTAATTTTTATTCCACAGTTGAGGAAATAGGCAATTCTCTTAAAGTGACTCATTGGAAGTGGCAGAGCTGGGGTCTGGATGAAAGCCTGAGCATAGAGGTCCCTCAATAGGAAGATCCTGAGCATCCGATAAGGACTCCAGGAAAATAAAGGATGGAAGGGCCTGTTTTCTTCCTATTGACCAGGTCTGGTAGACAGCAGAATCATGATCAAGGCTGTAGGACTCCATCTTTCCCTGACCAAGCTATCATAAAGGAGAGTTGCAACCAGAGCTGTAGAACTCACTCCACTTTGCCCTCTCCCCTCACAGTCACCGATGGCAATGATCACCTTTTAGTTTATATGGAACCTGCAATCACTTGAGAGACAGATAAATGTCTGGGCATGCTGGTAGGGTATTATCTTTATTGTGTTGAGATGAGAAGACCTACCCACTGTGGGCGGCACCATACCCTGGCTGGATACTGAACTATTAAGTGGAGAAATGGTGTTGGACAGCAACCTGCATTCATCCCCCTTTACTTCCAGATTGTGGGTGGGATGTGACCAGTTGGATTGTGGGTGGAATGTGACCAGTTGGATTGTGAGTGGGATGTGGCCAGCTGGATTGTGAGTGGGATGTGACCAGCTGGATTGTGGGTGGGATGTGACCGGCTGGATTGTGGGTGGGATGTGACCAGCTGGATTGTGGGTGGGATGTGACCAGCTGGATTGTGAGTGGGATGTGGCCAGCTGGATTGTGAGTGGGATGTGGCCAGCTGGATTGTGAGTGGGATGTGGCCAGCTGGATTGTGAGTGGGATGTGACCAGCTGGATTGTGAGTGGGATGTGACTGGCTGGATTGTGAGTGGGATGTGACCAGCTGCTTCAAACTCCCTTCACTTTCCTGCTGTAGGGGACTTCACCTTGAACTAGGAGCCAGAGTAAGTCTTTTTGTCATGGTATTTTATCACAGCAACAAGAAGCTAAGACACCAAGGGTTATCACAAGTGGATAGTGGTAAGTTATAAACTCCAAACTCTAGACTTTCAGCCTCTAAATTTGTTTTTGGTGACAAAATATGACATTATCATTTAAAGTGGAATGCCAGTTTTCTTCTCTGTTATCCAGAGACTTTTTTTTTTTTTTTTTTTTTTTTTTTTTTTTTTACATTTCCACACCACTGTTCATTATTGAAGGAAGTCAGGACAAGAACTCAAACAGGGCAGGAACCTGGAGGCAGGAACTAATGCAAAGACCCTGGAGGGGTGCTATTCACTGGCTTGCTTCCCTATGGCTTACTCAGCCTGGTTTGCTATGGAACCCAGGACTTCCAGTCCTGAGATGACACCACTCACCATGGGCTGGGCCCCTTTTATCACTAATTGAGAAAATGCTTTACAGCCGGATGTCATGGAGGCATTTCCTCACCCAAGGCTCATTCATCCCTGAAGATTCTAGCTTGTGTCAAGTTGACACACAACTCCTGGTTCTGCTTCTCAACTCTCTGCTTCCTGGTCCACAATTGTGTGAACAGCTGTTGTCTCATATCCCCTCTGCCATGTCTTCCCTCCCAGGAAGGACTGAAGTCCCTCTGAAACCATGAGCTCAAATAAACCTTTCCGGCTTCAGGTTGTTTGTGTTAGCAATTTTGATCACAATGTTGCAAAAATAATTGTTTTTTGGTTTGAATAGGAATGGTCCCGGTAGACTCATGTGTTTGAATGCTTGGCCCATAGGGAGTAGCACTTTTAGGAGGTGTGGCCTTGTTGGAGGAAGTGTGTCACTTTTGGGAGTCGGTCTTGTTCAAGCTAAGCTAAGTGTGACTCACAGTCTCCACTGCTGCCTGCGGATCCAGATGTAGAACTCTCAGCTCCTCCAGCGCCATGCCTGCCTGTACACTGCCATCCTTCCCCCCATGATGATAATGGACTAAACCTCTGAAACTGTAAGCCAGCCCCAGTTCAATGTTTTCCTTTATAAGAGTCGCTGTGGTCATGGTGTCTCTTCTCAGCAGCAGAAATCCTAACTAAGGCAATAACTAATACAGGTGGTATGAAACCACATATTTAGCGAGAATCATGAACAAAGGAGTCTGTGGATAATGGTACCTCAATTATTATTTTACAGAAAAGCCCTAGCTGATAGTTTCCAGAGTAGCACAGATAACTCAAATCCTCAGCCACCTGCAAATCTTTATATATTTAGAACTTTCATCTTTCCTTTCCTTCTTAAGTGTTTTCTCCCCACTGTGAACATGAAGCGACACTGATCAATATTGTTTCCGTGTCTTTCTTTTCTCTCTTTCTGCCATGCTGAGGAGTCCAGTAGTCAAAGGCAGAGACTGCAGGTGGGCAAGGCACAGATGCAGGGAGATAGCCATATTCTGCAGTCCATCATTGGGCTGATTCTAGAACTGAGGAGTTCATTCCCTTCTTCACTGAGCCCCTTATCAACCTTCTGGGCAAGTTTAAACCTGCAGTGTCTTTTTTTCAGGGATGCAGTTCTTTTTGAGCATGTTACCTGTTTTGCAAATTTACTCAAGCACAAAGGAAGCAATGCAAGAAACTAAAAATCTTCATGCACAAGAGCATTGAGGGGCATTGGATATAAATTTATATGTGCCATATAGTTAACAAATGGAAAAAGCATACGTCGTCTATGAATCCGTTTTAAAAGGTACTCACAATGCACCGCACTTGCATGTGAATTCATTTTGGTGGGCATGCCAGCCAGCCAATGTCCTCTTCCAGAGGAACTCAATTAAACCTGCATCTATTTCATGCAGGTGAGCTGAGGCCATGGGTGCTGGGACGCAGTCCCGTGCGTGGCTCTGCTGTGGACCATGGTTTCTGTGATAGGACCATTCAAGATGCACATGAGAAAGGAAGCATGGGGCTTTCAACAACTACTCTGCTCTTTTTAATTTATCCAGACTTCACAGACTGTTCGCTTGGGCTTCAGGGATGTGCCCAAGGTCATGGAGTTAACTGTGTTAGAAGAAGAAAGGGCTTCAGAGTTCTTCTGATTCGTGGATCTTGACTGGGTCCTTTTCTGTCTGAAAGTCAAATCTATTAATAACGTATCTTGAAGTTTTTTTCTGTCTCGATATAAGCTCCCTAGATAAACACTTAAATATGTCTATACCACTCCACCCTTACTACATATCTTTGTGTTATATATATATATGCTTTTTCATGAATATTATTTGGCTTACTTTGTGTCTCTTAGTAATTAATCTCACCAGCTGTGGTCTCACACACCTACCCCAGCACTCAGGAGGCAGCCTGGTCTACATAGTGAGTTTTAGGACAGCCAGACCTATGTAGAGATATCTGGTTTCAATAAACAAACAATTTGAGATCTCTGTACAGCTAGGATAATAATTTTAGTTTGTGTTAATATGACATAGATAAAATAATTATACCTAGGTTACCTGATACACATTAAACACTCAATAAGCTTTAGATACAATGATAATCTATGTGGTAGACTCTTCGTGTGTGTGTGTGTGTGTGTGTGTGTGTGTGTGTGTGTGTGTGTGGTCATGTGTGTACATGCATGAGTACATGTGTGTGCAACCCAAGTTGAAGTTGGACATCTTTTTCAAATATTCATCATATTATAATAATTGCTGTTGTTGTTCTTGTTACTATTACTACTATTATTACTTGAGACAGGTTTTCTAACTGAACTTGGAGCTCATCAATTGAATAAATTCAATGGTTTAAAGTCCCAAAGATCCTGTTGTGTCTGCCTTTCAGCACTGGGATTTGAGTGCATGTCTCTGTGTCTGGCTTCTCATGTAGGTACTGGGATTCAAGCTCAGATCCCTATATTTACCCAGCAAACACTTTACTGAGTCATCTGCCCAATACCTTGTGCTAAACTCATGAGGACAAAAAAGGAAATCATGGTCCTTCCACTAAGTCCTATGTACAACTGTATGGATAGACACTTAAGATGTGCAGTAAGCTTCAGGAGCTTCTGGGGCAAATGGACTCTGATCAGGAATGCAGGCTCTGCATGATGTTCTTTCTCTTTCTTAAATATGCCCAACAAGCATATTTTCATACACATTTCTTTGTTCTGTATGTTATACTCACAAAAGTGTGTGCATTAAATTTTACCAGAGACTTTGGGAAATCTAAAGGTAAATTTTCAGCTTTTGAAATTCTGGCTTTGTCTTGAGATTTGTGACTCTGTCTTAGTTTTGTTTCCTGTTGCTGTGGTAAAATAATCAGAGGAAATCAACTTAAGGGAGAAAGGGTTTATTTGGTTTACAATTCCAGGGTTCAGTCCATCATTGTGGGCAAGTTGAGGTGGCAGAAACTTGAAGCAGCTTGTCACATTGCAGTATTGAGAGTCAAGAGCCCCGAAGACTGAATCAGTGCTTGTGTACATTTGCTTAGCTTACTTTCTTTATTCTTAAACAGTTTAGAGTCCCCTTCCTAAGGAATAGTGCCACTCACAGTGAGTGAATATTCTGACTTCCAGTAACAAAATCAAGACAATCCCATATAGACATGCCCAGAGACCAACTGACCTACACAGTCCCTCTTCGAGACTCTCTCCTTGGTGTCTCTAAATTATGTCAAACTAATAGTGGAAATTAATCATCACAGAGTCTAAGCACCCTCTCTTTTCAGAGGCCAGTCATTTATGACTAGGTTTGTTTGAAACATCTGAGAAAGCAGTGTGGACGAATTCATTAATCCAGTTCATTCATTTAGTCAACAGGTCTGGAGTTGCTCCTGAGGTCCCACACTGGGCTGAATGTCTAAATGGGCAAAGTAGTTAGGTCTCAAATCTCAGACTTTTTCCTCAAGGGGTTTATTTTCAAACAAAGAGAGCAACTAGGCAAGTTGTGCTCTATGTGTCTCTAGCATGTTGACGCAACCATCGAGTGGAGGGATGAATTGTGCCGGGGCCAAGAACAGCAGCAGAGGGGAATGGAAGCCGAAGCTTGCAGGGTGACTGAGCAATCATGGCAATTATAGTGAGAAAATGTTTTTCTTCACCAGAGACAAGAATTGCAGGTAACTGCCTACAGGCAGAAGACATGAAGTAATTAAGTCAGAAAAATAAATTACCTAGATTCATTTTAAAGGACTTGAAAAGAAGGTGACTTGGTGGCAAAGATTCCTTGACAACATTGGGCTTGCAGAGGTCTTTAGGGTAGTTGGCAGAATTCATACCTCCAAACAGACTTGAAAAAGAGATTAATGTATTGTGTACTTAAAAACACTAAGAGAGAAGATTTGAAATGCTTTCATTACCCAGAGTGAAAAGTGAAAAGTATGTGAGGTGATGGATATGTTAATTAATTTGATTTAATCATTCCACAACATATATATATATATATATATATATATATATATATATATATATATAAAATCAAAACATCATCTCATATACCAGTACACCACAAATATTTTCAACTGTCGATTAAAAAAATAAATTAAGAAGATTAATGAGAAAAGTAATATGAGAAAGGCTTTAGGGTTTCTTTTTTTTTGTTTAAAGTTTAAAATGTATGTATTCTAGTTGGTCAGTATGTATAAACTCACTGGAGGAGATGATGAGAAATAAAAGCTATAACATTGCTAGAGATGAGTACTGACATTCTAAGGGCCAATCTCCCAGACTTTATAATATGCAGAATCGGCTGAACATGAGAGCAAAATACACACACATTGTAAACTCACTTCACTCAGCATCTTATGCTATGGATATTTTCCTATGACAAAAATGTATAGAGGTAATTCTTTCAAGTATTTTACTACTTATGTTTGTGAGCCAAAACAGCATAACGTTTAAAACTTCATGAATGAAGAAGCAGCAATAATAGAAATATGCTAGACTAATTAGTAATTATCAGTTTGGAGTATCATCTAGGTCATCACAGATCTATCTAAACAATAACTAAAACACTCACTACCAAGCCTAATGACACGAGTTCAATTCCTGGGACCCACATGGTGGAAGGAGAGAAAGAACTATAGGTGGTCCTCTGACCTTCACACACATACCATAGCACAACTCTCTCTCTCTCTCTCTCTCTCTCTCTCTCTCTCTCTCTCTCTCTCTCTCTCTCTCACACACACACACACACACACACACACACACACACACTAAATGCAATAAAAAGCAAAAGGAAATGAAGAATGACTTTTATTCTATAATTAACGTTCTATAAAGGTTATCAGAATTTTCTACTCGGATAAAGTGGTGCATGCTGAGGCAGAAAGACCTCAAGTTTGATGTCAACCTGGGATATGATACATAATGAGTTCTAGTCTAGCCTGGGCTATGTCGTGAGGCTCCATCTCAACAACAACAACAACAACAACATTGTAGTAATTGCCATACAAGATCCTCAGTCTCTGGACATAACCACTTGTGTGGGACAATCAAAATGGATGCTTCCTGGGCTAATCTCCATGGTCCGGTGGAGAATCAGTCTCCAGTGCAGCACAATTATCTCCATCTCTAGAAGAAGGGCAGAAGAGATCTTCTGTAGCAAGCTTCACTCTTTGAATCTATGACACTGTCTCTTGATGGCTTACTTCAGAAGCATTGATAATAGTTGAAGAGCCTTATGTAAGTGGATTGGAGCATTCGTTGGGTTCAACAATCTGATTATAATAAAGCCTCATGTTTTAGTTCAATCCTAAAATCACTAGTTCTGATCACCACTAAAATCAGGTTAATATGGTGGGGTGGGATGATTGCTAAGAATCAAGCTAGAAGGCCCAGTCATGGCCCAAGGACCTGAGGCAGGAGCTGAGAAGCGTGAGGCAGAGGTGGACTGACAGGAGAAGGAGGTTGAGCTTTCACAACTATTACTTTAGAGCTCATCAGCACTGTCAGGTTGTCTGTCAACCATTGCTTATGTCTCCAAGGAGACAGAGAGGTGGCTCAAAGATGGTCCATGTGGTTCCCTCTTGTTTTTGCTGCTGCTGTCTTGATGAGTTAAGAACTGTGGCTTTTGTAAGGGACAGGTTATGGAAAGTCCCTTAGGGAGCCTAGGGATGGAGGTCTGTCGGTAGAGTTCTTGTCTAGCATGCACAGAACCCTAGGTTTGACCCCCAGCATAAACCTCAAGGTGCGTATCTGAAATCCCCAAATTTGAGAGATGAAGGCAAGAGGATCAGACGTTCAGGTCATCTCCGGCCTCACAGCCAGCACATAGTCAGTGTTAATGTCTCATCACATGAGACCCTGTTCCCCCCAAATCTAAGCAACAACACCATAAATGCCTCAGAGACTTAGAGACAAATGCTGGGGAGAGCCTAGGGGCTCACTGCCATCACCACAGTGACATATGGTGACTTAATGCTTTCCCCATAGCAGGTATTCTTACACATAATTTTCATTGCTTAGAAAGCTTCTTTGTGCTATACCGCTATTACTGCCACTTCTTAGAGAGCTGCACCTATAAGACTTGACCAGCATCACCTAGTAAGAGGAAGAGTTGGACTCTGAATTCATGGGACGTAACATCAGAATCCAGGCTATGAGGCCTCCTGCACATCCCTTGAAGGTGAAACAGAGAAGGGGCAGAAACTTGGAGATAGGCCAGGTGTTGTGGACTAGCCTATAACTCCAACACTTAGCTGGGGTTGTCAGGAGAGTTAGAAGTTTTATGCTAGCCTTGGCTATACAGTGAATCTAAGGCCAGCCTGGGCCACATTATAGCGTGTCTAAAAACAGCAATAACAACTATTGTCCCTTCAATATGCCTGGAGATAGGGCTGGGGCGGGGCAGGTAAGGGAGCAAGATGAATAGAAAGGAATTACTTATGATATACTATATGAATTTATTTATTATCTATTTATCAAATAGGTTTGAAGTAGTTTAGTTTTTAATTTGTTAATTTCTTAGAATTTTTCTTGGGGTAAGAGTGAAAGGAAAGGAATTTGCTCAGGAGCCCAAGACCAAGTTCTCAGCACAAAGGAGCTTGATTTGCCTCAGAGGGACAGAGGGCAGGGATAAGGGACAAAGACAGGAGACAGAGGAAGAGGGAGAAGGGGAGGGAACAAGGGAGAGGGGGCAGGCATGTTTGTCCCAGAGGGACAAAGGACTGCCTCTGGATAGAGAAGACAGATGTGGCCCATAGGAAAATGGCAGTTTATAAATGTAAAATGGGATAACCTGTGTTTGGATGAGGTATTTGATTTTAATTGGGCATGTTAACTAGGTGAGCCAAAGGGGGCTTTTGGTTGCTGGACTTCAGTGCTTTGATAGCTGGACGTTGGTAGTCAGGAAGGGGACAAAGGGAACAGATCTTGGTGGCTAGCTTTAGGAATGTAATTGAACAGTTTTAAGCAAGGCAGAAGGAATTGGGGAGAAGAGCAAGGCCTGCCAGAGCCACGCTCACCATGCTCGAGCTGGCCAGAGTCCCTTCAGAAAGTACAAATACTAAGTTTTGCAAACTGGCACATTTGTAAATTGTGTCCGGGTACATGCCTTTCTGTTAATGCATGACAATTTTAAGCTACTCGCTTGAGGTATTATTTCATTACTTAGCCATCACTTGGCCATACATTGAGGAGTAATTACAGCTCCTTGAATACATACCCATTTCACAAAGTTTTCATTTGTGTTAAGACCTCTGAGATAGAAACCTTCATTAAGCAAAGACTTAGTAATGGGAGCAGATGTAAACTGGAGTCTGGTTAAGCAGAATTAGAGGACACATCACCTGTGGGGACACTGATGGGTTTTAAGCATTAAAATATTGGAACCAAAAATACGGCTTTGCCTTAATAACTCAGACCTACAGCTTCTACTTTTATAAGAAGAAGCTATAATGTGAATTTATGTTTGAATTTTATTTATGTTCTATCATAAAAAGGTTGTTCTTTGGTTTCAGTCTCCAGATGCTAAAAATTGTAATTTTATTAACTGTCACCAAACAGTACCAGGGAATGTTGTTCCTTTTGTCTTTAGGCACTCTTGAGAGAGAGAGACGAGGGTGGAATCCCAGGTTGAAAACTGGGCAAAGAAGAGTGAAGGAAAAAAGAGACGCTGTTTCAGGCAGCCTGTAGTGTCGGGTGGAACTGGGCCCTTGGGCTCCAGGGGTATCTTGCCTACAAAACTGTTTTCTCCTTTTTTTTTTTTTTCATTTACTCCTTATTCTGGGAAGACCCTTCTGAAGGAAACAATCTGCATGACCAGAGCACAAGGAGAATCTCTGGAAACAGGACCACCATTGAATAGGAACAGGAGGATTTGGAAAGCATCTACTGGAGAGGGATGCTTACCTCAGCTGGCCACTGGCTAGCTGCATGGGTCAGGCTCGGTGTCCTGCTCACAGGAGCAGCTGCCTTTCAGGCTGTTATAAACTAGCTACAAACAGTGAAAGGGGTCTCTGAGCGTGAGGTACATTCTTTCTTTCATTTTTAAAAAGGTGGGGATAAATTTCTCTGTAATGCGTCTGCCTCCCCCTACCCCATTATATTAACTTTCGACTTGTTTGGGTGTTTGGTCACTCTAAGTCTGTGGATGCTCTTCACTGGGTTCATCATATGCTCAGTTCAGCCGGCTAATCCATCCCGTAACCGCTCTTTCCCTTTGAGGACTTAGCAAGTACCTGTAGTCAGAGACTTAGTACCGTCTTTTTTTTTTTCTTCTCTGATGCCTTTGATTCTCCCCAAAGAGCTGAGACTGGACAAAAGCACCAAAGTCAGTCAACTTGACTGGTGTGTATGTGTGTGTGTGTGTGTGTGTGTGTGTGTGTGTGTGTGTGCACACACATGCGCACCTGAGTGCCTGTGCACACACACAAAAGAGGTTAAATTTGACAGATAAGGTGAGTTGGATTGCTGGGTCTTATTTGTTCAGCGGTGCTCTGTTCCTAATCACCAGAGATTACAGCAAGGCTGGCTGGACTTTGGAAAGGATTTATGGTAATTTTTAAGGAAGGTAAAGGCACATATATTTGATTAGCATTTTCTCAGTTCCAGAGGATTTGTTTTGCCATTTTTGTTTACATTTCAGAGTTTTGGGAGAAAAGTGAGATCCCCAAATTTGTAGGACCTGCATTCATATTTTGGAACCCCTTCTCTGGAAAGAGAATTACTATTTGCCTTTAAATGATGTTGATTTTGATTTAAGTTTCAGAGTCTATAATTTAAAAACCAGCATTTGAGATGAATAATCAGAAGTCAAGGCATTTTTGTCATAATTTAATTTTTTTATTTCTTTCTAGAAAAAAAACCAATCGCTCAACATAACATAAGCTGGGCCCACTTGAGTGGGGGCATGCATATGTTACCCGTTCTGCCAGGCTCACCACCAATTGGAGTGTTAGCTATTTATAAACTCAAGGTTGACTGAAACTATCTCAACAACACACAGCGTTCCCTCCTTAATAAAAGATGATGCATGGGTAGGTGTGGGGCGCAAATGTTTAACAAGCATTTTCCAGTTTTGAAATGCAGAGGGGGAGAGGGAACGTACGGCGGGGTAGTTGAGGCCATAGCTGGCTGTATGAAAAGACTACAGAGAAAGAAAGATTGCTGAATCCACAGCTTCATTTCGGGGAACTCAATGGCTGGGGAAGCCAGTGAGGGATGGGTGAGGTAAACATGGCGGAGAAGGGAGAAACGGGCTCCTCTTCCATGATGACAAATTAAAGGACAGGTGGTTATTTTTGACTCTAGGTGGACTCACTTCTCGTGGCATCTCGAGCAATGATTCTCATGCTGCGACCTAATGCTGCGACCGTTTACTACAGTGTCTCATGTGGTAAAACTATAAAATTGTTTTTATTGCTACTCCATAACTGTAACCTTGCTACTGTTAAGAATCATTATGTAAATATTTCTGGAGCTAGAGGTTTGCCAAAGGGATTGTAACCCACAAGCTGAGAACCACAGGTCTAGAGGGGCTCCCCTGGGAAAGGAAGTCAGGACCATTTGGCAACTTCCTTGTCTGAGTTCCTGTGGCTGGAAAGAGAAAGACAAAGAGAATAACTTTGTTTCCTTCCCCAGAGATCTAGCAGCAACAGATGAGAGAAGGTACATTTAGATAGGCTGCCTTTTAAAAATAGAATATATTGCCGTGGGTCATTAAGCCAAAATTCCAGTGCCAGATGTGAAGGCTGTCAGTCAGGGAGACTTCAGAGGTCCCCAAGATGTCTAAGCTCATGCCATTCATGCTGATTGCCCAGAAGAACTAGTTCGTAGGATCCTACTGCTTGAAGGCACCATTGCCTTCATTACAAGATACGGTGGAAATGAATTAGAACTGAGATTCTTTCCTGAATAGCTTTTATAGTGTCAAAAAGTGCCGCAGAGGCTTATGGGAGAGAAAAGGTTCCGAGATCAGTCCTCCACAGCTTGAACCCTACGAAGGGCAATGCCATCTTGAAGGCCAGATGCACCCACTGGTGCAATAGTGGCGTGTTATGTGGGCTATAGAGGGAACAAACCCCTCTCTGGTTTGATTTGGGACTTGATCCAAGGTTGGCAATTCATGTATTCATTTTAATTTTTTAAAAGCTTTGATGTGAGTAGGTGTTTTGCTTGTATGTATGTTTGTGCACCACAGTGATGCAGTACCCACTGGATGCTCCTGGACCTGGGGTTTCAGACAGTGATCAGCCATATAGGTGCTGGGAATTGAACCCAGGTCTTCTGGAAGAGAAGGTAGTATCTGAAATCACTGAGCTAACTCTCCAGACCCTCATAATATACTACTGGAAAATCATCTGCTATGTCTATGACTTGGAATTTTAAGGGAAAGTAGTGTATATACAGATGTAGCGAAAGCGGAAGTCAGAGGGATAAAACCCACGAGGGATGATGAGGGAGGTCTGCAGAGAGCTGTCACACCACATAGAAGAGCCCGTTCTTAACTTACACAATTGGAGAGCTTTAGGCCTTTCTCTGCAAATTACCAATCAGTTACTAGATTAATTATGTGATTAGTAGTTTGGCATTTCTCCTTCTGATGGACTTCAAATTGCAGAAGAATTGTGTGTACGTTCCTGCTAATTACTAATTTATCGTTAACCACAGGAACACATGTTTTTAAAAAGTGCTGGGGATGGTTTGGGATGGTGGAGGAGAAGGATCGGTGAGAGGGGAAGGAGGTGGCAGGGTGCAAGTGGGGGACAGTCATGAGCAAAGTATCCTGGATACATACGCATTGGAGTGTCATAGTGAAAGCCGCTGTTTTAGATGCTACCTAAAGATTAGTAAAAGTCACACGGTGAGTAAATAATCTAGTTCACAGATGTGTGCAAGGTACTCACTGATTTCACCCAAGGTTACCAAGTGCGTAGCAACTCAAGAGTTGAGGAAGAGCTCTAGGTTTCAGGCATGAATAACTGGACGTCCTTTCATGACTCTTGTGTGGACGACAGCATGTTGGCTTTGTTTTCTCAGTGTCAAAGAAAGAACGATAAGAAATGGACGTTTCGGCTGCCGTTTGATTTCTTTAGCGAATTCTCATGCTAAGAGCATCATTGTGGATTGGTATTTTTCTTTACATTGAACCAGATTTATGAATCCCCTTAAGTGACCTTTAGGGGACAGTCTTCCTAAAAATGAATTACGTCTCAGCTTAACGATAAAATGAAACAAATAAACCTATTTATTAGGGGTTGGGGAGATGGCTCAGATGGTGACATGCTATCTGAACAAGCATGGGGACTTAAGTTTAGTCCTTTAGAATCCATGTAAAGTTGTATTCAGCAGTGTGTATCTGTAATACCGGAGAGCTGAAGAGGTGGGCACAATAAGATGCTTAGGGGCTCTTAGCCAGCCAGTCTTGCAAAACCAGTGAGCTCCGTGTCTAGTGAGGGACTCTGTCTCCAAAAATGAGGTGACAAGTGACCAAGGAAGACGTGATGACCCATGGTTTTTATCCACACATGCATGCATGTACAATGTATCTATACACACATGAGCACATGCTATGTATTGAAGGTTAATTAATCACAGCGATTTTGTTTAGAAATGATGTATTCCATGGCCAATAAATGTAGGGTTTCTGGCTAGGTTGCTTAGGGACTTTAAAATAGAACTACCTTGATGCCTACTGAAGACATACGTGTGAGGGATCCAGGCTGCCATCTTGTTTCTTGTAATGACAAAAGGCCATCTATGTTATTTCCAAGCTCGAAGACCAACAAACTTGTCTTCCTCTTCCCCTTCCTCCTCTTTTTTTCTGCTTTTCCTTTAAGACAGGGTCTAATGTAGCTCAATCTGGCCTTAAACTTGCTGTGTAACAGGCGGGCCTTGAACTCCTGTTCCTCCTGCTGGGATTACAGAACCACAATCAGTTCATGGGATGCTGAGAATCAAACCTAGGGCTTCATGCATGCTAGGCAAGCATTCCCCCAATTGTCTCCCCAATTAAAGAACTTCTCTTTTATTCTGAAGACCCAGCAAATATCAACTCACCTTGGTAAGTCAACAAAAATGCTCCTCTGGTTTTCAAGGAGTTAAATCACAGCCTGACAGGTCAGCAAGACTCTAGTTCCAGAGTCATCCAACCGTGGGATGTCACTATTACGGGGACTTCTAAGATGGAGTAGAATATAATCAACGAACTAAGCCCTTCTAAGGAAAATACAGCCAGGGGCTCACCTAAACAGAGCAATGGCTGACGAACTCACACAGGCAGAGATTCTTAACTTTCGGCAGGAGAATGGGCAAACACTGATGTTAAATATGTCCTAGTCAGGAGGCAAATAAGCCTTAGATAATGTGTTTGAGTTATACAGCACTTTAAACATCATTTTCAATCTCAGTTTTATGTTGAAACTCATTGGCTGGAAAAACTTGCACTAAATCGCAGTCCGCCTGCTTGTAGCACTTTGTATGGAGTTGTATTTGGGGCTATTTTATTTTCCCCTCCTTTCATCAGATGTGATTTTGTTCCCACATTTGCTTATGGCTACACGGTACAGTATTTGTATTATTAGTTTGAAGGACTTTTTTTTTTTAACTTGAGGAAAGGAGTTTTGTGACTTTCAAATTTGTACAGTAACTGCTGACAGGACAAGGGGAGGGGGAGAGGAGAGTAGAGGTTGCCTATGCATTTGAGAGCATCCTGTGAGGGCTTTACCGGACAGATAAGATGTGCTTCAAATGAGCTCATCCTCCCTTTGAATACAAACGGCTGGGAAGGTGGTGCTTAAGCAGTTTGTGGTCTTTGATGCAAATAGGGTTGATGTTCCCTTTGCTTCCTGCTTTGTTCATGCTTCCTTTCAAACCACAGACCTTAGCCCAGCGTGTTCAAATGCGGTGGATGCAGAATGCTCCTAGAAAGGTCTGGCCTTTGGCCCTGGGGCTGCATTAGAATTCCCTCAGGGCATGTGAAGATTCCAATGCCCTCACCCTGTCCCCAGCTGACTGCCTCAAGTAGGACACTGAGTATCTTCCAGAGTAGTTATACAGTGCAGCTGGCTCTGAGACCCACTAGACAAAAGACCCTCTCGTCTCAAAATGTATAATGTATTTTTAATTTTCTTGAGGATTTAATACAATATATTTTGATCATTTTCATCCCCCTAATTCCTCTACCTAACTCCTCAAACATTGACTAAGTCTGATAAATGTTCTAGCCACCATTGGGCATGGTGGCCCATACCTGTACCCCAACACTCAGAAGGAACAGGAAGATTGCAAGTCTGAGGGCAACCTGGGCTATATATCTAGATCCTCTGTGCGTGCTGATGGATATGTATCTTTAGTGATGTGGCCTTTGGTAGTTATGCCCATGCACCCAGTGGATGGCTCATACCCATGCTCTCGCAGGTAGGACTAGCTGTACAGAGTGGGTTACATTTGAAGAGAAGTAGGGTGATGCTAGAAGGATAGCCTATGGGTTAAGAGAGCATTCTTCTCTCACAGAGGACTGAGTTTGGTTTCCGGCTGCCACACCCACCTGTAACCCCAGGTATAGAGAAGAATAGGAACCTCTTCTGGGTTTTCCAGGTGCCAGAACATGAACTTACACATTCACCCACATTCACATAAATAAACTATGAGATAAATCTCTTTTCCAGGACCCAACGGGATTGACTTTAGCTGAATTATGCAACAAAGGTGAGATAGAACCTGTAGAGACCACCTCTAGTAGGTAGGCACGGGCCCCAATTGAGGGATGGCACCACCCACCCTTCTCAAAATTTTTTAACCCAGAAATATTTCTGTCCAAAGAAAAGACAGGGACAAAAAATGGAACAGAGACCAAAGAAAGGGCCATCCAAAGACCACCCCACCTAGGGATCCATCTTATTTGCAGACAACAAACCTTTACACTATTGCTGATACCAAGAAGCAATTGCTGACAGGAACCTGGTATGGCTGTCCCCTGAGAGGTTCTGCCAGCACCTGACTAATACAGATGCAGATACAGCCAACCATTGGACTGAGCCTGAGGAGCCCAATGGAAAAGTTAGGGGAAGGACTGAAGGAGCTGAAGGGGACTGCAATCCCATAGGAAGAACAATATCAACTAACTGGACCACCCAGAGCTCCCAGAGACTAAACCATCAACCAAAGAGTATGCACGGAGGGATCCATGTCTCCAGATACATATGTAGCAGAGGATGGCCTTATCTGACATCAGTGGGAGGGGAGGCCCTTGGTCCTGTGGAGGTTTCATGCCTCAGCATAGGGGGATGCTAGGGTGAGGTGGGAGTGGGTGAGTGGGTGGAGGAGCACTTCATAGAGACAAAGTGGATGGGGGGAGGGAGAAGAGGAATGGGATGAGAGATTGTGGAGGGGGAACTGAGAAGGTGGATATCACTTGAAGTGTAAACTAATAAAATGATTAATACAAAATACTTATGATAAGCAAACAGGATTTGGCATATGCGTTGATAAAATAAGTTGGATTTAAAAAAAGAAAAGTAGAAAAGACATAAAGGCTGGAGAGAGATGTGGGGAGATATAGAGGAAGTTGGAGGTGGAGATAGAGGGTGAATGTGCTCAAGATACATTGTATACATGTCTAACATTTGCAAAGAATACTCAACACCATTTAAAACCAAGAAAGAAAAGAAAAAAAGAGTTCTATTTTAACAGAGAACTGGATTAGCTCAGGTTACTGTAACAAAGTACCACAGACCGGATGGCTTACACACACCAGATGTTTGCCTTTCACTGATCTGGAGGCAGAAAGTAAGAGGCCATGGCATCCCATGGCCAGATTCTAGCCTGAAAGGGCCAATGCTTGCCTCCTCTTACAGGACAGAGAGAGGTGTGCAGCTTCATCTTTTTAAAAACTTACTTGATATACATATGTGTGTGTGTGTGTGTGTGTGTGTGTGTGTGTGTGTGCGTGTGTGTGTGTGTGTGTGTTGCCTTTTGGTGTGGATGAACGTTTGCTTATTCTGTGTAGGTCTGGTGCCCGTGGAGGTGAGAAGAGGGCACTGAGTCCTGTTGGAACTGGAGTTACAGACAATAGGAAGCCACTAGTAGCTGCTGAGAACCAAACCCTGGTCCTCTGCAAGGACAGCAAATGCTATTAGCCTCTGAGCCATCTCTCCAGCCCTAACACTTGAGATTTTAAAATGCTTATACAAAATACAAAAGGCTTTCTTTTCATTTCTTAAGATAGTATAATATTTTGCTTTCTTAAAATATCATTACTAGGCCACATTTGCTTCATGTCTTAAGGTAACAAAACATAAATATACACACACACACACACACACATATATACATATATATATATACTTCACCTCCAGAAACCTATGTTCTACGTGGTCTTATTACTTGACACCCATATTATTGGCTGTACATAGCACTGGGAATTTTTTTGGTTAAATTTTATATTGTATGTGTGTGTGCACATGCCATGGTGTATGTAGAGATCAGAAGAGAATTCGTAGGAGTCAGTTCTTCCATCACATGGGTCTTGAGGGTTAAACACAAGTTGTCAAGCTTAGTACCAGGCACTTTTACCTGATGTTCTTCTATCTTGATGGTTGGAAATTTCCTTTATACATATGTTTTTAAGTGCTGGAGAGATGTGTGTGTGTGTGTGTGTGTGTGTGTGTGTGTGTGTGTGTGTGCATGAATGCATGCATGTATGTATGTATGTCCATGCATGCATGGTACAGAGCACATATAGAGCTGAAAACACAACCTTCAGGGTTGATTTTCTCTTCAACTACCCTAGGGAATCTGATCCAGTCACATGTCAGCTTGGGGGATAAGCACATGTGTTCTCTGAGCCATCTCTCTTTTTTTTTTTTTTTCCGAGACAGGGTTTCTCTGTGTAGCCCTGGCTGTCCTGGAACTCACTCTGTAGACCAGGCTGGCCTCGAACTCAGAAATCCACCTGCCTCTGCCTCCCAAGTGCTGGGATTAAAGGCGTGCGCCACCACTGCCCGGCTCTCTGAGCCATCTTAACAGCTGCACAGTATCCTTTTATAAACCCAACAGTTTTTTTCAATAAGATTTGTTAATAAAAGTCACCAGCCATTGGGAGAACTGTTAAATGGTGTAAGAAACTTAGAAATGCCAATAGCTAACACCGAAGTGATACATTTCAGCCTTTCCCTAGAAAATGTCATGGTCCTTTCCTGCCCATTTGGAATGAATCCTTAGTGGCCCCATCAAGGACGTCACGATCACCTTTTCCTCATTCACACATTGCCATGGTTTGAATGTGAAATGCCCTGCACAGACTCTTGGCTATGAATACCTGACGCCCAGCTGCTGATGCTGCCTGGTCCAGGAACCAAAAGATTGAGGAACCTTTTAGAGATGTTGCTTTACTGGAGGAAGTAAATTACTGGAGGCAGGACTGGAAGTTTTATACCTGAGATCCGTTTCCTGTTTTCTCTGTTAACTGAGTGCTGATGTAATGTGACCCACTGCCTGTGCTGTAGTTGCTACACTTTCTCCACTGTGACAGACTGTATTCTCTTGAACTGTAAGCCCACATAAACACTTCCATCCTTAAACTTCTTGTCAGGTATTTTGACATAGCAGTGAGAAAAGCAGGTAATGCATTTGTAGACATCTATAGAATCTGAATCGGTTGGGCCTAAGTGTAATTCTAAGGATTGAGTCTCTCATGTTTGAATGCCAGGATCGGGTTGATGAAGAAGACGCATACTTATCACGTTGGAGTCCTGTATCATAGATAGTAGCTATCACATTGAGAAAGAGGCTGCGTCTCCTTTTAGGTGAAAGTCATCCAAGAAGGACTCTTTACTCTAATTGGAGATAAAATAAAAACAGAAGTAAGGTGAGAATCTCAGGGCCATGTTGTCGTGTGGCCACCTCAGTGCTTGGAAATGCGCACTAGCAAGCTGGATCTGGAAACCACACCTATGTCGATTTCACTAGGGTCTCAGTCAAAATACCTTTGAAACTTTCTGTTCCTCACCTTGACCTGAGGTCATCCTCTCAGGAACACAGAGATGGGGGATCCAGAGCAACACTAGCAGAGCAGAAGAAATCTAGAAGTATCCAAGTTAGATGCCCTAGGAGGAAAAGGCTGCAATTATAGCAGAAACCTGGGAACAGACATCTAGGACCAAGCATGGGTGAGCTACATGTGAGCCATCTTAAACACTGTGAAGCTGTGAGCAGCGTGTTTATTTGTGGGATTCATTACAGAACTGACCTCTCAACAAATGCAGCATCCATGGAAATTGAGAAAACCAAAGACATATTGTTATTCTTGGTTGTAAGAGATGCCAAGTAGAAAATCTATAGACCTGCCAAGCAGAAATAATCATCTTACTGATTTGGGTTGATGTTTGGAAGAAGCAAAGTAAAATTAGCATCAGAAAGACCCAATCAATATTTTCATTCAGATTTTTTCCCACAACCTAACAATTACTCCCAAACTTTGTGATGTAAGACAACAATGATCATTTTGTTATGCTCATGGCTTCTGTGGGTCAATAATTTAGGAGAAGCTTGGCTGAGTTGTTTTGGCTCTGGGTCACAGACATCACTGCGGTTAGATGTGGCTAGAGCAAAAGCAGGGGAATCAGTGGGCTAGCCTTCTTCCTTCCTGTTGTCTTGGGATTATTTTATGTACGTTCTCTGGGAAAAATCACAGCTTCAGGGCAGACAGAATACTACACAAGGGCTCAGGTCTTCTCTTAAACAGTGTACATCCTTAGAGCAGTGGTCCTCAACCTTCCTAATACTGCAGCCCTCATGTTGTGGTGACCCCCCCCCATAACATTATTTTTATTGCTACTTCATAATTGTAATTTTGCTATTGTTATGAATGATAATGTAAAAATCTGTGTTTTCTAATGGTCTTAGATGACCCCTTTGATCAGGTTGGTCATTCCTACAGCTTGAGAACCCCTGCCTTAGAGGCTCAAATGGAAGCTAAAGGGCCTGGTATGCACTGATCTGAGGTTACTTAACATCACTGGTCCCTTAGTCACAATGAACTGAGATTTAAAAGGAGGAGACACAGCTCCACTTCCTAGAGACAAGTGTTAGAAATGCAGGTAGGGTAGGAGCTATCTCTGTGGCTGTCACGCTTCATCAAACTGTCAGTTGGATTGAATTTAGAATCGTCATGGAAACAGACTTCCGGATGTATGTTTATGAAGTTGTCTTAGAGAGTTTTAGCTGAGGAGGGAAGAATGACCCTGAATTAGGGCAGCATGATTCTTTGATTTGAGATTCTGGAAAGAACAAAAAGGAGAAAGTGAGCTGAGCCCCCGCATTCATTTGTCTTTGCTTCCAGGCTGTGCGGATGCAGAGTGACCTGTCTTCTCATGTTCTAGCTACCACATCCCCGCTTCCATTGCAGACTGGACCTCCACGCTGTGAGTCAAAGCAAACCTTTCTTCTTTAAGTTGTTTTATTTTATATTTTGTCACTGCAACAAGAAGAGTAACCAACACAGTGGCTGTATTTCAAGAATGCAGCTGGGCACAATTCTACAGAGATTTAGTTTTATAGTCATTCTAAGACATGTAGAGGAATACATGCTCACTGAAGAACGCTCTCAGGGAAGGTATCTTTCCTTGCTCCAGTTTTTTCCTCGTTTCTATTCAGACAGGGTCTGGCCAGCTTTGTATTCAGCCTCTTGTCGTTGGGAGGCCCTTTAATTTTTTTACAATAGGTTGTTTGTTCCATGTTCAGTTTAGTAATTGTCTGTTAGGACATATTTCTCTTAACTAGTGACAGAGAACATCCTGTTTTTAGGTAGTGGCTAGTGCTGGGGGGTAGAGCAGCAGCTGAGAGTCACTTGGTGTTTATTGTAGGAAGAATTGTGTTCTTCCAAATTTCACATGTTGAGGTTTGAAGCCCAGAAATCTCAGAAAGGAGCTTGAAAGAATAACAAGTTGAAATGAAGTCTTGCCTGGGTCCAGTCCACTGTGAATGGTGTCCTTATAAGAAGTAGAAATTTGAACACTAGATATACAGTGAGTGGTGGCCACGTGAAGACAGACGTAAAGAGGGGATAGCCACAGCCAAGCCAGATGTAAGGAGAGGGTAGCACAGCCAAGCCAAACTGAGGCCTCCCGGCAACCCAGATCTTGCCAACACCTTGATTCCAGATCAAGAAAAGAGGTTTCTATTAGTTAAGCCATCCAGTGTGCAATAGTTATTGTACCAGGCCCAACATTTCTGTCTTTATCCAAGTTTAATTGTATAAAATATATCTTGAGAGATGAAATTAGGGCAGAGAGCTTCAGGTCCTTCAGAAGTTCATGCCTTGAAGCATGATGTGTCTAGGTGAGTCCCCATCAGGAGGCAGTGGGACAGTCATGAAATAGTGCTTAGTCAGAGGCATTGGGTCACTGGAGGCATGCCCCAGTAGAGGATAGTAGGATCTTATTTTCTTGCTCATTCTCTGTGCTTCCTGGTTTCTGTGAGGTGACTAGCCTCATACCCCACATACTCCCTGCTGGTACGTTCTGCTTTAGCAGTAGGACCCTATGACTACAGACTGAAAGCCTGTGAGCCAAAAGAAATACTTCCCTTTATAAGTTGGTGATCTCAGATATTTGAGAACAGTGACAGAAACATGACAGACACTGGTGTCTGTTTTTCTTGATCACCTTTTAAATCACCAGGTTCCTTTGGTCCTCCAAAGTCAAGTACAAGTTCCCTAGCTAGATAATATGTAACTAGCTAAGTGTGGTGATACATACCTGTAATCTCAGGAGGATCAGAAGTTCAAAGCTAGCTCTACTTGTATAATAAGTTTGAGACCAGCATGGGCTAGATGATACCCTGGGCCAAACAAACTAATAAACAGACAAACAAAGGAATAAATAAAACAAAAGAAATAGACAAATAGCATTTTGTTAGTAAACAATTTGCTTAGAATGTTTTCTTACAATGAAGGTATTTGGTGGGAATAAGGTGGTAAATTTGAGGACTCAAGTTCTAATGAAACTGACAACTGGGCTAATGGTGACAGCCTAAGGAGTGTCCCTCCTGACCTCAGCTTAGCACACCTCTCCTCTGCATATTATTTTATTAGAACAACTTTTCTCTTAGGCTCCCAGACCACAGCTTGAGAGGTTACAACAGCTTGCATGCCTAGGAAGGTTGCTGGTCTCTTCACCATGGTCCTCCTCGTGCCCATGTCTAAGTTCCAGAGGACCTGTGGCCACTGAGCTATGGGATCCTAGGCCATACCTGTCACCTCTCTAAGTCTCAGTTTCCACATCTGTCATAAGGGAGATCTGATCACTAACCTTGTGGGTTCCTATGGAGAGTAGACGAATTAAAGCATCTGTTTATGCCGCACAGTGCTTTGCATATGGCTCATCAATTATTTATTGCCCTCACAAATGGCCGCCATAGGACTCACCAAAATAATATAGATGGAAATACTTCGTAGTTTGTCAAGAGACAGCTCTGTGCCAGTGTGAGTGATAATTTGCTCGACAATGACTGATTCTTGACCAGATGTGGTGGTGGTAGGCAGATGCTGATTTTCTTTTAGGTGGGAACATTTGGCAAGCAACATGCGAGTACTAGAGACTGAGTATACTCTGTGTCATTAGTTCAGGTCCAAAGGGCTGAGGTGTGTGTGTGTGTGTGTGTGTGTGTGTGTGTGTGTGATGTTTCATGGCGCTCGGAGGAGGATGTTGGTTCTCTTTAGAGAGGACATTTCACTAGGCCAAGAGCTAGACTGGCAGTCAGCAGGCTTGAGTGATTCTCCTGTCTCTGTCCTCTACAGTGTTGGGGTTACAGTGGGTACAGTAATGCACTGCTTTTAATGGGTGCTGGGGGTCAAACTCAGCTGTTCATGCTTGCAAACTCCTACTCAGTGAACCATCATTCCAGCATCCAGTAGGAGTTCTGAAGATATTATTGCAAGGCTGGGTGAATGTTTTGTTTCCGATGCTAAGTAACCAGTTTTTGGAAGGAGTTTGGAATACAATGTGAAGCTCAAGGGTCCACATCATTAACACAAGTGCTGGAGCAGTTTATGGCAGAATTTGACCTGATTTTTTCCCCAGGTCATTACTTTCACCAATTAGATATCACCATAGTAAATATCATTTAAAAAGTTTAGAGTATAGCTGAGTTTATTTTTATAGATAAGCCATATCACATAAAGAGGGCTTCGTACTGGAAATTGTGTGAAGACCCCCTACCCTCACCTGTAAAGTCTTTCTTTCTGAATCTGATAGGCATTTATCAAGTTCTCTCCTAGGTGTGCAGAGTCTTCTTACCAGTTTTCCCAGAAGAGCTGTCCCCTCCTTCCTGTGTTTACGTTAGTTTCTCGGCCCTCAACTAGCTTCTATCCTTGGTACACAGGATGGAACTGGTGGGATGAATACTGGCCCATAGTCTGCTCCTTTACCTGACTCTATTAATCCCATAGAACTTTCCAGATTTTCTATTCTTTCATTTTCTTTTATCATAGACGCTCCCCTTGGGGCTGTTTGCCTTTCCAACCAATTTCTTAGCAGTTACTAATACCTAATAGTAGGTCTAGAAAAGAGAGCAAGCTCCCAGAGAAGACTGGGTGGGAATAGGCCCTCTTTGAGAAAAAGGGTAAAACAGTTGGGTGGTAGACAGAGACCCAAATCTTGACTTCACAGTTTCTCCTAGGGTTCCTGATGAGTACTTCCCCCATAGCTACAGGAAAGTACTGATGAGATGCTTTGCTTCCTTCTTAAGTATAGGAAAGATCAAATTGAATCCAGCTGAGCCAGTGTCATTAAAGAGGGGAAAGGATCTATCTATTCTTATTTTGTTGAAATACACACACACTCACACACAGACACACACACTAACACAACTCACACACACAGACACAAAAACACTCACACACACTCAGGCACACTCACACACACGCACTCACACACACACTAACACAACTCACACACACACACACTTAAACACTCACACACACTCACACACAGACACACACAGACACACACTAACACAACTCACACACATTGACACATAAACACTCACACACACACATACTTCCATACTCATACACACACACACACACACACACACACACACACACACACACACACACACACACACCCTGATATACACAGAAGCATGGAAAGTGGTGGGAGTGGATATAGCGACTGAGGGGTGAGTTGTGGAAAAGTGCTGGTCACCCTTGAGTCACCTGTTCTTAGTCAGCTGGTGCTAGGTATGATGAGGGGAGAGAGATGCCAACTGCTTTCAAGATGCTCCCTTAAAACCTGCCCACCATCTATTGAAGAAGACAAGATGGAGAGACTGAAAGGAACTATCGCAGTAGTGTATGCCTAGAAACAGACAAGAGATACAGACTTTGGAATTTGGAGGTAGTCTGAGCAAGCTTGGGAGATTTTACAAAGGAGGCAGGCCCTACCGAAAGGGCTCAGGATTCAGGGCTGCAGAAATAAAAGCAGAGCCTTCCTGATGGGAAGAATCAATGGAACCATGTTTGCTGGGAAGGTAGGGAAGGGGCTGTTTGCCTGGTATTTGGGCTTGTTGAGATTGATGGCTAAGAACTCAGACATTTATTGGGGTGATATTGTGGGGAAGCTTTCGAGCATGACAGGTAGGGGCCAAGAAATGAGTAGCTAAGAAAGAGGAAGCAAGGAGGGCCCAGCGCTCACTGAAGAACCAGTTTGGCTTTTGCAATACTACTACTACTACTACTACTACTACTACTACTACTACTACTACTACTACTACTACTACTAATATACAGTTGGAATGTTCTGGACCACCCTGGGAAGGTCATTCTGACATTCTGGATCTATACAAAGAGAGGTGTCAGATGGACAAGCTAACTTGATGACTTCAAAACTTATCTAATGGTGCTGCTTTGAAAAATAATGTTAGGAAACCCCCCTGAATCCCAGGGGCGGGCGGCTGAGGCAGGAAACTTCTGCCAGGGACACTAGGATCCCATAGACAGGCAGCTCCGGGAGACAATCCTCTCTCTCCCAGGAACACAGAAAAGCTCATAGCAGGGGCAACGC
>CM052715.1:51978751-51995210 GCA_028551405.1 Uromys caudimaculatus
CGGGGGTTCCAAAGAAAAGGGGAATCATCGGAAATGTAAATAAAATATCAAAAAAAAAAAAAAAAAAAAAAAGAAAAATAATGTTATTTCTTTCTGTTGTTTTCCTCCTAAAATACTTCAAACTTAAGTATTTTATGAATATGTAAAAGAATGTTTGAAATTCTAAACCATTTGAGAGCAAGTTGCTGACTTGATGTACTATCACTTCCAAATCCCTCAGTGTGCAATTCCTATGACCCTGGACCACTCATGAAGGGTACATTTAGCTGTTACCTTTACTAGGTCAAGAAGCACCCTGGAATGTGCCTATTAGAGCAGTGTTTTTGAAGTGTGTCTGTGTCAGGATGTTTCTAGAAGAGATGAATGTGTGGGTCTGAATGGAGTAGCTACAGAAGACTTACCCACATTATGGGCAGGTATACACTTTGTTGAGGGCTCAGAGAGGAAACAGAGAAGAGAATGGTCTTTCTGCTCATGGCAGATATGCTCTTTTTCTCCTACTCTTGAACGCCAGAAATCCAGTTTCCTCTACCTTTGGACCCCAGAACTCACACCAATAGCCGTCTCAGGCATTTAGATTTTCCCTCAGTTAGAATTCCACTAAAACAATAATGAAATAAGTAAATGAAGACAGAGCCATTGCTAACACCTGCTTCTTGGAGGTCATTCAAGTTGCCAGGTGTTCCAATAATATCCTATAAAGTATGAAGGGCCGGTTCAGAACCACACTTTGAGCTTAGCAGCTACCTCTTCTGATGAAGAGGAGAAGAGGGATGAGGGAAGGAGGAGGAGGAGGAGGAGGAGGAGGAGGAGGAGGAGGAGGAGGAGGAGGAGAAGGAGTGAGCTTTTTTCCGATTTCTCAAACCATCAAGAAGTTCCAACAGGATCTAAGAGTTGGCTCAGCAGATAGACACTTGCCAAGCCTGTCAACCTGAGTTGGCTCCCTGGGACCTGTGGGTGGAAGAAGAGAACAGATTTCTTCAAGTTGCCTGCTGACCTCCACACATGCATCATGGCATAAATATATGGATAAATAAAAATGATAAATTTAATACACAGAGATCAATAATTTATTTTTCTTTTACTACACAATTTTCCATCACTAGCCCAGCAGAAGGGGAGCAAGTAGCAGAATAGACAACGTTGAAATAGTTTTGTGTTTCTTTCTTTTGAAGATATTTCTTTTTATTCTCTCTCTCTCTCTCTCTCTCTCTCTCTCAGTGTGGGTATAGATGTCTGTGGAGACCAGGAGAAGACATCAAATCTCCCTGCAGCCAAAGTCACAGGTGGTCATGAGCTGCCTTCCATGTGTGCTGGAAGTAGAACTTGTGTCCTCTCCAAGAGCCATTGACACTTTTAGCCGCTGAACCATTTCTCCAGCTCCAACTGTGAATTTCTAAATTCATATTCTAATGGTTCTGTAGACACTTCCCCCATCTTACTTAACTTACACGCATACATATGCAGGTTGGAGATGGGTTGGGTGGAAATAGAAATGATCTTCTAACATTCTACAAGGTGGAAACCCTAGACTTACTTGTATGGTAGCTATTCCCAGTGTGGGTCAGCAAAGCCTCCGCATAGTGGACTCCATTCTGAGGACAGGCAGATGCTGCTTCAGTCTCATCTATGACTCCGAGTCTTGGGCTGGCCATAATTGTTTACTTCAATCAACTTGCATCTTTCCTTTTGCAAATGATTTATGTGGAATGCAATATGCACTGCTGGATGATTACTTATTCCCAATTTTGTCTTATGATAAGATTGCTTTTTTTTCCCTGCATCAAAATGGGAGTTTTCAAATAAGGTATAGAAGTAACACACCATGTCTTCCTGGTTTGAAGTCATTGGCATTGCGCATTCATTCATTTATGTAATTCGGCTTGCATTTTAAAGAAGTGTATTTTATGTGTAGGTACATGTGTGTGCTCTTGTGTGTGCAATGCCCCTTTAGGCCAGAAAAGGGCATGAGATCTCCTGGAGTAGAGTTAACAGGCATTTGTGAACTGCCTGACTTGGGTGCTAGAAGTCAAACTCTAGTCTTCTATGGCCAGGCCTCTTAACCACTAAGCCACCTCTCCAGCACCCTCCCCTTTACTTGCATCGAAAAAAAGCATCTATATTTGACATATAAAGTACACATGTATGGCTAGCACTAGGCATCTCTTGTTCTTAAGGAGTTTAACATTTGACCTAGGGAAAAAGGCACCTGTGAAAGTAATCTTCAGAGCAGAGACCCAGTTACTCCATTCATGCCTGGATGCTCTGCTGAATGAGAAGAATACACACATCTTACCTTCCATTGTAATTGATAAGAGGGCAGACAACTCTCTTGGACTTTCAGTATCTTTTGCTTCTTGCTTCTTGGTTAACCTGCTCTTGGGGTCAGTGGGGGGGGGGATGATAGCCCTTAGGGTTTAGAGAGGGGGATGAAGAATGGAAATCAGATGAGGGCAGAAACATAGGAATGAGCTCTCATTTCAAAGTTGGAGAAAGACTTTCTTGCATCTCCTTCTCTAAGCCTTTGCTGGCACCTTTTCCTCCTTTCCTCCTCCTTTAGTGTTTAAAGCTGCCTTTTGTGTTACAAAGCTCCTAAGGATTTCCAATCCATAAAATGATGTGCAAGTACACAGAGACTCCATATGCCTCAGTTTCCCTAATGTTGTTTGACATCCCCTCCCCCTGTTTGGCAGTACACTGAGACTTCCTGGGACTAATGGCCCATATCTAGAACAGGAGAACAATTCAACTTCCTGGATCCCAGAGTCTCTACCCCTTAGGGAGAAGGGGAAAGTTGTTAATTGGACATGCTAAGCTGTGGCCACCATATTTGGTGAGGACTGACTGAATCCTTGGGTTTGGGAGCTGAGGCTGGCTCTGAGTTTTGGCACTTGGGGTGGTACTGTTGAAGGTAACATCTGGACCCATCGCACAACCTTTTCCAAATCCTGGTGGTAGGCCATATCCTCGATGGGAGCAGAGAGTATTTCTCTATGGTTGCCTCTTTCTAGGCCTCTGCCTTGGAGGTTTTTCCTCACACCATGTCTTCTGAGAATAATTCTTCCCTCAGCTCTTCCCAAAACTCTTGAGCATCTACAAGTGGGCCACCTGTTCCAAACAGAATTGAATCAGAATTTCTTCAAGAAACTCTCATGAGCCTAGTGACTAAGTCCTCCTACTCAAAGCCATTTTGGTCAACTGCTTCATTGCTTGTCCAAGAACCCCACTTTCTCCTGCATCCTCTAGCTGAGAAGCTTCCAGCCATGCCACTTCGCTGTTCACTCTTATTATGAAGCCTGTGGCTTGCCTTTCTGGTGTCAAACACTATTTGGATCAGGTAGCTTACTAGAATGCACCAGGCCTCTCTTCTAAGGAATGATCTCTGCATGTCCTATATAACTTGAAGATGTGGTGAAAACCTCAGTTGTATATCCTTGAAGTAGCCCCATGTTCTTACAACGTAGAAGCAGTATAGGCTGCTTGCCTAGACTGACCTCTTGATATATTGTTAGTTTATTTAGGCTTGGATGCTTGGTGCAGTCTTGTAACCACACTTTCTGCCATCACTGCTGAGAGCTGCTTTCCAGTTGTCTTTGCGTATTTGTGCCCTGTGCTCAGGAGGCAGGTGGGATAAAGTTATGAATAGGCCAGCTTTATTATTGTGTGTATTGATTAATATTATTATATTATTAACAATTAATAATATTATAAATGTACACAGTAAATTAATACAGCAGCTGTTTTTCTTTATCTGAACTAGTTCACCAATAATAAGACAGAGAGACCAAGAGTTATTTGAAACTTAAAAGCATAATAACTAGGCATTATATAATTCCATTCTAATCCTCTAATCTAATCTAGCCACCTCCCAGCTAAAAATACCAGAGATACTTGCAATTTTGTATTGGTCTGCCTGCCTCTCTGGGGTTTAGGTGCATTCTCCCATGATGTCTCTTCCTCTCTCTCTCTCTCTCTCTCTCTCTCTCTCTCTCTCTCTCTCTCTCTCCCTCACTCCCTCTCCCCCCCCATACACACATACTGGTTGGCAGAAGTCCCTCCCTATTTCCTCTGTTGCCTAGTTATTGGCTTTTCCAGATTTTATTGACAAGGCAGAGAATAAATGATGAGCATTGTTTATACAAACCTGAGGCAGGAGACTCATGACATAATCATTACAATGCCATGTCCTGATTGAACCAGATAGTGGGATGGAGAAACCAGCATTTGAATAATACAAAAGTCACCTTTACACAGTGCACAAGACATTATGCCTACAATTGTGTCCTGCGTGCTAACGGAAAGAGAGCCTGTCTGGTTCCTTTGGCCTGAGTAGTGGAGGGGACATTGCCTTTATAGCAGACCAAGAATCATATAGGTAATCATCCCCAAAATAAGTGTGTTTGGTTGTTAGAGAGCCCAAGAGGTTAAGCGATCGCCACTGTTTGCCATATTTACATAGGACATTTAAACTTTCTGAGTCCTGATTTACTTATCTACATAACTAAGAATAGTAGCACATATTAAATGGCTTTTTAGGATTAAATAAGGTTATGTACATTGTCACATGCTGCCTGGAATGAATTAGCACCCAACAAATGTGAGCTTGTCTCTCCTAGAATTAGTTACTATTTAGTTTATGAGAAAACTATTCCCCATAATCCTCTATAACAGCTGTCCCTAGTAACTATTTAGGAAAACATTAAAAACGATTTCTTACTAGTTTTACACGAGTGTGTATTTAAATGACTCCAAGCCTCCTTTGCAACTAAAGATTGTAACAACCTGCATTTGTTTTATTTTATGGTATATTTTCCTTAAATAAAAATCACCACTTTGAGTTGTCACTGGATTTTATTTCATTTTATTTCTTCTGGCTACCTTTGAAATGCTAGATGGGTGGGGATTAGTTTGCCATAGACCTCAGGATGCTTCTATCTCACTTTGTCATAATTGGCAGCACAAGGGGACCTAAGGACTAGAGCTAGGGGCAATATTGATGTAGTTAAAGATTTGGGCATCGTTACAATTGGCACAGTCCTGGGAAGACACAAGTTTGTGGTCTCAGCTGAGCGACTAACAGTAAGGCAGGCATTGATCCTACTGCAAGGGTCACATTTTTCCAAAGGGCAGACAGAAGTGCTCAGTTGAATACTATCCATGGGCCACAAGCACTGCCCTTCTCCTACCCAACTGTAGGTGTTCCTTCTAAGGCCCCTTATTATCTTGACTCATTTTGACAAATACCCACTCTGGAGTTGGGGCCCTGCTGGATGTTGCTGTGGCTAACCTTTACAAATAAGCCATGCTAAGGGGATGAGTCATTTAATTACAGTCTTCATGGGTCCCACCATCTAGTCCCAGCCTGTGGGGCCGAGGTGGAGGGGGCTGTGCTACGTATGTCAAGGAAGGAAGTGGGGAGCAACTTCCTTCCCTTGTCCAGAGAGTTACTTCTGTGCTGCCATTTGGCAGCAGAAATTACATCTCTGAGATTGCTTAGTAGACTCTGACGGGGCTCATAGGTCAAATAACTGGCACATCAGCCAGAAAGTGGACTGATTGCCACCTTTCTATCCTTCTCAGATGTGACTCTGGTGCATACTGGGGTGAGAGCCTGCTCCCTCATATTTCTTCAATAATTCCACAGAGTACATGCCCGAAAGGAGCCTATATTCTATTATGTGACATTGCTTTGATGCCTAACTCTTTACATATGAATCTATGAAGCAAAGTGTGTGGTGCTGCCAAATTCAGAAAGGCCCCACCCAGAAACAGAGTCGCTCAAAAACAGGCTGGCTTGCTGGGTGTTCCCGTGAAAGTGCATCTCCCGTTGGATTTATGACTTTCCTTTTATCATTTGCTTCTTCCTTCTTGTCTTTTGTAGATAATTAGATCACATGTGTCAGCTGTTGGTGCAACATTTTTTCTTTTTAAATTTGGTGTTTTGAGACAGAGTCTCATGTAGGATAGGCTGGCCTTGATCTCTGTATGTATGTAGCAGAGGAAGGGCTTAAAGTTCTGATGCCTGCCACTTCTTCATCTCTTGGGAAGATGCTGGGATGATGGACAGATGCCAGTGCACCTGGGAGGTAAATGTTTGCAGAGTGTATAGATGAGTTGATGTGTGCATCAATGCCCCACAATGCACAACCAAAGAAAGAAGTAGATGCTGGCCCACACTTGTAATCCTAGCACTTAGGAGAAAGAAAGCCACAAGTATAAAGCCACCCCTGTCTAACTATTGTGTTTTTATCTTGGTCAGGAGTACACAGAAAGGATGTGTTTCAGGAAAACAGAGCAAGAAGCACAACCACGAAAGGAAGAAGTAGATGGTTGCAGTCCTTCCCGACCTGAGCACGCTTTAGATGAGGCCAAGAAGAGGACTGAGAGAGGGAGAAAGAAAGTTATCTTTGGTTCCTTGGTTATCTCTTGGTTTTCTGTCACTTAGGATAATAGTTTCTTTTCTCACAATGGCCTGAGAAGTAGAACAACAGGTTATGAAGAATGTGAGGGAGAAAATGTGGTTTAGAGCGAAGTGTAGTCCCCAGAGAAGTAAAGGCACACTGTGAGTGGATGAGCCATGCGGAGGCTGAGATGATTCAGCGTTTCGGAGCAGTCACCTGAAGGTCTGGGGGTTCTAGAGGTGGCTCTATGCTATGCTAGAGGCCTAATTACCACTGTAAGTCATGACATAACCACCGTGTGGTAGGTTAGCTGAATGCCAGCCTTTGGGAATAACAATGCTAGTTTCTCTTCCCCTACCAACTGACCGGCCAGACTTCACCCCCGACTTCTTCCTTTTATCTCTGACTCTCAATAGAAATAAAGTCAGTAATGTGACTTTATCTATGATTCATGTGACTCTTAAGTTTTCAGAGTGAAACTGAAGTTGCATCTCAATTGGAAAAATGTTATGAAGTTTTTTTTTTTTTTAAAGAAATATAAAAGACTAACAGAAACTTTGGTTTTAGGATACATCTAATATTGGGCTTGAGGTGTGGTGTAATAGCAGATTTCTTGTGTAGCAAGTGTCAATTCTGTGTGCATTCAGCATTGAAGAAAAGTGCATTTAATGTGATTGTATTTTAAGAACTCTGTGGTGGTTTTGTTTTGGTATGGACAGTTTCCCCCCTGACCCCTTGCTCCGTTTCATTATTGGATCCAAACTCCACCAGAATGATAAGCTGGGAATAGAAAGTGGAAAGTTCCTCTTGGAAAAGAAAGTTGAAGATGGAAGCCAAAACAAGAAGAAAAACCTAGGTGTGACATTGCTACCTAAATACATCCTTGTTCTGCCCAACAAAGCATGAGTAGTCTCTCTCTCTCTCTCTCTCTCTCTCTCTCTCTCTCTCTCTCTCTCTATTTATATATATATATATATATATATATATATAAAACACATATACACATACATAGATATATATACATATATGTCTATATATAAAATACATCCTTGTTCTGCCCAACAAAGCATGAGTAGTCTCTCTCTCTCTCTCTCTCTCTCTCTCTCTATATATATATATATATATATATATATATATACACACACACACATATATACATATATGTAGATATATACATACATACATACATACATATATATGCATATATATATCATTGGATTTTCTAAAGAAGCAGCCTCCATACCCTGCAATTATTAACTTAATTTTGGAACCAGAAAGGCTCCTGTTTATCAAATATCTGCCTATGAGATCAAATGTTTTGAAGATCATTTCTAATGGAGGAGTTTGTCACTTTTTCTTAAAGATACATCTTTTGGCCCTACATTAACTTAGAGCATCTAAGAGGACCTAAGGAAAGAAGTCTGTTGTTGAAGATTATATTTATAGTCCTTGATGAACTGAATACATTTACAAGCTGCATTTTGAAATCATAATAATCTCATGTGAAGCAATCAAAATTCCAAAATCATCTAATCAAGAATGACATCAGAGGCAAACAATCTGTAGATGGAGTAGGTATAATTCCCCCCCGTAAAGCTTCCACTTAGCGCAGATGTTCTGATTCCGTGGATTAAGTCAAGAAGTGTTGAGTTAAGTTGTCCTGAAGACAGTTTCTTGGAAAGGTGAAGCAACGTGAACTCACATTTCCTAAGTAAAAAAGAGGAGGCCATTCCTACCCCATCCCCCCACTCCAAAACTCCTAGCCACACTTCCCCAGTCAGCACAGGAAAACATGGCTGCTACATAGAGCAGGAAGGTCTTTGCTAAAGGCAAGAGTTCCTTTCAGAGACTTGCCTTGGGGTTATCTGTGTCCTGTACAAGTGAGCATATTCCTTCTTTTCTGGAAGACTGTGTCTAATTCTTCACCTGCTAGTCTCTCTTTTCCCATAGGGTGGAGACTGAACCAAAGAGAACAGCAGCGAACTCAGAAGCCCTTTAGTTCTAAACATACTTTGAATCATTGATCAAGACATATGGATTTAGAAATACAAGATCTGTGTGTTTTATGTCTGCCTTGAATCTCACCATGCTGACATCTTGATCGGGGTGACCTTTGATGCTAAGTGGGTAGAGATAGGATATATTGACATGGCCCCAGTTGTTACAACATTTGGGCTCTGGCCCCTGATCCAGAAACAGAACTGTCGGCTCCAAAGGTCTGTTGTTAACAGTTTACGCGGTGTTGTCAGAACTACATTCATTCTTTACTGTTTTCTTATTGCCTTTATAATAAATATTTACAGATTTATTGCATACTTATTTTCCAAATGGATAGACATTTTTAGAAATGACATTTCTGAAAGTGCAGAAGCTATCTGGCACATATACACTGCATCGTACCATGTGTTCTCTGACAAGAGCATCATCGAAACTGTCTCCATCGTTTATCTGATGAAACTGTATAGCAATCCATTGCATCAAGTTTATGCTTCCATTCTTCTCCTCTATGCTTTTTATTTTACATCCGACATAGGGAGAATGGCAAGATTTTCTTTATTCTCTATGAACTAATCCGTAAAAGCTATAAGAATGTCTCTCTCCTTTGCGAGTAGAGCGTTAGGAGTCCCAATATTAGACAGTTCCACTTCTCTGCTAGAGAATTTATTTGTACTCATAAAATCAATAGATTGCAACTTTTCTTTAAGGATAGAGCTGGGTGAACAAAAGCAACAAAATTCGTGTAAGGAACTGTAAGAAGTCTTAATGCTTAAGCTATAAAATTATTTAAAAATCAAACTGTTCTGATATTTGCCAAAGGGTACTCCCACAAAAGAATTTTCTGGATTGTTTAGGTGGCAAAGCATCGCATAAACAGTAGGGGTTGGTGATTTTTCTCTGACAAACTATTCGATGATTTTAATGCTTGCCACAAAAGACATCCTGTGGTGCTCTTGGAATCATAGGTGGCAGGACAGAATAGGGCAGAATCTATCGTTCTTTTATTGTCTTGGTTTGGAAAGATTCAGGTGTTGTGATGTGGAGTTTTTTAAACTAATAGTTCAAGTTATAGTTCAAGTTTTAAAACAATGTCTGTAAATACAAACAGAAAAGCAGAGCAATAGCACAGCAGTCCCAGGTGATTTAGATTCTGCTGAAAGGTAGATTTGGGCAGTTTCAATTACAACCACAGTGCCATGTCTGTAACTGTTAAGTCTCAGCGAAGTGATGCCAGAGACTTAGTTTATGGCGATTCCAGATATATTTTGTCCTTCAACTAGTCCTCAATGGCAGGCAAACTTTGACCAAAGGAGGAAGAGGACAGAACGAATGTGCATGTCTGTTTATGTAAAAACTGTAGCTAGGATTGAGGAGAGGGTATTTTAAGGAAGATCTTGATTACTTATCAGGAAAACGTTCAAATCACAGAACTCTTAACAGTTAATTGGCTTGTGAGAAGTAGGGAATCCTTATCAAATGTGTTCACACAGACCAACTCATTCTGCTTTGTGTTCACTAGTGGCTTAGGTGTCTGTCTTGCCAAAAGAAAGCCTTTGAAAATGAGTGTTCTTTTAGCTTAACGCCTATACAGTTCCATCGAAGTAGGATTTCACTAAATTGTAATTGGGAATATTTGGGTTGAGGTCTTTCATTCTTTATTTTTTAAGAATAGTATATGTAAGATTACAGGGAGCATCTATAGATCCTTAAAATACCCTATTCTTCTAACATGCTCCAGAGGCATTGGGGATTTATAAAGACGGCGTGCTCATTATAAATTATTAGTCTCCATTGGATCATACCTTTCAGTCTGAACTTGAATGTGTAAAGCTATTTTAATAGAAATGTTTTTACTTATAAAATAAGACTAGGTCAGTAGGATTTCTTTTCTCTCTGCTTGTCAGATGATACACTTTTAAAAGCGAAAACTACAACTCAAACAAATCCAAAGCGAGAATGTGCTAAAGATTTTATTTAACTTGGTGAAGGGGAACCATTAAGAATATGCTATCTAATCATTCATATAGATAAGACCCTGGTTCTCCATGGAGGACAGGTCAACAAGACCTGCACCAGGCCATTTTGCATTTCTATGGAGAAGGAAAGGTAACCCTGGCTAGGAAGATTCTACAAACTCACTGTTATTCCATCAGGGCTGGAAAAGAAGCCTAATTACAGAGGATGCTTTGTTGTTTTAAAAAGATTTATTTATTTATTTATGCATTCATGTGCTTTTTTGGAAAGAATAAAAATTGTCAAGAGGGAGACAAGGGAAGGAGATGATTGGCTGAGAGCTGGACCTTCTGGGATTATACACTTGGTCTTCTAACATTTGGAAAGTAGACCCAGGAGGAGGATTGAAAACAAATGGCTAGCCTCAACTACATAACAGTTTTCAGGGCCAGCCTAGGTTATATGACACAATGATAGTGAATGGCTTCGAAACAACACTGTCAGCAGGGACGTCCCTCCGAGTTTTAATACCTTGAGTTCCTATAGCAGTTTTTGAGTGCATTTTGATTCCCTTGATTTTGGAGACTCCTGTAGCTAAGCAAGGAAGAAACGGAAAGGTTGGTCTTTCTTGTCTAAACTCATGTTCACATTTAATCCTGAACCCAAACCATTTTTATCAGGCAATAGTATTGCCAAACATCCTAAAGGAACGCAGATTTCATGAGCATTTTAGAAATTCAATTCCATCAACGAGGCTCATTAACTAAAGTAGGCGAGGGCTGAGGTATGCTGTGAAATGCACACGTTTAAAAACTAAAGAGAAGTAGCAAATTGAGGACAAACTGTAGAATTTGATGTTTTGTAACACCCAATTTATTAGTTCATTGATGCATTTCTTACAACCTCTGAAGTGTAAGTATCATTGTTTTTGCTGTTACTGTTGGCTGAACTGGCACAGGAAATAAGATTATATTGGCTTAGGTCACAGAGTTGCAAGGGAGCAAGCCAGTGTGTGGACCCCATTGTCTGTCATGGGATATTGACAGTCTTGTACATCTACAAAATCAAAGACAACACAAAAGAGAGGAGAAAAGCAACAACAACAACAACAGCAGCAGCAGCAGCAGCAACAACGACAATAAAACCTTCTCTCTAACCCTGCCACCTCAATCCTCAGAAAAAGAGCAAAGATCAAATCTCCTGGTGCAGTCACGTGAATGAACAGAATCCTTCTTTGTGGTCCTAAGGCAGCTTGGCACTGAACGAGGGCACAGACACTTGGCTCCCGCTCCCAGCCTCTTTTTTTGTTGCAAGTTGATTACCACAGTGACATCGCAGAGGAAAACGCTCTTCTGTTACGGGTTGCTTTCCTAGAGCTTGTCATGCCATGGGACTCTTTCATCTTTCCCCCTCATGATAATATGTGGTCTTTGCTAGGACTCCTGTGGTTTGACATAAGCCTATACGAGAGATTATAGCAGCTTTTGTTTTCTTCAAAAGCTAGCCGCTCTGAGGACTGGCTTGAGAGAACAGGCACCGTTGGTTTGACTCCAGAAAAGCAGTCAACTGTAACTAATACTGTGTTATTAGCACGGGGTGAAATTTTCAACTTTCAGTATCTTGATGAAACATAGACAATAAAAATTGCTCAGTGACTTTTTCTAACCTTTCTAACCTGTATTTTACTCCCCAAGACCACGATCCACTTTGCATTCATAGACAATGAGCCAGGGAACCTGAAGGTGTGCCACTCACAGCTAAGGACAGCTTCACCAAAAAGAAACAGCTACGGGTGCCAAATCAAAGTCTCCACAAGTCTTGCAGTTTTCCAGGTACTAGAATGTGCATCTCCACAACAGATCAAGACAGTCATCTGGCCTCCAGTGGAGATGGGAGTGAGAATTGTCATTTAAAAGTTCTGAAAAACCATGGTCAAGTCCCCAAGTGTGACAGAAAACATTTTCTGCATCCCTGTGGATATTTAATTAATCTAATTGTTTTGAAATGTTCCCTTCTAAAATACAGTAGGAAGAAAACAATACAATGTATTAAAATCACAGTGGTCTTAGTCAAGGGCCATTAACATTGCCAGTACAGAAATCTACACACACATATCTTTGGGGTTTTTCTAGCTTTTCTCTCCTTTAGGTATTCTGGAAGGCTTGGAATATGGCATGTGACTTTGAAATACATTTTCTTGCTGTCAGGAGTTAAGAAATTGGGGCCATGGCGAGTTTGTATTTTGTAAGAAAAAACAAATGCAGTTTGTTGCTACCTTTTGTCTTAGTGGAAAGAGAAAACGAACTTGGAGCAGAGGCTGGGAAGGGTCCTTATTGCTGGGCTCCCAGAGACTCTTTCCCCAAGCACTGCCTCAGTGGCACAGCCTAAATTTCTCCTGGAAGTCCCTGTTTCTAACTTAACAGCCACCTCCTTCCCCGACTGCAGGCACTGTGGACTGGAGCAGGAGTGTGCATTGGAGGTTGGTGAGAGAAGACTTGGGTCTACGAGATGACGGAGCAGGTCCTTGGGGCCAGTCCTTGGGGCCAGTGAGGAGGGTGTTAGGAACAGAAGCTGCAGTCCTCACACATTCTCAGACCCAGAGCATAAATGCCTAGGCACCCCCAAAATCAGTTATTAGTAAGCTGTTTGGCTTACTTGTCTCTCTCAAGCTGTTTGTTTGTTTTGTTCCAAGGCTTGCTCCTCACATGTCAGAATGATAAGACTGATAGTCAAAAGTAGAGTTGATCTGTTTGAATGGGGCAGGCCACAGCCTCATTCCTCCTAGTTTCTTTCTTCTGTGTGTGTGTGTGTGTGTGTGTGTGTGTGTGTGTGTGTGTGTGTGTGAAAGAGAGAGAGAGAGAGAGAGAGAGAGAGAGAGAGAGAGAGGCTGCGTGTGTCCAAATTGTGTGGTATAAGTACTGTGTATGAAACATAAAACCATGAAGTTTTATATAAGAGAAGGCTGGACAAGACAGAAAGAGGAAGGTGGCTGTGTAGAAAGAAGAAGGGGGACAGATGTGAGACAGGCAGTTGGAAGGATCCATATCCTCAGCAGCCCTAGAGGGAAAATTGGTTACAGAGAGTTGAGGAGAATTTCATGCGTAATTTAAGAAGAAACAAAGCAACACACACACACACACACACACACACACACACACACACACGCACGCACGCACGCACGCATGCACACAGAGGCAGAGAGAGAGAGAGAGAGAGAGAGAGAGAGAGAGAGAGAGACTATGTCTCTATTTATAGAATGTTGCCATGTTGAACTCATCTATTTAAGCAGCAGACTGTTCCCCCTTTCCTGATATGTGGCTGTATCCATCATTACATAACTGTAGGGTATGAGGGTTAAACCGTGAGAAAGAGAAGTCTGAGTAGGGATCCTGGGCTGGAGGGGAGGCTAGGCCTGTGTATGGAAGGAGATGACGAAGAACAAGCCTAGAAAGGAGTCCGAGGATCAAGGTGCTGAGGGAAAGGACAAAGAAGTCAGGAGAGGGGGAGCAAGGGCAGCCAAAAGCAATGTCAGAGAGGCAGTGTGGTGAAGAGCTTTGAGCTTCAAGCACCACACTCTTTGTTTTTTATTATTTTTATTTATTTATTTATTTTTATTTTTCGATATTTACTTTATATACATTTCAAATGTTTTCCCCTTTGGAAACCCTCTATCTCATCCCTCTCCCCCTGCCTCTAAGAGAGTGCCCACCCACCCACCCACTCTTCCCTCCGTAGCATTTCCCTATACTGGGGCCTCTAACACCCTCAGGCCCAAGGGCCTCTCCTCCCACTGATGGCCAACAAGGCCCTCCTCTGCCACATATGTGGCCAGCACCATGGGTCCCTCCACGTATTCTTTGGTTGGTGGTCCAGTCTCCGGGAACTCGGGGGGGGGGGGGTGTCAGGCCAGTTGACACTGTTGCTCCCTCCATGGGGCTGCAAACCGCCTCAGCTCCTTCAGTCCCTTCTCCAACTTCTTCATCCGGGACCCCAGGTTCAGTCCAACGGTTGGCTGCGAGCATCCGCCTCTGTATTTGTCAGTCTCTGTCTGAGCACCACACTCTTAACATGAAAGGGAATGTGCCTGACAAGAAAAAAGGGCACGGAGATGAAGGCCTGCGTTTTGTGTCCAGGGCCATCACACTTGGCTCTAAAACACTCTAAAACTTCAATGTTGGTTTTGTTCAGCCATTCAACAGTTGACGACTCTAGTCATTGTCAGACAGTGTGAAGGGTCCCAGAACAGCCACGCTCAGGCTGAAAGAATGATGTTTCAGAGTTTTTATTCTCTGCACTCAGAATGAGTTTTGCTGTCCTCTAGCACTCGCATACTTGGTAGAGTAACTCTGATTCTCTTTCTCTTGACCTAGAGATTTGGAATAGGTTGATGAAGTTATGGGAGATGAGTGGTTCTTTTCTTCACTAAATCTAAGTGCTCTGTGTGGTTTACACACACACACACACACACACACACACACACACACACACACACACACACACGCATGCACGCACACACACACTCCATGGTAGGTCATGAGTGAATGCTTGAAAGGAAGCTGGTTGGTTCATGGTTGGCTTCAAATTTATTACTTTAAAAGATCTGTATTTTTTTCTTGCATTTGACTTAGCTTGGACCATCATCACAAAATACCAGAGATTGATGTCAACCCAGAAATCTGTGTCCCCACAGTATTAAAACTGAAAGTCCCAGATAAAAATTGGGCAGAAGTGGTTTCTGCTAAGATCTTCCCTTTTGGCTATAAGACCATGGTCCTACTGGATTACTCCACCTTTATGATCTAGTTTAACTTCAATGAACTCTTAAAGACCTTATCTCCAAATACAGTCACAAGAGACTTGGCACTTCACTGTGTGATGAATTTCAAGGAGATGTAATTCAGCTTAAAACAGTGTCTTTGTGTAGACTAGAAGTTCTCCATTTTACTAGGGACACGTTTTAATTAAACTCTTATTTGTTTAAATGGTTTTATTTTTATTTTAATTATGTATATGCCTGTGTGTTTGTGCACATGGATGAAATATCTGTGGAAGCCAGGAGAGGGCATTGGAATCCCTGAGGCTAGACTTAGAGGTTGTTGTGAGCTGAAGTGGACGCTGGGAGCCAAACTCCTGTCCTCTGTGGGAGCTCTTAATTGCCGAGCCACCCCTCCAGATCTCAAACTTTCATTTTAAATCCTTGTAAACATATACATATAAGGAACACATATAAGGAACAATAAAGAGAATTTGGTGGCTTTTTTTTAACATTTAATTTTCTCTAAGGGTGTCATCTTATAAACCCATGGTTCAACATCACAGCAAAAAACAAAAACAAAAACAAACAAACAACAACAACAACAACAAAAACAAACTGATGCTGATATACAAGCCATGATACAGGACATTTTTAGGGGCTGGGGAGACAGTTCAGCTGGTAAACAACTTTTCCTGCAGCTGTGAGTGTCTGTATTCAGATGCCCCAGCATGCATGTAAGAAGCTGAGTGTGATAACTTGTGTCTGTAATCTGGTACCAGTATTTGGATGTAGAGACAGGAGATACCCAGAGCTTGCTAGTCAGCTTGTCTAGATGAACCAGTGAGATCCATGTTTAATGAGAGATTATCTCTAAAAAATAAGGTGGAGAATGATTGAGGAAGGCAGCTGATGTTGACTCCTGGCCTAAATACACACAGAGACACACAGACACACAGACACACACACACGCATACACACAGACACATGATATAGAATGCTTATGTTACCACTTGTGCCTCTGCCATGATGTGGCTGTAGAACACTTTTAGGGTAGTTTATATCACAAATTAAGGTGGGGTTATGACCAAGGAAACTGCTATGCACATTCACACTCAGGTTTCTGTTTGGATGCTAAGTTTTCATTTCTGAGATTAATACCCAAGATTGTCATTGCTGGGTTGTATAGCAGTTACCGTTTAGTTGTTAACAAAACTGCCCAAGCTGTTTCCCAAGGTTTGAAATGGGTTTTGTGTTGTGTTCCCAGCAGCCACTGCGAGCTCTCAGGTTTCTTTGCTTGTCACCTGTATTAAATGTCATGGTTGCATGTCAAGCCTTCTGAGACCATGTGGTG
>CM052715.1:51995310-52005732 GCA_028551405.1 Uromys caudimaculatus
GGGGGGGGGGGGGGGGGGGGGGGGGGGGGGGGGGGGGGGGGGGGGGGGGGGGGGGGGGGGGGGGGGGGGGGGGGGGGGGGGGGCCCCCCGATTCAGTACAACCCGCTAGGCAAAGACGCAGAGAGGTCCCTTTGAGCTGGGTGTCACTCCTTGTGAAAAGAATTCTGTTTATGTGAGCAGCTGTGTAACATAGCCTAACGATGATAAGGAGTTTTGTCTTATATACCCCCCAAAGCCTAGCTGTTTTACCTTACAATGTTAGGAGTTTCTGTAGGCAGCTTAAAGACATCCTTATCTTTGACAGGAGCCTGGTGACTTGACTCGGGAGGCAGGCATTAACAATGCTATCAGTTTGTTCTTTCTCTGTATTTTTCCTCCTCGTGGAACAAACACCATGTTACCTAGAATACATGAGGATCCGGCAGAGGTCTGTGTTTTCTTTGCCTCTTTCCTTTCCTGACATACATTCTGGTGAGCTAGGAGCCACTGGAATGCCTTTACAAGGTGTCAAAATCCCTGGGAGCTCCACTGGGTTTGGCAGCTGAGAGGAGGATGAAGTGATGGCTCACACAGGCTTTCTCTGTCTTCAGGGGAGGGACATCACGTGATGATCCAGAACCATCCACCATGCCTGCCTAAACTGTGCTCAGTCAGTCACAAATTCAGAGTGACAGATAATGAAAAATCCCCATTTAATACAAATTTATCTGAAGGATGGGTCAGAAATTCAGTTAATCCTTACGTCATTTCAATGGCAAGGTTTTATGTGTACTTTTTAAAAGCACAGAAAAATAAAACAAGACAAAACCCAGTTTCCCTGCCCTGATAACTTGTTTATCAATTGTATCATGTAAAAATCCAACTTGGAAGGGAGTTTTAGTTGGACCTTAAATTGTTTGTTCACAAGCTCACAGAATATCACAGTTCTTGGATTCATTAACTCTTATTTATAAACTAAAATTGTTTGGGAACAGGAAGCATAACATTTACTAAAAAGAACATTGAAATGTATTTGTCTTTTTTAATTAAAAAAATACTAAGAAATGAAGTCTGTGGAACACAAAATCTTAATATCGCAGTAGGATTTTCCCTCATTAAAAATATATATCAAACCATTGTCTGATTGAAACTAAACACAGTTAAACATATATAGATATAAATTATATAATTTACATTTATTATACTTAATCCAGGTACACATGCAAACACATTTGTATATATAAATTATGTATGAAAAACTCATAGCTAAAATTTATGTGGCTATATTTGAAACAGTGACATCAGAGATAGGCTTAAAACATGTCTAATTGCATTACCAGCGTGTATAATCAGAGTTGGAACTACTGATAGACTCTGCTGACAAGAATTATGGAAAGTAGCTGCTAATTCAGGATTGTTCTATTACACATATTACAGGGGAAGCAAGTCTGGAAAGTGGATTTAGACTCTCATATTTTCACTTTTTTCAGTTGAGTTTCATCATTCAAAAAGCATATTTCTTAAGCAATTTCATCAGGTAAATTTTAGAATAAAACAGTACTTGTCATTTCTGATAACTTCTTATGGCTATGCACTTATATTTAGATAAAATCCATTATAGACTGCATAAAATATAAACATGAATAATATGAAATATGTAATTTGTAAACAAACAATGCATCTAGTTTCTCATCTTCTAAGGGAAGATTACAAAAATGTTTCCTGACTGGTACTGATTTTACTTGATACAGAAAAGTCATCTAAAACATAGTACTTAAAATTTAGGATAAAAGCTAGCCCTTTCTCTTTCTAATGCTTACAGCTCTGTAAAAAAAGCTTTTATGACCCTAAAATATTCATGTTCACATTTTCTTTGAGCACTGTGTGATGGTTCGAATGAAAATGACCCCCATATGCCCACAGGGAGTGGCACTATTAGGAGGTGTGGCCTTGTTGGAGGAAGTGTGTCACTGGGGGAGGGCTTTAAGGTTTCAAGTGTTCAAGTCAGGCTCAGTGTCACTCTCTCTTCCTGCTGCCTGCCAATCAAGATGTAGAACTCTTAGCTCCTTCTCCAGCACCCTGTTTGTCTGCAAAGCACCATACTCTCCACCATGATGATAATGGACTAAACCTCTGAAACTGCAAGTCAGTCCCAATTAAATGTTTTCCTATATAAGAGCTGCCATGGTCATGGTGTCTCTTCACAACAATAGAAACACTAAGACATATTGGCTCTCTCCATTTTTATATATTCAATGTTGGGGCTTAAATCCAGGGCCTTGTGTCTAGTAGGTAAGCAAGCCATCACTGAGTTATACTCCTGAGCCCTTAGCTAAACATTTGAAGAATGGAAGGCTATTTTTAAAAACATAAGGGCCTTAAATGCTCTACGTGAAAGTCTACTGTAGTGGGGAAGTACTTTCAACAAAACTGGGTCTTATTCTTAGCAACTACAGCAAAACATTTTTGATGAGCAAACTCTTTCAAACCAAACAGCCTCAATACAATAAATTGACTTCTTGAGTCACATGATCATGCTAAAAACAAGAGTTAGAAGTTCAGTTTAGTTACTACAAGTCTTACTGGCTGCTTTTATGTAAAATATTAATTCTCTCATTCCCACTTACGTCTGTAAGTGTTATTATTTTTTTACATAGTGTCTTATCTAACCCAGACTAGTCTCACAGGATAATGATTAAAACTCTTGATCCCATTGTTGTCACCTCCCTAATGCCACCACTCCCAACTATGTACTTAAATCCTTGAGTTAGAGACCATTTTCATGAATTCATTTATAATTAATTAGAATCTCTGGTTTCTTAAAAACTAATGCCAGTGAATCACTTTGCTCTTAAGCAGTCTTTTTGTGGCTCAGTGCCTGTCAAGCTCATGCATCAGAAAATTTGGACCTTGAGATTAGTCCATTTTGAGGTTATTTAGCATGTATTCCAGCTCAGAGAAACTTCTCTGAGTGTGGAACTGCCCTATCTGGTCAGGTAAACTGGCCAGCCAGACTTAATAAAACAAGCAATTGAATTCTGGGGTCTGAACATTTCTAAACAATATGATTCAGAGCATAGTGTAGACGTGCTTTGGGAAGCTTCATGAAATATAGCCTCAGTTTGTATTGCTCTCTAAAGTAAGCCTCATAAGAACAAATGAAAAGCAGCCCCGAACAACGATTGAGTTGTACATCGGTGGTGGCAATGAAATGTGACTGTCTTGGGAGTCGGAGAAACAGGAGAGCCCAGTGAGCACGTGGAGGAGTCTCCTTGCAAACCGTGGGAGACGGTACTTTCTTCCCCTCTTAAGAAACTTTGGGGTCTATTTGTAAATGATTATCCAAACATGGATAACATCATCAGAGAAATTAACATATTGTAAACAGAGAGATCAGGAAGGCAGAACAAGGAAGAGCAGATGGTCAGAGATTGCTTCCAAGCATAGATGCAAAGGCTAGTTGTCCAAGAGGGACCCTAGGAGAGAGTCTGAGGCTGTCACAGGGTGAACTAAATTCATTCACTCATTCCTTCTGCTGGTACTTGGACTCTTATGTGCTGAATTCTTGAGTACGCTCCATGGGTTTACTGTAAAAAATAAGAAGGAAAGCAGACAGACATCTTAGACTCACTGAAACTTTCATTCTAAAATCCAAATGCACTAGGAAAATTCTAATAATTAGAGACATTATTATTTAATAGCAAAGCATTTTATTCAAACATTTATATGTGAGAACAACTCTGTCTGGTTTATAAAAATTGACTTTGTACTCTCCAAAAAGAATGGGCAGAAATAGAGCTTACATATAGGAAGCTACTTCTAAAAAAAAAAAAAAGAAAGAAAGAAAGAAAGAAAGAAAGAAAGAAAGAAGAAAAAAAAGAAAAGAAAGACAGAAAAGAAAAGAAAACCAGGAAAACCTACTCCGAATTCTGGCACCATCAACTTCCTGAGTGGGTTATAGTCTCCATCTTTTAAAATATGGATGCTAATTTTTTTTTTTTAAAAAAGTGTTACTAGGATTTTTTGTTTCTTTGGTTTCAGGTTGATTTTTTTGTTTTTGTTTATGTCTAATACTTTTCTTCTGAGACTCATGAGTTGTTCAAAATTAAATGTGGTCACTGCTTATTTAAATAATGAATGTTTGTTATTTTGGTAATTTCTTTAAATGGAAAATGGAGCCCAGGAAAACGAGAAACAAATTGATTTAGATGCTCTCTAACTTCAGTGAGGAACAGTGTCTCAAAAACCAGAAAGACATCTGGTCTCCCTACTCAAATGCACAGGCAGAGATACCTGAACACGAGTACACCAGTGGAAACATGCACATACTTACAAACATGTACATGGGCATGCACCACACACACACACACACACACACACACACACACACACACACACACTTGCACTCATAGTGAAAATGCCAATGTTTTTCTTTGCCATTATTTTCTAAACCCCCATACTATAATGACTATTCATGTTACATCTCCATTTATTAGGTATTATAAATAATCTGGAGGTGACAAAGGGATGGGTCTATTTCCTATGTAAACACTGCACCATTTTATTGAAGGGATTTGAGCCCCCATGTGTTTTTGGTACCTGCAGGAGGTCCTGGAATCAATCCCCACAGATACTGAGGGAGGACTGTAGAGAGCATGCAGATTTGATTTGAACTTTAAGTTTTTTAAAAACCTCCTATTGCCTCTCTTATTTTAAACTGAAGGAAGTGGACTGCAATTTAAACTCTTTACCTCGGATACAAACTCAACTTATACAATTCAGAGAAATAAAAGACAGCATTCAATTCTATATCACATGGGAAAAATGCATCTACTTTCTCCAACTGATTGTAACAAAAAATTTAGGCCCGTCTATTTCTAATTTTGTTGAATCATTAAACAGTATAGTGGACAGACTGAGTGGATTACATCACTGAAGATTGCAGAAAATACTAGTTTTACATGAGTAGACTATAGACCAACTACCTCACATAGAATAAATGGATGAAGAAGATTGTGACTAGAGGCTTTCTCGGTGTATGTCTCTCATAATTAGGTTTCTATTGCTGTAATAAGCAACATGGCCAAAGGCGCCTGGGGAGGATAGGGTTTGTTTGTGTTACATGCCACAGTCCATCCTTGTGGAAAACCAAGCCAAGAACTCAAGGCAGGATCTGCCTTCTGGCTCACTCGATAGCTTGCTAGTCTGCTTTCTTATATAACCCAAGACCATTTTCTAAGACCATCATTCACAATGGACTGGGCCCTCCCTCATCTCCCTCACTCAATCAAGAGAATGCACCACAGACTTGCCTATAGGCAATATGACAGAGGTGCTTTCTTAACTGAAGCTCTTCTTCCCAGATAACTCTAGCTTGTGTCAAGATGATCAAAATCAACTAGGACAGTGCCCTTGCAAATGTCTCTCTCAAGTCCCACCCTTCCAACCTTAATTCATTCAACAACAGTTGGGTTACTCTCACAAAGACAAATTGGGTGGAGCCTTTCTCCCAATTGAGGTAGGCTTTGAAGAGAGGCTGTCATTTAAGTCATGAAGAGATCACCAACAGGAGTTTTGTAGGGGATAAGAAAGCTTCCAGGGAGGGAGAATAACTGATGCAGAGGCAGAAGCAAGGATGAACCCTGTCTTAGTCAGGGTTTCTATTCCTGCACAAACATCATGACCAAGATGCAAGTTGGGGAGGAAAGGGTTTATTCAGCTTACATTTCCATGCTGCTGTTCATCACTAAAGGAAGTCAGGACTGGAATTGAAGCAGGTCAGGAAACAGAAGCTGATGCAGAGGCCATGGAAGGATGTTCCTTACTGGCTTGCTTCTCCTGGCTTGCTCAGCTTGCTCTCTTATAGCACCCAAGACTACCAGCCCACAGATGGTACCACCCACAAGGGGCCCTCCCCCCTTGATCACTAATTGAGAAAATGCCTTACCACTGGATCTCATGGAGGCATTTTCTCAACTGAAACTCCTTTCTCTGTGATAACTCCAGCTTGTGTCAAGTTGACACACAAAACCAGCCAGTACAAGCCCAAAAGGGAATTTCTCCTGGGTAGAAAGCTTTATCTGATATTTACCTGGTACCACACTTTCATCTGCATAAAGGATTTTCCTCAACATCCATATGACAGAAAAGCTTAAGACAAATGAATCTCTTAGCTTATACCATGGATATCTATGTGTGTGCTGCTCTGTGTGTCTGTATGTGTGTTTCTGTGTATGTCAGTGTGTATCTCTCTCTCTCTCTCTCTCTCTCTCTCTCTCTCTCTCTCTCTCTCTGTGTGTGTGTGTGTGTGTGTGTGTGTGTGTGTGTATGTGTGTGTGTGTCCATCTATGTCTATATATGTGTATGTCTGTCAGTGTGTCTTCAGGTATGTCCATGTGTGAATGTATCTCTGTGTGTGTTTGCATGTGTATCTAGGTGTGTGTGTGTGTATGTGTCTGTATTTGTGTGTGTATGTGTGTCTGTATGTTTGTGTCTGTATTTATGTGTGTGTGTGTATATATATCTGTATGTCTATGTATTTGTGTGTGTATATATGTTTCTATGTGTGTGTTGTGTGTCTATGTTTATCTGTTCATCTGCTCATGTGCATGCAAGTGCATGTGGAAGCCAAAGGTAACTTTGGGTGTTACTCTCTACGATCTGCTTTTTTTTTTTTTTTTTTTTTTTAAAGACAGGGTCTCACTGTTCTGAGGCTCATGATTTGGCTAGGCTGGATGCCCAGTGAGCATCAGGGATCTGCTTACAACTGAGCTCCAGAACAGCTGGCTTTGTGGGATGGACTCTGGGCAGGACTGAGTTCCTGATGATGTGGCAAGGGTATCACTAACTGACCCATCCCCCCCCCCAGCCGTCCTCTAAGCTTCAGTGACCAAAAGTCTTTATTTTACCCCCATTTTAAAATACATTTTAGGGATTATTGATAGTTCACCTTTCTGGCACATTAAACACATTGTTGGATTTTCTTTTGAAGTACATTGATTTGGGTGGGAGTGTGCTGTAATTGTAATTTTTGTCCCTGGTTATATACTATTTGTTTTTAATTTGGTTCATTTTAAGATTTTTCCTATGGTGGCAGTTTTTCTATATTTGGTGCAGGCTGTGAGAGGGGTCGAGCCTTGATATAGTTTCAATCACATGTTTTTTTTTTTTTTTTTTTTTTTTAGAGTTTTAATAAAATTCAGCCATAATTTCCTTAATTTTTTTTTAAATCTTCTCTTCCTTTTCTGGAACTCCTGGATCCCTTGAGAATTTCTCATAGGACAGCCTCTGCTCATTTTTTCTTTTTGTTCTTCTTATTTCTTTTATTTGGGGTACTTCCCCCCCACCATGTCTTCAGTTCACTGGTCATTTCTGATGAAGTGTCAAATTTTTATAAATTCCCAGATATTGTAGTTTTTGCTTCTTGACATTTCTCTGGTACAGTTATGTCTTCTATTTCTCTCCTCATAATGTCATGTTGTCTTCTGTTGCCTTAAACAGTGAAGGACACTCACATGATTGTTTCTTAATTATATTGTCTCCATCTTTTCTTGCGGTTTCTTTCTTGAGATACAGGTCATAGTTTCTTACTTTTATGCATCCCTGAGGAAAAATTTTTTAAAATATTTATTTTTATTTATACGCACGTGAGTATGTCTCTCTGGGTGTATGTGTACTGTGTGAGGGTACTTAGAGAGGGCAGAAGAGGGCATCAGATCCCTTGGACCTGGAGTTACAGGTGGTTGTGAGCTACCTGATGTGGTTGCTGGCCCCCAGGTTTGGGTCCTCTGCAAAAGTAGCAAGTGTTCTCAACACCCTTCTCTCCGGTCTCCACGGAAAGTTTTGTTGCATTATGAGCATTATGAATCTAACTTTCTGGGTTCTGCATTTCTTGTGTTTCTTTAAATATGGTGGGCTTTATTATATCATGCAGAGGTTTGGATTCCAGCTGGTTTTTTTCAAGGACTATTTTTAAGATCTGTCTGCAACCTCAGGTCAGTTTTGCTCTAGTATGAAGGTGAGGACTCTACTTACAGTCCCAGTGTTACATAGTCTTTCTAGGCAGCTTGATAGAGTGAGAAATGAATCCTAGCTCTTCGTGAACGTCAGACATTTCCCAACCCTTTGCTTTCTAGTGCTTTTTTTTTTTTTTTTTTTTTTTTTTGGCCAACTTTGCAATTTCCTGTCTTGCATGCATGACCCAGAGGACTGTTTTATGGATGTCTGGGATAAGTGCACTGCCATGTCACCTCTGTAGGCTGTGTTTTCATGATCTCCAGCCACCTTTGTTTCCAGCTTTTAGAAGGATGCTGGGCATTGTTGGAGTTCCCCTTCTATACAACAGAGTGGAAACTCCCCAGGCAGGAGGCCAGGCAATTGTGGGACATTCTTAATTTGTCTTCCTTTACTCACTACCTGTTATTCAGTGCAGGCAAACAATTGTTTCATAGGTTTCTTTTCTTTTTCTGATTTTCTGCTTCCTCCAAGGCAGGAAGATAAATCCAGTTTGGGATATGCTATGAGGCTGAGAACATTATGTTTTCTAAAACTCCTCTTTTTCATTATGGGAATGTAAAAGGTCCATAGAAGTGGACAGGTGATAAGAGACCCACATGGACCTGCCATCTGGACTCACCACTGCACAGCTCATGCCTAGGAGGCTTCAACCTGAGCAACCTCCTCTGCTGCTCACAGTGAAAATTATTTGTATCTATCTGGAGCAATTTCTACAGACTTAATGTTCTTATTTATGACCATTTCTGTATGCATTTGTAAAAGATAAGGATAATACTTTTAAAAGTATATCCATACCAACATTTTCATGACTATGACAGCAAATAATGAGGCCAGGGAGATATGCCAGTGGTAATAGCATTTGCTGCAGAAGAATGAAGAATTAATTTTGAATCCCTATTGTCTTAGTCAGGGTTTCTATTCCTGCACAAACATCATGATCAAGATGCAAGTTGAGGAGGAAAGGGTTTATTCGGCTTACACTTGCATGCTGCTGTTCATCAGGAAAGGAAGTCAGGACTGGAACTCAAGCAGGTCAGGAAGCAGGAGCTGATGCAGAGGCCATGGAGGGATGTTTCTTACTGACTTGCTTGCTTGCTTGCTTATAGAATCCAAGACTACCAGCCCACAGATGGTACCACTCACAAGAGGCCCTCCCCTCTTGATCACTAATTGAGAAAATGCCTTACCACTGGATCTTATGGAGGCATTTTCTCAACTGAAGCTCCTTTCTCTGTGATAACGCCAGCGGGTGTCAAGTTGACACACAAAACTAACCAGTACATCTATCATCCGGGGAAAAACCAAGGTGTGACTGTAAACATTTCTGTCTCCCTAGTGGACATAGGAGGATTGTGGGGCTGCTGGCTGGTCACTAGTCTAACTCCAGGTTCAGTGGGAGACTTTTTCTCCAGGGAATATGATGGAGAATGATAGAATAGAGCACCAGTTTTTTTCGTTTTGCCTCAACATGTGACCATAGGTACACAAACACCACACCACACCAAACCAAACCCATACACACACACACACACACACACACACAAACACACACACACACACACACATGCATCCACACCTCACATGCATATAAACACATTCAGAGAGAGAGGGGGAGGATGGGAGGGGAGAGAAGGACAGGGAGGGAGGGAGGAAGGGAGGGAGCGACAGAGAGAGAGAGAGAGAGAGAGAGAGAGAGAGAGAGAGAGAGAGCCCTTCTCTCTCTCTCTATTTTTTTTTGATACTTTATTTACATTTCCAATGTTTCCTCCTTTCTAGGTCTCCTCTTTGGAAACTACCTATCTCCTCCCCCTCTCCCACCTCTATGACAGAATTCCACCTCTCACCCACCCGCCCAAACAATCCCATATTCCCATATTGACATTCCCCTTAACTGGGGCCTCTCCTCCCCCTGATGGCCAACAAGGCCCTCCTCTGCCACATATGTGGTCCAAACCATGGGTCCCTCCATGTGTAGTCTTTGGTTGGTGGTCCAGCCTCCAGGAGGACGGGGGGGGGGGGGATCAGGCCAGTTGACACTGTTGCTCCCTCCATGAGGCTGCAAACTCTCTCAGTTCCTTCAGTCCCTTCTCCAACTCCTCCATCTGGGACCTCACCCTAAGTCCAGCTGTTACTGTAAAGTGAAACTTGGGTATTCCAAACTTTTGGGCTAATATCCGCTTATCAGTGAGTACATACCATGTTCATTATTTTGTGACTGAGTTACCTTACTCAGGATGATATTTTCAAGTTCCATCCATTTGCCTGCAAATTTCATTAAGTCATTGTTTTTAATAGCTGAGTAGTACTCCATTGTGTAAATGTACCACATTTTCTGTATCCATTCCTCTGATGAGGGACATCTGGGCTGTTTCCAGCTTCTGGCTATTATAAATATGGCTGCTATGAACATAGTGGAGCATGTGTCTT
>CM052715.1:52006232-52027698 GCA_028551405.1 Uromys caudimaculatus
GTGTCTCTGTTTAGTTTGTGTTTCCAAGATCTGTCCACTGATGATAATGGGGTGTTGAAGTCGCCTACTATTATTATGTGAGGTGCAATGTGTGCTTTGAGCTTTAGTAAAGTTTCTTTTATGAATGTGGGTGCCCTTGCATTTGGAGCATAGATGTTCAGGATTGAGAGTTCTTCTTGGTAGATTTTTCCTTTGATGAGTGTGAAGTGTCCTTCCTTATCTTTTTTGATGATTTTTGGGTGAAAGTCGATTTTATCCGATATTAGAATGGCTACTCCAGCCTGTTTCTTGGGACCATTTGCCTGCAAAATTGTTTTCCAGCCCTTTACTCTGAGGTAGTGTTTGTCTTTATCCCGGAGGTGTGTTTCTTGAATGCAGCAAAATGCTGGGTCCTCTTTATGGATCCAGTCTGTCAGTCTATGTCTTTTTATTGGGGAATGGAGTCCATTGATATTAAGAGATGTTAAGGAATAGTGATTGTTGGTTCCTGTTATTGTCTATGTTATTTTTCTTTGTTATTTGTCTATGTTTTGTTCTTTTATGTGGCTGTCTTCTTTTGAGTTTGTTGAAAGATTACTTTCTTGCTTTTTCTATGGTGTAGTTTCCCTCTTTGAGTCGACGTTTACCATCCATTATCCTTGGTAGGGCTGGGTTTGTGGAAACATATTATGTAAATTTGGTTTTGTCATAGAATATTTTGGTTTCACCATCTATGGTAATTGAGAGTTTTGCTGGGTATAGCAGCCTGGGTTGGCAGCTGTGTTCTCTTAGGGTCTGTATGAGTTCTGCCCAGGATCTTCTAGCTTTCATAGTCTCTGGTGAGAAGTCAGGTGTAGTTCTGATAGGTCTGCCTTTATATGTTACTTGATCTTTTTCCCTTACTTCTTTTAATATTATTTCCTTGTTTTGTGTATTTGGTGTTTTCACTCTAATGTGACAGGACGAATTTTTTTCTGGTCCAATCTGTTTGGAGTTTTGTAAGCTTCTTGTATATTTATGTTCATCTCTTTCTTTAGGTTAGGGAAGGTTTCTTCTATAATTTTGTTGAAGATATTTACTGGTCCTTTAAGTTGGGAATCTTCACTCTCTTCTATACCTATTATCCTTAGGTTCTGTCTTCTCATTGTGTCCTGGATTTCATGGATGTTTTGAGTTAGGAGCTTTTTGCATTTTGCATTTTCTTTTACTGTTGTGTCGATGTTATCTATGGTATCTTCTGCTCCTGAGATTCTCTCTTCTATCTCTTGTATTCTGTTGGTGATGCTTACATCAATGACTCCTGCTCTCTTTCCTGGGTTTTCTAACTCCAGGGTTGTCTCCCTTAGTGATTTCTTTATTGTTTCTATTTCTATTTTTAGCTCCTGGATAGTTTTGTGCATTTCCTTTGTCTGTTTGATTGTGTTTCCCTGTAATTCAGCCTGTTTGATTGTGTTTTCCTGTAATTCTTTAATGAATTTTCGTGTTTCCTCTTTAAGGGCTTCTAGTTGTTTATCTCTGTTCTCTTGTATTTCTTTAAGGGTGTTATTCATTTCTTTCTTAAAGTCTTCTATCATCAACATGAGAAATGATTTAAATCTGAGTCTTGCTTTTCTGGTGTGTTGGGGTATCCAGGGCTTGCTGTGGTGGGAGAGCTGGGTTCTGATGATGCCAAGTACCCTTGGTTTCTGTTCCTTATGTTCTTACCCTTGCCTTTTGTCATCTTGTTAACTCTGATGTTAGCTGGTCTTACTCTGTCTGGCTGTGGCTTGCCCCTCCTGCAGGCCTCTGTGTCAGTACTCCTTGAAGACCAGCTCTGTCTGAGAGGTACTTGGGCCTGGAGAGCCGTGGCACAGGGTCAGCTCTCGGGTGCAGACAGAAACCAGAAGGATCCTGTCTCCAGCTGTCCCTTGGCTCCTATGTCCTGATGGCTCTGTAAGGGTCCCTCTTGATCCAGTGAGCTTGAACAGAAGTGGTGGCCCTGCCTGTGCTCAAAGGTGTGTCAGCACTCTTGGGACACCAGCTCTTCCCTGGAGCCCCGCAGCCCAGGCTGAGGTCCCCAGGCACAGATGGAAATGAGAAAGTTCCTGTCTCCGACTTTACCTCAGTCCCTGTGACCCGAGGGTTCCGGGCGGGTCCTGGTGAGCAGTGGTGCTTGCCCTAACCCCACTCACAGCTTTTACATGCTCCTGGGAGGGTAGCCTTCTCCTGGCGTTCCTTGGCTATGGACCCCTGGTGGCCCAGGCAGAGGTCTCCACCCACAGATGGAAACCAGAAAGTCTAGAGAGCACTTCTCAATAAAACCTAATAGCAATTTCTTAATTACTTCAGTAATATAAAACTCTGCTTTTTCCCTGAACAGTGGTAGTGCTTGGGTGAGGACGGTCATATTCAAGCTGGAAGCTTTCCCTTCCCCTCACAAACCTCTTTCCTCTTAAATACTCAATGGTTTTCTCCCTTCTCTTTATAACTATGACCGTTCGTTCTTCTCCGTGATTTCTTTTCTTTCTTTCATTTTTCTTTACCTTTTTGTTTAACCTCATTCAAGAAGTCCTTGGTTGGCTAGTATTATATCAGTTTGACATGAACTAGAGTTATCTGAAAGGAGGGAACCACAAGTGAGAAAATTCTTCCATAACATCCAACTGTAGAGCATTTCTTCTTAATTAGTGATTGATGGGGAAGGCACAGTCCATTGTCTTCCTGGGCTGGTGGTCCTGGGTTTTATAAGAAATCAGGCTGAGCAAGCTATTAGGAGCTAGCAGGAAGCAGCACCCTTCCATGGCCTCTACATCAGCTACCCCCACCAGGCCCCTACCCAATTTGAATTCCTGTCTTGACCTCTTTCGTTGAAGAACAGTGATGCAGAAGGGTGATCCAACCCCTGCTTCCCCATGTTGCTCTGGTCATGGTGATTTGTCACAGCATTAGTCCCCCTGACTGGGACACTCTTCTTTGTATGGTTTCTTTGAAGTCTCAGCTCATATTCCCATTGGGCAGATTGGTGCAGGTCCTTCTCACCTTCCACAGGTGGTTACATTCTGATGAGCTCATCATTCAATACACCTACATACATCCCAGCTCAGCAGCCTGGCGCACAGTAGAGGTTTGTCTGTTCATGGTCATGTGGCTCACTGGAAGTTGTTCCTGCCCTGTATCAAGAGAGTGTCAAGGGCTAGCCTGACAGGAGAACTAAATCCAACATTTGAATATGGTGTCTTTTGAATGCACATTGTTTTCTTATCTTAAAGTTGAAAAACAAAACAAAAAAAAACAAGCAAACAAAACACCTAAGCAAATATTAACTTGAACCATTCCAAGTCAGGATTATCTGTTCCTTGAAAGATAAAAGGAACATCTTCAAGTTCTTTCCAGCTCTGACCTGCTTACATTTGAATAGTCATAGGCAGCTTTGGAAACAATACTCTCTTGATCTTGAGTTTCTAACCCAGTGCAGAGAAAATAAAACCAGTTGTAAGGGGCTGTGCTCTGGCCACTGACTCATGGGCCATCATGATCAATATATTGAAAGTTTCACTGATTCAAATGGAGTCATGAGATGTTTATGAGTATCAAAAATGGTCATGAGTTTAAAGGACCTTCTGGAGGCTGGAGAGCTAGCTCAGTGGACAATGTTTTGGTTTTCAAGCAGAGAACTTGAGTTTATATTTCATTTTTTTTATATTTCATTTTTTATTTCATATTTATATTTCAGGACACAATAGTGTGTGACTTTAACTCTAACCCTGGGCTGAGACAAACAGAGTCTGGAGACCTGTTGGATGGCTACCTTAGATGAAGTGGTGAGCCCCAGGTTTAGAGAGACACCCTGTCTCAACAGATCAGGTGGAGCGTGATTGAGGAAGATGTCCCATGTCAATCTCTTCCCTCCACACGCACCAGAATTGGTGAGCAATTGTGCACATGCAGACATGTGGATGTATATACGCACAGGAAAGACATACCATTTATCTAGTTAACAAGGCTAGTGTTGTGTGAGTCAGGGGAAAGAGAGCATTCTATGTCCTCCTCTTTCATCTCCACCTCATACTTCTTCACCCCTTCTTGGATACTTAAACTGTTCGGTTAGGAACAGGGACACAGATAAATAGACAGAACTTTTAAAATCACATTTATTGCTACTTAATTCACATATCATACAATTTTCCCTTAAACTATAAAATTTAGTGGCTGGCTTAATAAGTTTTTAGTACACACAGCCCTCACCATGGTGTATTTTAGAATATTTCCATCAGCTGAAGAGAAACCCCATTCCCTTTAGCTGTCACCTTTGGTTTTCTTTCAGTGTTTTTAGCCCTGTGCAAACACTAATCTTCTTCCATCTCTGTCAACTTTTGTATCCCGGACATTTCATGTAAGTGGAATAATACATGTGGTCTTTTGAGATAGAAAAGCAGTGATCCAAACTGATTGAAACTTATATTGAGAAGGCAAAGCTCACGTCTATCTCTATATGGGATTTCCCTAGGAAGAGAAAGAAACCTCTTTGGTACTGGGGAGCTGATTGGGAAGCAGAAAGATAGAATGGCAAAGAACGGTGGTCCTGGCTTTCTACTTTAGTGGGGGCAACCCTGCCTGTCAGCACTAAATGTCAAAGCTTCAAGATGATAATTCAGATGTTGGCATCAGAAGAGAAGGACTCACCCAAGCGGCCTCATGTATAGATGGAAGTGAGCCCTGGGTCTTGTCTATCATATTCATAAATACTGGAAATGAGACTTATAATTAGACCTCACTTAACTGACAGCTCACCTTGCCTTCTCACTGAGCAGCTTGCAGGACCAAAGCATCACTTTCCTCTGTGGCGGCTTGTCGTGCAACGCCTTGGAACAATGTTGGCCAGGCTATTTGCCCGATCAGGCCAGGTAAGGGGCACAGGGCTGTCATTTTCATCATGAGGTAATAGGCCTTTTGGTGTAATTTTCTCCAGTAATTAGTCTCTCTGTGATTTTTAGATTTTGTGTCATGTTGTGAATGCAACATGCTCGACAGCTTTCCTGTGGAGGGAATCTCTTCTATGGTGGGTAAGCACGTACCATCTTTCATTAAAAACATCAGAAAACTTCATCTGAAACTTCAGAACAGCCATGGGGAGGAAAACTCCTAATGACCACAAAAATTCCATTTCCACCAAAATCTGCATGAGAGCATTGGGCAGGGTCATCAGAGATGTGCCCATTGGTGGGCATCTGCTTCCACATCCCTACTGCCGCATTCGGAGACAATCGCTTTCTGTCCACCAAATGTTTAACGAAGAAAGGTGTAAGTGGGTGGCCCAAGTGACATGTATCAAATTAAGACACATTCCCAAGTCAAGAAGTCTGTAAATCAGCTTTTAACTCCACTAGCCCATATTTCTCTTCTTTACTTGTCTACCAAGACACACACCTGCTAGTAAACTACCCGACTCTCAGTAAAATGAATCAATAAAAATTATCTTCCTTCTATTTGAAAGGATGAAATGAAACTTTTAAAGTCCTCCTGTTAGAACTGATGACGTTTGAAAGAGAAATGGGTTCAGAATGTCGAAGGAGGCCATTGTATCTTTTGCTGAAATGAATGGTTAGATTGAGCCTGGGCTATGGTAGGAACGTGGAATGAAGAGAACTCTCAGACATTGTGTATTTGGAATCATCAAATCATTTCAAACACCTGCCTGCCCTGTAACCTAGCAATTTCATTCACACATTCGTACTTGTGTGTGTGTGTGTGTGTGTGTGTGTGTGTGTGTGTGTGTGTGTTTTCTTGGTGCATTGTTTTATTAGGGCTAGAACAGCTATCGGGTGGGGGAGGAATGAATGCATTATATTACATATCTGATGTAGCAGTTGAACAAACAAGCTTGCAGGGATGGGGAGGTGGAGCTAAGAGTCCATAAAGTACTCACTATGCAAGCATAAAACCCAAGTTTGATCCCTAGAACCTGTAGAAACAGCTGGGTGTGGTGGTTTGTTTGTACTTGTAGAGCTGGTGCTTGGGAGGCAGAGATAAGAGGATTTCTGGAGCTCATTGGCCAGCCAGCCTAGTCTAATCAATGAGCCCCAGGTCTCATTTAGAGACCTAGTCTAAGAAAACAATGTAGATATCTGCCCTTAGAAACAACACTGGGGTTGGACCTCTGGTTTCCACAAACACGTGCAAAAGCTTATGTGCAATAGGCGTGCGCGTGCGCACGCACACACACACAGGCACACGCCTATGCACAAAAGAAAGAACAAACTCCTGATATATACAACACAAATGAATCTGAAATTATTTTGTGTGATAAGTAAGAGCTAGAAACATATAAATGCAAATTGGACAGTGCTGTTAGATGTTTGTCAGTAGTTAAAAAAATAACAAAACTGATAGAAATACTAAGGGTAGCTTCTTAGAAGTCAGGAGACCAGTGCTGACCATGTGGAAACCTACATGGGTGAGAATTGAATTATTTGATAGCTTGATCTATATGTTGCTTTGGTATATGCCTACGTAAAAATGTTTAGTTTATATCCTTAAGTTCAGCATACATTCCTACAAAATGCAGACATACACACACCCTCAACTATAAAACAGGTATTATGAAATATTAGATGGTAGGTGCCTTAGTTAGGGTTCCTATTGCTGTGAACCAATGACCAAGACATGACCAAGACAACTCTTATAAGGACAACATTTAATTGGGGCTGGCTTACAGGTTCTAAGATTCAGTCCATTATCATCAAGGCAGGAAGCATGGCAGCATCCAGGCAAGCATGGTACTGGAGCAGGTAAGAGTTCTACATCTTCATCCAAAGGAAGTCAGGAGCAGACCATCTCCCACATGGCTACAAAGAGGATCTCAAAGCCCAACTCCACAGTGACACACTTCCCCCAATAAGACCACACCCACTCCAACAAGGCCACACCTCCTAATACTGCCATTCCCTGGGATAAACATATTCAAACTACCACAGTAGGAGACATCAGAGGTGTGTCCATCGGTGGGTTAGCCTTATATGGATGTGGTCAGAGGGTCTTTCCGAATGGATTTCTTCTTTTAGGATTGTGAAGAGTGCATAGTACTGAGAGAGAAGGCAAATATCCAATACCCAGCCTAATCCACCAACCGAAGGTTGCATTTGGAATTGCAGCTGCAGTTGGACAAGTGTTGCCCTTGAAGATAGGTAACTACCTAAAACAGTTCTGCTCTGTAGGCTTCCATAAAAGACATTGAGATGGACACTACCAGCCACTTCTGTTCTCTTTCAATACTGATTTCAAGAAAAAACATTGGGAGATATCTTCCTTGTACTGGTAGGATTAGGCCAAGAGATTTGGGGTGGCATTGTATGTGTGGAGAGATACCCAAGAGAGAGAGGTCAGTATCATCTGCGTGGACATCATAGGAGAACAGGAAAGCACATGAGGGGAGGAGGGAGGAGGACCAGGAGCAGCTCCTTGGTGAGGAATTGGCTACACATGAGGGATCTACAGGCACTGAACAGAGGCCAGAGATTAGGAGGCGAGCTCTCTGTTCCTTGTAGGGATCCTGATTTCTAGTGCACAATTGACAGGAATCTGGCCAAGGTCTTATTTTAGCTTCTCTTCCCATAGTTTCTGCCTTTTCGGTCTCTTTAATGAAAAAAAAAAAAAATATATATATATATATATATATATTTACAATCTTTTCTGTTTCAATGAAGCTAGTTTTCTGCTGACATCTTCCACAACACATCCCATGCCTTGATTTTATCTCTTTTCATCAAATTCTAATCCTAAACATTATTAGCTTCCTTAATATAAACCTCAACAAGTGCCATGATACGTATTTATCAAGTACACACACACACACACACACACACGTAATTGAAAACATAAAACCAAAAGGAAATATAGAGTTAAGAAAAGGAAAATTCTGGACTAACTGAGAGGATTCACTTTGCGAGGGGAGAAGAGAGGGAAAGAGATTCTTGGAACTAGAGATGGGCTTGCCTTTTCTAATCTCTCGACTGAGCTCTCTGCTAAAGCAATGGCAGCATGTATTGCTGTTTTTCTAGAACCATGCTATATTCTCATGCATACCATTACACTTAATGCTGTGCCTTCCCTAACACTGCTTTTAGCTTGTATTTTTCGGCAGGGGAAACTAACGCCTAGAATTGTTAAGTGTTTTATTGGTCAAAAGCCTCATAGCTGTTCCAGGATGGATCCAGGCTTGAGTCCAGTTTCCTTGATTAGAGAGTTCCTTCTCATAACCTGAAGCATCTCATTTTGGACACATACACTCCTGCTATTAAATCCTTTTAAAATTTTCATGAGGCCCATTTTACAGTGTTTTCATCACGGTACCTGCCCCACCCCCAATCCCAGAAAGTGATCCAGTGAGAGGACTGGTCAAGGAGGACGTGGTCTAGAGAGACCGTGCTCAAGCTGGTGGCCATGGGAGCAGGCTCTGTTTAAATATTCCTGGGGCTTGGCTGGCCTTGAATTTGTGAATGAAGAGTTAAGATGCAATTTAACTGGCAGTACAGAGCTGCTGAAGGCTTTTGATGAGAACTGAGCTTTAGGGAGACGAATTTGACAGTCATTGAGGGGTGGATTGGAGCCAGCAGTGGCGGCAGGCGAGAAGCCAGATACTTTTATTACAGTCCAGGTAAGGTGACAGGCACGGTAGGGTGAGGGTGGGGAGAGCAGGAAGGACTCAGTGGGAGTTATCTGAGAAATAGCTCTTCCCAGAAGCCCCGCTGGGGAATATATTTATCCGGCTTCCAAAAGAACTCGTAGAAAAGGATATCTTGTTCATTTAACACTTAATCAAATCTAAATTTCCCAGCTGAGCTTTCAAAGGTCCCATGTAAACTGATGCCAGGCATCTCCGTCTATCTCCACTGTTTGTCGATTGCCAGCGTTCATCTCTCACAAAGAGTAGGCTGGGCTAGCTCTTCCATATGTACGCTAAGATTGATATCAAACCACATGCTGTCCCAGACTCTTAAGATGTACTGCTGCCCCTCTTACTTGGATGTATTTAAAGCTTCGTTTTGTCCACAGACACCATATTGATTATAGCCACTTTTATTTGCTCCTATCTTCCCTAAACTTCCCAAGTTCTTTAAAGTAATTATACACGGCCAAGCCGGTCTTGCATCTTCTTGAACCTACTAAAGAATGTGGTGAGCATCATGTATTGTGCTTCATCCCAGTTCTTTATGAGTTTAGCCAGGCCTGGAGTACAGAGCAAGCTTCAGATCACAGGCTGTACATGCTGAAGTTAATTGTGTCTAAAGTTCAGTATCTGATCAAGTGAGTCTTTACTGAAGGGAGACATTGCAGTAGCGGGGGGGGGGGGGGTACCTGAAGATGAGTTGGTAAGAGAAGCTTTGAAAGGAATAGGTAATTTACTGTGTCCCACTCTTCCTTGTCTTTAAAATTCCTGGATTACGTTTGGCTCGAATGTGTAAAGGTCTTCTTCCTTAGCTTTGGGGGTAGAAATAATCTCAAACATCAAGGAAGGCATGCTCTGTATAAAAGCAGTGAGACAGAATTTGCATGAGCACCCACGAGCAAGATACTGCTCAAATGTCAATTAATTTTTCATCATTGTGACAAAATAGCTGGGGAAAGGTCAGTTTAGAAAGAGAAAAGGTTCATTTGGACTGACAGAATTCTGTGGTACGTTGGTTCTTTTGCACCCAGCCTGTGGGAGAAATATGTGGATGTTAATCTCATGGTGGGCAGGAAGCAGAATAAGATTGATCTGCCTTCTCTTCTGCTTTTGTGTCACCTGGATCCCCAGCCTATTGGACAGTGCAGCTCACAACCAGGTCAGCTCTCTTTTCATTGGTTGTCTCATATGCCAATCATCTCTGGATATACCCTGAAAGACACACTCAGAACTGTGCTTTATTAACTAATATTAACCCTGTCTTCGTCAGGGTTTCTATTCCTGCACAAACATGATGACCAAGAAGCAAGTTGGAGAGGAAAGGGTTTATTGAGCTTACACTTCCAATTGCTGTTCATCATGAAAGGAAGTCAGGACTGGAACTCAAGCAGGTCAAGGAGCAGGAGCTGATGCAGAGGCCATGGAGAAATGCTGCTTACTGGCTTGCTTGCTTCTCTTGGCTTGCTCAGCCAGCTTTCTTATAGAGCCCAAGACTACCAGCCCACAGATGGCACCACTCACAAGGGGCCCTCCCCCCTTGATCACTAATTGAGAAAATGCCTTACCGCTGGATCTCATGGAGGCATTTTCTCAACTGAAACTCCTTTCTCTGTGATAACTTCAGCTTGTGTCAAGTTGAGACACAAAACTAGGCAGTACAACTTCTTAGACATCTCTTAATCCAATCAGGTTGATTATTAAGACTAACCATTACAGATGGTAATTAGGGACAGTTGTCATCTTTAGAGGACATACGTCCATTTTCAAGTCTCATGTCTTTACAAGCCAACACTGTACTAGCATCTCCTTTCAGATACATCTTTCACAGCATCCCAAAAGGTACACGATAGGTGCTAGCTTAGTGCTTTTTGATTAGTAACACATTTTTAAAAATGTAGTAAGCACCTGGATAGTACTCAGGATATATACTTAAAATGACAATATTTCCAGTCTTCACAACTCTCCTGTATATTACTATGATCATTGTTATTAACCTTTATAGGATTACTGAGGCACAGTGAATTGCCCAAGGTTGCATGACCAAGTGGATAGAGGCATGATTTAAACCCAGCCATCTCAGTGCCATAGTCCTTGATGTTTACTGATACTGATAGTTATTTTAAGCATCATTTGTGTCCAATATGCTTTAACGGTTAGTACTTAGGTGTTGAGCAGAGGTTTGCAACTTCCCTAATGCTGTGACCCCTTAACACAGTTCCTTATATTGTGATGACCAATCCCAAACCAAAAAACCATATTTTTGTTGGAACTTCATAATTGTAAGTTTTCTACTGTTATGAATAATAATGTAAATATCTGATGTGGGACCCCTGGGAAAGGGTTCTTCAACACTCAGAGGGGTCTCAACCTACAGGTTGAGAACCGGTGGCATGGAGTTAGTGCTAGGGCCATTTGGTGGGGAAGGAAGCTGTGGGGAGAGATGGCAGAAGGAAGACAGTCGGAGGCCAACACATCTGCCTTTATCTTACAACTCACACAGGTTCTTGGTTGCGTATTAGAATTATCTCTCCCCACTTTTAATTAAGGATTCCTCAAAGCCAACCCAAGATATTAAAAAGCAGCAATTAGATGTCATTGTCCTTGGTAGTTCATCATCTTGTACTCTGACAGGAAGGAGCAGATGCTGTGTGAAGATCATGCTGTCACGGATGTTGTGAACAATTCGGCTTTGATGGATGTCACTCCCTCACCGCTTCTCCAGGGAGACAACCTGAGACACTGCCGGGACCAGGGGGCCTCTTCTCAGTTGCCTCTTCAATATGGATGTCTTGGCCCAAAGCAGGAACCCCCCACTGGATGCTGTGTTTGGGATGAATTTTGGAGTAGATTTTTTTCTCTCTCTCAAAATTAACTCCACAATTCTGGGAGCACAGCAGCACTATTTATCTGATCATTTAATGAAACTCACTGACGAGCATTTTTTCCTCCTTTGAGGTGAAGAGCCAGTCATTCAATAGAAATGCATTGACATTGATTCTTGTTCTTTCAAAGGGAGGAGCTCAGAAGGAGTCATTTTGTGTGGCAGAGGGGGAATATTCAAAATTGGCCTTTTTGGGGGGAAGGGAATTGAGCCTGAAGTTCTTTGGAGAACTTCTCCAAGATTGGAAAGTTTGGAATTGATGTAGTTACTGGAGGTGGGGTAGGGTGACTTCCAGGGCTGAGGAGATGGCTCAGGTTTAAAGAGTAGGAAATACAAGTGTGAAAACCAGAATTCAGAGCCCATGTGAAAGTTGGGCAGGCATAGCAGCCACCTGTAGTCCCAGCACTCTGGAGGAAGACACAAGGGAACTCTTGGGATATGCTGGCAAGCTAGCCTAGTCAGAATTATTAAACTGTGGTTTTTACTGAGAGACCGTGTCTTAATAAATGAAGTAGAGAGTAATTGAAGAGAATATCTGATATCAACTTTGAACTTCCACATGCATGTGCACAAATGTGTACATGCATCTGTACACACGTTTGGGCATATGCATGCAAGCATGCATACACACAATGTATATAATATATCCAAAAACGGAAACTAGCTTCCTTTCCTATATGCTTGGAAGGGCATCTAAGGTTCACTGTTTGTCTCCAATCTTTTCCTGATTCTTTCAGTTAGGGCTCTAATCTTTTGAACTAAGAAATTACAACTTGTAAGACCCTCCCTTTACAATGAGAATGAGTTGGGATATGTGTGTGGCATGAAGGTGGGAAGGTGACATATAACACATAAGTGATTGCTAACTTATTATTATTATGAACTCTCCTAAAACAAATCACCCAAAGAGAGCTCTGTCCCACTGCGCACAAGCCTTTCCTGTATTGTGTGCACAGCTGGCTTGTCATGTAACAAGGGTTGTTCTGGGGGCTTGGTACATGGAAGGATGTGGAAGATGAGAACGGATACAGGGAGAGGGAGGGGATCCGCCTGCAAGAGGAGTCACCTGAGAACCAGGATGTTGCCTTGATATTCCCATGGTGACTTGGGATACGGACTCAGCGGAATGGAGAGATGACCCAGGAGATAAAAAAAAAAGCACGCCTCACCCAATCAGCATCCTCCCTGGAACAGCTCCTTTGTTCATGCTGTATCAAGATTCAGTTTAGATGTGTGGAGGCATGGCACTTCACCTGGCTTATTAAGGGTGTGATTAGCTACCTCAGTTGTTCGCCAGGCTGAAATGTTTTAACTGAACATAAACAAATTGTGTTTTAGTGAAAACTGAGAAGAGAAGCGATAGCACGCTTTTGTGAGACTCTCAGTGCGAATCTGAACTGCTAACCAGTCAGCACTCTGGCCAGCCTCTCTCTTTCAGGCTGTTCAGATTCACAGTCACCATCCCCCTCCCCTCCAGGTGTATCCTACTCAACCCTGCAGGTTTCTGTTGCAGTGCTTCAGCTGCAGGCCACCCCAACTCCGGAGGAGCCGCTGGATTTGTCAAGGGCTCATCCTTCTGCCCTACACCTGAGCCAGGCCTTCTGTTTGACTGTCCTTCCAGTTGTGGGAGTTGGATCTCTCTCTACCTTGTTTCTCGGGACTAAATATCTCCTCATCCTTTCAATATTTCACCCTTTAACTTTCCATTTAACCCCTGTTCTTTATATATGCAGGACTTATAGTAGATACTGGAGTTTGTTTCTTTCTATTTACAAAAGATGCTGGTGTTCACAGAATAAAGTCTGGGCTACCATTCCTCAGGGGTAAGCGTGCCTGTATAGCATGCTCTCCCTTCTAGACTTGTTATACACTCCAAGCTGACCTACACACTGTTTCTCAACCATGTATTGGACTTTCTAAATCAAATTTTGCAGCCCTCAGCATGTTTTTTAGTCTCACAATAAGCAGACATCAGAATCACTTGGAGGTTTTAAAATCATGGTGCTGGATTCTGATTCAGTAAATCTCGGGTGGAATCCATGGGTTCTCACATCTGACTACACTCCCTGTGGATTCCAATGATGCCAGTTTTGGGCCGTACACTCAAGAACTACAAGCCTAGGCAATTGCTAGTCTATCCACTGCCTAGTAATTCCTTCGTGTAGGTGTAGCCAGAGCTGAGCCTTTCTCACCTGGCTCCCAGCAGGAGGGAGCCTCAAGTGCAAGCATATGTTCCTTTCACCAGGAAGCATTTAAGCCTAATGTATAATGAGATACGTCAGGATCCAAGAGTCCTGATTTTACTTCTGATGGCATCCTGCCTCTTTGGAATAAAACTAAGAAATGCCACAGACTTCAGCAGCGTTGATGTGAGTGGTACAGTACGTCTGTTTGCTCTGGGCTGGTCATGAGCATTTACATCATGAACACAGCTGCCATGATGCAGGAGACGCTCTTAAGATCTGGCCTAACATATCTCATGGAGTAGTGAGGTTCCTGAGACTCACAAACCCCTTGGGGAGGCGTTTCCCTTCTCCAAGACTCCAACCGCCAATTCATAAGAGATAAAAGATTAAGCTGAGTGTGACTGCACTTGGGAAGCTGAGGCAGGAGAGTAGATGAAGGTTCACGGCTAGCCTAGGCTACAGAGTGAAATCTTGTCTCAAAAGAAAGAAGACAGGAAGTAAAACTAAAGGATGAAAAACTAGGCAACAAAGCAGAGAACAGGGAGATTAGCATCTACAACGTACCCCTGAACAAACTTCTACTTCCTGTTTCCATTTCTTCTTGGGTTATAACAAGAACACATCTTACTCAACAACAGACACGCTCTTCACCATGGGTCAGGAGACCTTGTATCAGGAGAACGCCTTGTTTGTCAGTGCCACCACTGATTCCACTCTTCCTACAGCATCAGCAGCTTCTCATAGGAGGCTTGAGTTCTTGAGTTCGGCATCCATTTCAGTGAGTTCCTGACAGCCAGTGGCTGCAAAGAAGATATTCAGCTTCATCTTGACGCAGGCAACCAGCTAGGAGGTACCATGAAGTAGAGCTACTTCCATTTTCTAAACGCATCGTTTCTTAGATATTGATATACTGCTGTACAGAAAGAGATGAATTTTCTCTCTTTGAGAAATCTTTGTCCAGATACTTCCTGACGAACATAGAAAAAATAACTAGGGCACATAGATAGAAAATACAGATATTGGAAAAAGGTCCCTGTCCTCAAAGGCAGACGTTTCAAATAACATATTATATATTTACAGAAAAACATTTAAAAATGTATTCTTGTAGAAAAAGTTGCATGTATGACTGTGTATATGTTCATATAGTTCTTTATACATTCTTCCCTACCTTCCCTATCTCAGCTAGTAGTAGCCTGTCTGGGAGAATACTCGTTTTATTTTGACAAAGTCTTCCCAGTATTTAATGAATAGATGCGTCTCAGTTTAGGTATCTGTGGCCTTTTAGACAGTCTTAGGAATATTCTTAATGAGAAGAAGAAAAGTCCAGCAGGTATGGAAAATTCCAGGTGACGAGGGAAGGAAGGATGAGAGGAAAGAAAACTTAAAGAGTAGAAACATCTGATGAAAGTGCAGAATTTAGAACAAAGGAGGCTCCCGAGCGAGTTTTGGAGCCCGTCTCACCTTTACCTCTGACTGTAGGGATGCGGACTCTGAGATTCAAGCACAGAGCGGCAGTAGGGACTTGAACTAGGTTCAGAATGACAGAGGGAAAGGCTCTTGGCAGCAGCTTCTAATATTTACTAGACTGGAGAAGCACAGGGGGAAGACAGGCCATCTGGACAACAGTTACATTTGTCAAGTCAAGAAAGGACCAAAACACATGGTGGCAACTTAGCAGGAGCCGAGAGGGAGGCTGTAGCCATCTAGGATGCGCCAGGGTCGCTGCTGCACAGTGACTGGAGAGTTCGTGCCGTGGCTGCTTCAGGATTTCAGAAACAGTGCTTGTCACTTAAAAGAGAGAGAACTTAATTGATATTATTCCACTGAGTCACAGGTTAAGTGTGCATGTGTGCCTAGTCTCTCTCTCTCTCTCTCTCTCTCTCTCTCTTTCTCTCTCTCTCTTTCTCTCCCTCTCTCTCTCCCTGCTTTTCTATACCCCTCCCGATGTCTGTACATATCTGTGCATACCAATGAGGTGTTTTAAAAATAAGAAACAGGTGAGGGGATGCTCACAGAATTTTCAACTGCTCCTTCTCCACTGCCAGATGCTGTGCTGGTACTTTACATGGTAGTATATATTGTCTCATTTCCCCGCCAACTGTGAAGTAGTCTTTCTTGCTCCCCCCTTTTGGGCATATGCATGTATGTATAGTGTGTATGCATATTTATATGTGTGGGTGCATGTGTGTGTTTATGTGCATGACTGTGTGTGTGTACTTGCCTGTGGAGTGTGGTCCTCTATTCCTTTCTGTCTTATATAGAGAGGCAGGTTCTCCCAGACTCTGCTTCCTCTAATGTTGCTAGCCTGTTCATTCCAGTTCCAGGAATTCTCAGGCTCACCATCCAACTCTGGGATTACAGCCGACTCTTGGTGGGTTCCAGGGATACAAACTTGGGTCCCCACTCTGCTTTTTGAATTGTCTCCCAGCACCCCTTGTTTTTTAATCAAAACATTCTCATTGTGTAGTGCAGGCTGTCACGGAGACTGTGATACTCCTCTGAAATTCTGGAGTTAGATCACAGGACTCCAATGAAAGGCTAAATCTACAGCTGTTGTTAACCACTGAGCTGCATGAGATCCTTGAATCTATGAGTATTTGTCTCTAAACCCAAGTGACGGGGCAAGATGGGTGGCCTTGTTGTTAAGACCACCTGCTGCTCATGCAAAGGACCAATGTTTGATTCCCAGGCACCTCTAACTTCAACTGCAGGGGATCTGATTCTCTCTTCTGACCTTGATGGAAACCACCACACCTCACAAGTAAATACCACACAGAGACACACACTCATAGATACACAAATAAAAGTTAAACAGACAAACATAAACAACTCAGGTTTTTCGCTTTATGTGAGAAGACTGAAATTCTTGAATGGACTATGGGAAGTTATTGATCCTGGCTAGGTTTTACTATGTGGGTGGACTATTAATTAGGTGGGAACCACAAGGCTGAGCATTGAAGAGGAAATGGATCAAACCACTGTTTCTCCTTGCGTGCTCAGAAAGTAGCACAGGAAATATGGATTGAAGAGGCAACTGGTTTGCAGAGTCACTGGTGACTCAGGAAGAGCTCGGGTTTTGTTCAAGGGAGAGACCTGCTTTTTGAAAGAACTATATCCTATAGCTAGGGCACAGCCTGGAGACATGGCAGTGACCAGGGTATGTGGGTGCTGGTGGTGGAGGTGTCCAATGGGGACAGGGTACCAGATTTAGAAAATAGAAGGCTAGAAAAACCAACCAGTCAAAACTTGGTTAGGAAAAGGAAGCTAGGCTGAGACAAAGGAATGGGAGGGGAAGCTCCTTGGGAGACCTAGCTGGATTTGGAAGGAAGAGGTTGAGACTCCAGAAATAACCCCATCAAGAAAAGCAAATGCTTCTTGGTACAAAGAAGAGATCTGACAGGGGGCGAGGTCATGCATAGGAAGAGGACTTGTGGTGGGTGGGATGAAGATGTTCAGGGAAGCCAGCCTCCTTTATAATAGACTCATAGAACAACTTTTGGAGGTAGCGGGGTGGAGGCTGTGGCAGTGCTAGGGATTGAACCCAGGTATACTAAGCAAGTGCTCTACCACTGAGCTGTATCCTGGGTCCTTATGTTTTGCTATAATGCTTCGGTGTTTTTGTTTGTTTCAAAAGGGGTTTTACTAGGTAGTTGAGGCTGGCCTTAAACTTGCTGGGTAGCCCAAGCTGGCCTCAAACACATTCTTCCTCCCTCAGTTTCCCAGGTATGTGCCCTTGCAAGCGCTACACCATAATTCTTGTCTGCACTTTGTCACATATGGACAGTCTAGCGGTGATGACAGAAAGCCTAAGCCGTTTGAAGTTGGCAAAATCACTTCCACATGGATAAGTTAGGAGAATAAATTGTTTGAACTTAGAAGGAGACACCAGAGGGGGAACTTGGTCTTGGTTTTCAGGTCTGAGGAGGTGTAAGACACAAAGCAGTTCGACAGCACTGGCTGTCTCTATGGAGACTAGAGAGAAGGTATCAAATGCTACGTGATATTAAACTTGATAGCAGAAGACTTGTCTATCTCTCAAATACACCCTCACTTAGACCAGAAATTATAGACATTCAGTTCTGTGGAGAAGACAATAGTGTCAGCTATCCAAAGAGACATGCGTTTTGGCTCCCTTGGACAATTTAGGAAATTTTTTTAAAAAAAGTTTTCTTTGATTTTAATTTTCTTTCATTTAATTTCTTAATTTTAATTTTCTCTTAATATTTTAATTTTTAAAATTTCTTTACCTCTTAGATTTGGGCCTGGTGGGGATGGTAAGAAGCTCACGTGACTATATTTAGAAAGATGCTATTAGATGGAGTGAATTTCACTTGCTGAGAATCGATAATTATCAGAAGTCTCTAAGGGAATCTGTTCATGCAGGGTCTCTCTCTGGAAGAACCGAAAAATCCTTCAGGTTCAGCTGAATATTTGCTTTCTGTGTACCAAACAGGATGGAGCTTGCTCTTGTGACCCAAACCCGCAGAGCTCGGTGGGTCACTTTCAACTCAGGCATCATTTTCCTCTCACGTGGTCATTTTCCCTAAGATTTATTTTTCAGTCACAACATAATTATGATGAATTATAAATCTTTTAAGAAAAGAAGCATGCATATGAGGTCAGAAGTATATATTCTGTTGTTTAAACCTCTTATTTTTAAAGATTTAAAATATAGAGTTTATCTTTTATGTCATTTATGAATATGACATATTTCTTAGAAACCAGCCCCAGGTGGTGAAGGACAGACTGTGGTTAGTGTGGATGCATTGATGACTGGGAGGGACTTGAGGCAGGAGGACTGAGGTAGAAATAGAGATTTTAACAAATTAACAGATATAGAGATTTTTAACAAATTAACAGATATAGAGATTTTTAACAAATCTGGCTATCCAGGGAGTGGTTCCTGAGTATCTTTAGATATAAATACCCATTGGGATGTGTAGTTGAGGTATGTCATTATATAAATTATTCCCCATTAAAAATAAGCTCTTATCTATGCATGGAGATTCATGACTGCAAGCCTAGCACTTGGGACACTGAAACAAGAGGAACACAAGTTTGAGGTCAGCCTATGTTACACAGTGATTCCCTGTCAAATAGAGCACATCTTTAATGCCAGCCCTGGAGAGGCAGGATAGATCTCTATATCAGGGCAGCCAGGAGATCTGACACCCTCATAGACATACAGGCAGTCAAAACACCAATGTACATAAACTAAGGGCCTGTCTCAAAGAACAAAAAGTAGATAGATAAATAGATGGATAAACAGGTCGATAGATAGTTAGGTAATGAAATACTGAAGGACTACTCATATTTTAGAATTACAGAAGAAAGAAAGAGAAATGAAACTATTACCAGAGAAAGCTACTGCTAAACTTGAAATATTTTGTTCTCAATTTATATTTCATAAAATCATAACCTATATATAATTTATATTTCTTTCCTCCCACATATTTAACATGAATACTTTTATAATTATTACTTTTAAATTTTAAGTTATTTTACCTATTTACATTCTGATCGTTGCTCTCCCTCAGTCCCCCTCCCACAGTTCCTTATTCCATTTCTCCTCCCCCTTACTTCTGAGAGGGTGCTTCCCTCCCCACATCAGGTCTCTCCCTTCCCTGGGGCCTCAAGGCTCTTAAGGTTTAAGGGCATCTTCTTCCACTGAGGCCAAACCAGGTAGACCTCTGCTACATGTGTGCCAGGGGCCTCAGACCAGCCCATGTATGCTCCTGGTTGGTGGCTCAGTCTCTGGAAGCTCCCTGGGGTCTGGGTTAGTTGAGACTGCTGGTCTTCCTATGGGGTCGCTGTCCCTTTCAGCTTTCTCAGTCCTTCACCTAATTCAACCTGACTTCAGGCTAATGGGTGTAAGTATCTGCTTCTGTCTCAGTTATCTGCTGGCAGGGCCCTCTGAGGACAGCCATGCCAGGCTCCCATCTGTAAGCACATCATAGCATAGTAGTGTCAGGCCTTGGTACCCCCCCCTCCCCATGAGATGGATCTCAAGTTGGGCCGGTCATTGGACCACTTTCCCTCAGTCTTTTCTCCAGTGTTGTCCCTGCAGTTCTTTTAGACGGGAATAATTCTGGGTCAGTAATTTTGACTGTGGGTTAGTAACCCTGTCCCTCCACTTGAGGCCCTCTCTATCTACTGGAGGTGGACTCTTCGAGCTCCCTTTCCCCAGTGTTGGTCACCCTCAATGAGTCCTGAGAGTCTCTCACCTCCAGGGTCTCTGGTACTCTCTAGAGAGTTCCCCCACCTCCCACTCCCCGAGAATGCTTATTTCCATTTATTCTCTTGGTCCTCTGGACTTCTCTCCTGTCCTCTCCCCCCATACTTAATTCTCCTTTTCCCCTCCCCCCCTCTCCCTGGCAGGTCCCTCCCTCCCTCTGCCTCCCATGCCTCCCTTCAATCCCTTCTAAGTGGGATTGAAGCCTCCACACTTGGACATTTCTGCTTGTTATGGTCTGTAGGTTGTATCCTAGATATTCTGTACTTTTTGGCTAATATACACTTATCAGTGAGTACATACCATGCATGTCCTTTTGGTCTCGGAGTTACCTCACTCAGAATGATATGAATTTTCTAGTTCCATCCATTTAACCGATACACTGAATCTAATAGAAGAGAAAGTGGGAAAGCCTCGAACTCAATGGCGCAGGGGAAAGTTTTCTGAACAGAACACCAATGGCTCAGGCTCTAAAATCAAGAATTGACAAATGGGACCCCATGAAACTGAAAGCATTCTCTAAGGCTAAGGACGTAGTCAATAGGACAAATTGGCAACCTACAGGTTAGGGAAAAATCTTCATTAACCCTACATCTGTCAGAGGACTAATATCCAAAATACATAAAGAACTCAAGAAATCAATGTCCAAAAACTCAAATAACCCAATTTAAAAATGGGTTATAGAGCTGAACAGTGAATTCACAACAGAAGAATCTTGAATGGCTGAGAATTACTTAAAGAAATGTTCAAAGTCTTTATGTATGCTGTTGGGGCTCTTTGGTATAACCAACTGGTGTGCTCCTCTCTGGGGAAGACTCTTTTTCCATTCTTGGCACTCCCTAACTGCCTGTAATTCTCTGTGTGGCTGAGTTGAAGTTCCTCAGCTCCATCCACATTAACATGTCTATTGCTTTTGTTACTGTTCAGGTCATGTTTAAACAGTCATGTTGGGGAGGTCCCATGGGTGTCCTTTGTGACACTCCTAGGAGACACAATTTAAGGGGAAATTCTCTGATCCTCCAGCTCTTAGAATCTTTCCACTCCTCACCCCTTCTGCAATGATCCCTGTCCCTTAGGTTCAGGAGCTGTACTGTAGATGCACCAATTGGTACTGGGCTCCACAGTTATGTATTTTGATTGGTTGTGGTTTTCTGCAATGGTCTCCATCTGAAGCAAAGAGATGTTTCTTTGATTAGGGACAAGAATTACACTTACTTGTGGGTATAAGAACAAATGTTTAGAATTTAGTTAGGGATTGTGCTGGTTTAGTGAAGTGACGGTTGTAGGATTTCCTCCAAGATCCATGATTCACTAGCCCTGGGTATTTGGCTAGGATTCCAGGATCAGGCATGGTTTCCCTCTTGTTGAGCAGGCCTTAAGTACATTTAGTTGTTAGTAACCACTAGGGAATGTATGCTGCTACTGTACCTTAGGGTTATCACACCATATTGGTCTCATTGTGTGATTCACAGGCACCAGAGTTGGGGAGGACTGTTGGTTGCTTCCATCATTTGGAAGTTTGCATGGTGCATTCTGGTACCATG
>CM052715.1:52028198-52067010 GCA_028551405.1 Uromys caudimaculatus
ACCAGGGAGAAAGGAGAGGACTTTGGGCCTGAGGGTGCTAGTGGCCCCAGTAAAAGGGAATGTCAAGGTGGGAATATGGGAATGGGTGGGCGGGTAGGTGGGAGGAGGAATTCCCTCACAGAGGCGGGGAGGGGGAGGGGACACGGGATTTCCAAAGAAAAGGGGAATCATCGGAAATGTAAATAAAGTATCAAAAAAACAAAACAACAACAAAAAAAACCCCTAAGATTCCACCTCACACCAGTCAGAATGGCTATGATCAAAAACTCAGGTGACAGCAGATGCTGGTGAGGATGTGGAGAAAGAGGAACACTCCTCCATTGTTGGTGGGACTGCAAGTTGGTACAACCACTCTGGAAATCAGTTGGGTGGACCCTCAGAAAAATTGGACATAATGCTTCCTGAGGACCCAGCTGCACCACTCCTGGGCATATACCCAGAAGATGCTCCAATCTGTAATAAAGACACATGCTCCACTATGTTCATAGCAGCCATATTTATAATAGCCAGAAGCTGGAAACAACCCAGATATCCCTCAGCAGAGGAATGGATACAGAAAATGTGGTACATTTACACAATGGAATACTACTCAGCTATTAAAAACAATGACTTCATGAAATTTGCAGGCAAATGGAACTTGAAAATATCATCCTGAGTGAGGTAACTCAGTCACAAAAGAACGAACACGGTATGTACTCACTGATAAGTGGATATTAGCCCAAAAGTTTGGAACACCCATGATTCAGTTCAAAGCAACTGTTTTGGGGTCCTAGATGGAGGAGTTGGAGAAAGAACTGAAGGAGCTGAGGGAGTTTGCAGCCCCATGGGGGAGGGAGCAACAGTATCAACTGGTCAGGCCTCCTGATGCTCCCAGAGACTGGACCACCAACCAAAGAATGGATATGGAGGGGCCCATGGTGCTGGCCACATATGTGGCTAAGGAGGGCCTTGTTGATCATCAGTCGGAGTAGAGGCCCTTGGACCTGAGAGCATTAGATGCCCCAGTATAGGGGAATGCCAAGGAGGGAAGACAGGAGTGGGTGGATGGGTGGGGGAACACCCTCATAGAGGCAGGGGAAGGGGGAGAGGATAGGGGGGTTCCAAAGGGGAGACCTGGAAAGGCGAAAACATTTGAAATGTAAATAAAGTATTAAAAAAAAAAAAAGAAGAAATTCATAAGAGTCCAGAGAAGCGCCATTTTTTTTTCACAAGTTTTGCACAGGTCAAGCAAAAGACTCCTTAGCCTGCTGATGGTGGCAGAGGATGCCCTTCCAAAGCACGCTTTCAGTTTTCTACATATTTTAGGTACAGCTCACCTTCTGAAGTTTCCAGAACCCCCCAAATTGTGTCAACAGCTCTGAACTGAGTGTTCAGCACATGAGCTTGTGGTGGGAGTTGCCCTCACAGTTCACAACAACTACACACAAAGACTGCACACAAGAGTTAAACCTGACATGCTTAGTACAGTTCTCATCTTTATTGACATTTCCCTCCAGAGTCAAGGGCAGTGCATCCAGGACGTCCCACACATCACTCACTGATTGTCTCCAGTTTCAAATCGAGCTGTTCGTTTGTTCCAGCATACGTTAATTATAGTGCTTCATTTCCATTTTCTAACTTTCTTGAAATGGTCAGTGATTCGCCTGCATTAATTGTTATCTCGTTTTAGTTTCTGACTATCCCAGTGCTTTTTCTTTATTTTTTTAAGTGGTGTTTCATTCCTATGACATACATAGCCTTGTCTTGTAAGTGCTTCCCTGTGGTTTTCTCTGACTGCTGGTGTGTAAATAGCCCGTGGTTGTATTTATTCGGATAACAGAGAAAATTATAGAAGAAAGAGGATACAAAAAAGAGAGAAAGACATGAATGGGGGGAGTCTTCCTTAAGTAGTTTTAGACAACCAGAAGAGAGTGAGACACACACACCTAAAAGAAATAATTTAGTAGAATATGTGATACAAATTAATATGTGATATATGTAGAATAATAAATGCTAGCTAGTAATACGGGTTTCATTTTATTGTGCAGATACAATTTTATTTAAAGATATAAGACAGTATCTATCATTCCTGATTTACAAACGAGATGTAGAGAGGTTAGAGACTCCCTGGCATTTATGCTGTTAATTGACTGTAGAGTCAAATCTTCTACCTTTCAGTCATCCAAGGATCATCTGAGTCCTAGAAGACATGTAGAAATAATAGAGTGTAATGTCTTTGCATGTCATATAAATAAGACTGTACAGAACAAGCTAACCTTTCACAACTGGTTAGTGGAGGTGTCTAGACCAGATCTCCCTACCATTTAAGTAAAGTTTCCTTTTCTGTTTACAGAGATCTCACAGAAAACAATCACACACCAGTTAGCTTTATTCTTCTTTGCAGAGAATCTATCCCCCAGTGGCTGGCATCATTTCAGTCTGAACAGCATCCCACCCCTTGGGAAGCTACCCTACTTCTATTCCATGCGGTTCTGTGATACTGTCCATCAGAGTACCTGCCCACTGTCTGAGAACATAGACTACATAAGATATCTTGTAGCCACAAGGTGTTTTTCTTTTGTTTGCAATTACGTAAACCAATGGACAAACAGTTTGAATCAGTGATAACAATGGTCTCTTAGGTTTGGATGAGAACAAACTGGTCACTGTGAAGCAGACAGAAGGGCAACGTGCAGCTGCCAGTGTTTCCTCACTTCCTAATTGTGTCCACTGACATCTGAGAAAAAAAGATGACGTTTAGAATATGTTTAGAAGTAATAGCCCATATAGACTTAAAAGAACATAATGGTTTGATCCCATCATGTCCACCCTATATTCGAAATAGCCTCTGACATGCACGCCAATTTTTGCAGAGCCATGGTGGACTGGGAAGAAACAAACTGGTAGCAGAGAGTGAAGACTCCATCTGTTAATTGGTAAGAGCATCACAGGACCCAGATGAGAATCCAGGAATCCTAATGGGTGGGGGAGTGGCCTTACTCCCGGAAGAAAGTCATACTGGGGGAGGGACAGTGTGCTCAAATGTCATTCTCCTTTGTTCAGTTAAAAGTATGTGCCGGGGATGTCATGGGGGTGTATTCATTTGGACCCCTGGAGACAAGGGCTGTGAGCAAATGGTGGCTTCTGTGGAAATGCTCTGAGTTTATCAACAGAAAGGATGGCAGGGAGGAGGACGAGGAGGTGGAGGAGGAGGAAGGGGAGTAAATTATCATCCTTATCAAGCAGGGCATCATCCCCCTGCTGGGAAATGGCTGCCTTAGAGGGCCAGAGACCCAAAATAGACCTTTGCCCATGACTCAGAGGTTGCCTTAGCCTTGCTCTGATGGCTTAATGGGCCTGACCCTCCACGTGAGTCATGCTGCTTAGTGAGTGGAGGCCAGTACTCCTGGAATGGCTGCTTTACCTTGCTGAGGGATTGTGATGACCTGTCTGTCTGCCTGCTGCCTGTCTGTCTGCCTGTCTGCCTGCCTGTCTGCCTGTCTGTCTGTCTGCCTGCCTGCCTGCCTGTCTGTCTGCCTGTCTGCTTTTATGTACTCATGTATCTTGGCAAGGTCTTACAATATCAGGTATGCTTGGCTGAACTGCGGCATTCTGAGATGCTTGTTTTGAAATCCTAGCCTCCTTCCAGTACATCAGAATGTGACTGTGCTTAGGAGCTAAAGGAGTTAAAATAAAATCATTAGGTCAAGGCCTGATCTAATGCTATTGAGGCAATCAGACACATCCAGAGGGAACCTTAGATATGGACATAGAGTGATAATGGCCATGTTCCAGTCAAGGAGAAAGGTCTAGAACTTGTCAACTCTGCCCATACCTGACCTGCTAGATCTTCCAGGCTCCTGAACAGTGAGACTGTGACTGTCTGTGAGCCACCTGGTCAGTGGAGCTTCCTTACATTAGCCTTGGCACCCAGATAATACGGGAGTGTTTCTCTCCCCCCTGCCCTGTGCTAACCATAGTTGGAGGAGGCAGCTTGTGCCACGCCCTGGGAGAGCCCGCGTGGCTCATTCCAACACGGCTGGTTTATACTCAGCACACGGCTCTTCACTCTGTGGCCCATACATTTCCAAGTGCCAAGCGACAGAGTTATTATTTTTTTTCCACATTTAAAAAACGTCAAGCTGATCAAAGAAACAAACACTTTTAATGAAACATATGTGGGACACTTAGAAGGAGAAGATTTACAATGTGTCTGCTGTGAAACCAGAAGGGCTTATGGAAAGTGTGAAGACGGAGGACAAAGATACCAGGCTCTGACGCCAGAGGAGACACGGCCTAAATATTAAACAGAAGGGGAAAATAATTCCCGTCCATAAAATCACAATTCATTTCCGCATCTAACATAAATCACTAATACACACACGGGGCGTTTGCATCTAGCCACACTCAGTTCTTTCCACACCCATCACAATAATGTACACTTTGATCTCGGGGAAGGAAATTAAATTCAGACATTGAGATATAAAATTCTCAGGGTTGCTTAAAAACCAAGTTGTAAGTAGGTTCCCTCCCCTATTAGAATTTTAAGGATTAATAAAAAATGTGGGCATGTTTTGACTAGTCTTAAATAGTAGGTGATGTCCTCCTTTTGAACTCTGGGACTGAAATAAAACCCTTCCTAAGGATAGGACAGTAATTTCTCTTTGAATGCTGGTGTCACTGACATTATATTCAGAGTGGTCACATATTTCAAGGGACACAAAGCTGTTTTGTAAAAATACTTTAAGTATTGAGTTGATGCTATTTAAATAACCACAGAAGCCCCTGGTGCATATGTGTGATAGCCTGGCTGGTTTTTATGGGGGATACAGAATGTACTTGCCATGGTATTTAATGTGTGACCCAAGTAGTCATTCTCTTGTATTTATAAAAATATCTTACCTTAAACCAGTATTCTTAGAAATGTAGACTTTCCACTACTTGTAGCAGTTTTGAGCTTGGACACTGGGTGGTCCTTGAAGGCCCCCCGAGTAAGAGTTAATGCTGGCCCACCTTGTCCTGGATCTTCTTTCCTGTTATTTCTTATTTGCCTCCATTGGGTCCCCAGGAAAGGATCTGCAACCCTCTCTAAGAAAAAAATTCCCTTTCTTATCTCCTAAAAGGATTAGGGGCATCATGAATTAGGGGACTTCAAGCGGGTCTAGAAATAAATGCACATGCATGAATGAGCGTTCATGTAGGGGTGTGGGGATGCAGTGTAAATGTGTGAAGGAACGTGTGAGTCAGTGGGGGGGAGGGTCAGCAAGTGTGAGGTGCGGGAGGGTGTGTGTATCTGAGTGTGAGTGTGGGTGAGTACATGGGAGCCTGGTGTGAGCGTGTGAGGGGGTCGGTAAGTGTTTTAGGGACTGTGCCTTTAAGTGTGTAAGAGTGAGTATTTGTGTGAAAGAGCACATGGATGTGAGTGAGTGTGAGCCTTTGGTGGCGCACACCTTTAATTCCAGCAACCTAGAGGCAGAGGCAGGTGGATCCCTGTGAGTTTGAGGCCAGCCTGGTCTACAGAGTGAGTTCCAGGACAGCCAGGGCTTCACAGAGAAACCCTGTGTCTAAAAACCAAATAGAACAAAACAAAAGAAATAAACAAAATGTGCGTGAGAGCTTGTAGCTGTGTGTGTGTCTGTGTCTGTGTGTGTTTGTATGCACGCACATGTGTATGTGTGTGTGTGTGTGTGCGCGCATGCGCGTGTGCACGCATGCGTGTTTGCTCACGGTACACACCTTTGTGTCCAAGGCAAGGATGGAGACATGGTCAGGGATTAGGGTTATTCCTTTCTGTGAATTCAAGTAAAGAGGTATCTTGTAGGACTCGACTCTGTTCTCAGTACCAGAGTGGCAGAGGGGTTTAAATGTTCAACTTCATGACATTCCTGGTGGGACAGTTCCAGGGACCAGGGCACTGCCTAGCTTCCAAGTCAGCCTCTTTTCCTTCATATCTTTATTTTTACCTGAAGCCAGATTGTTCACTTGCTATCTGTGGTCTGCAAACCTCTGAACATCACAAAGCTCCTTTATTTCATTTTATTCTTTGGAATCTTTTAAAAAACTTAGTTCTGTGAGGATTTTCTACAGTGTAACTTGGCCATATTCACTCCCCCTTCTCCGAGTCCTTCCAGAATCATCTCTCTTGTCCACCTAGCCAACTCCATGTCCTCTGAAAAGAAATCCACAACCTCCTTACTGAATCCAGGGTGTGCTGCCCATATATTCTTGCATGTATGGTCTTCTCCTGGAGTAGGTCTTACCTACTAGTGGCAATACTCTTAAAGAATACTGACTCTCCCTCCCTTAGCAGCTGTATACTGTCAATAGCTCCCTAACTAGGGGTGGGATTTAGTGCCCACCTCCCCTCTCTACGCTGGGATCTGGCCTGGCTTGAGCTTGCACAGGTACTGTGAATGCTGGTACAGTGCCACTTTAGAAAGTCTGTGAATTCATAGATTATTTCAACCCAGATATAGGTTTGAAATTTCTATGTATAGATCTTGATTTTTGTAGAATGAAGTTCATTGTTGAGCACTGCTACATTCAGGATAATTATTTTTCTCAGGTTGCTCTCTCCTAGCCATGGGTGCTAGAGCCCAGCAATCACTGCTCAGAAGTTGGCAGTTGTAATTTTTTTTTAACTTTAGAACAGTCCTCTCCATGGAAGAAATTGTCTGGATCTTTCTGTGCCCACCACTCCCTGCTCCTGCATCTTGGTAATGTGATCATAACTCTTCATCACGAGTCAGGGGGTCACTGTTTAATGTGAACAAGTTCGTGTCAAAGGCATAATGACCTGGGAAATTAAAGAGATATTTTTTTATTTGCCTATTGCAGCAGGGAGAATATTCATTAATGAGGAATGTCTCAGAGAAGACAAAAATGAAGAGACAAGAGTTTTATAGAGGTGAACAGACAGGAAGCCATCATCATTCTTAGAGTAGCCTGGACTGATAGAGCCTGCTTCTTATATGGGTGAGTAGGTGGTTCTTTGATTGTTCCCACCAAATATGACAAGTGCGGGAATTTCTCACCCATCTCTGTTTTCTAAAAGCTCGTTTCCAAGCTCAAAGATATGAGAGCAAGCTGGCTGGTATGCCATCCTCAGAAGTGGTAACTTTATGCTTAATATCACCAAGCTTCTAAGATTTAATAATTGTGACCGCTGCTTGCCTTTTCAACTATCCATTCCCAGGAAAATAATATAATATGTACTCACTAAATCACTTTTACATAAGTGAACAAATAAAAAGGAATGTCATATATACTGTTTTAAAGATTTGTTTTTATTATTTATGCTGCTTGTATGCTTGTGTATAGTGTTGGGGTAAGTACATGTGAGTTCAGGTATTCTGGGAGGTGTTGGATTCCCTGAGGTTGAAGCCACCTAATGTGGGTACTGGGAACCAAGCTCTGTCCTTTGAAGAGCCATATATGCTGTTAACTGCTGAGCCATCTCTCTAACTCTACGTCCATCATTTTGAAAATTAGTCACCAGTACTATATCTGTCAAGATTTTGGTAGTCTCACTTGATAGGTTATCTTTAGAAAATGTCAATCATTCCAAAGCTCTCACGGGAATATGTCTGGATGAATTATGATGATAGTAACTAAAGATTTCTTTTTCTCAATAATTCTTACAGGGACCTCAGTCCCCCACTTCTTAAATCAGTGCCATTAAAGTCAGTCAAATCCAAAGAAGCCAACAGGAGACACATATTAGTATTTTAAACTTATGACAAAGATCATGGAATATCCAGTCTTGTCATTGCAAGAAGGTGGCTTTTTGAAGAAAAGAGGGCATTTGATTTGTAAAAATCTAACAATCCTAGTGCTCTGGGAATAGAGATTATAATGACACAAGAGATGAGGGTGTTGGTTGGTGTAGGTAGCATGTCCCTTCCCTTCAGGTAAACTCTTGGACACTAAATAAGAGTCTATATAGCATGAAGTCTAGAAACCCAAACAGGTTTAGGGATTTCAAAGCAGAGACTGAAACCTTTGCCATTAGTAATCTGTGGAAAGGACCCTTGTTTCAATACTACTGTGCAACCATCAGGTAGAGATGGCAGTGGGGGCTGTCGGGGTTGCTGCCTCTTTGTGTGCTATCTTTTTGCTTTCCTTTCCTTTCCTTTCCCTGACATTATAAAATATAAAGAAAAGACGCACCTGCATGATTAGAAGGCTAACCTCTGGATTATCTTTTTTATTAGAATTAGTGATCTCAGAACAGATAGTAACCTTCAGGTAATGCCAGCATTATAGTCACATATTATCAACTTGCACAAAGCATGTAAATTAAGATCAGGTTTAACTTTCAGAAAAAACAGTGTGTTTGTCTCCAGAAAAAGCAGTATCTACCTCTAGGAAGCTAAGGATGATTACAATAGTCAGAGGGAAAAGGAAGTATATACCCTAGATGTTGAAGACTTTGTGGAATGTATCCATATCTGTGTCCTCTAAGGATGTGGGTTGGGATTTGTTGTTGTTTTATATGTGAGAGCCTCATGATAAACCTCATTTGTGTACCACCAACTATCACATTCTAAGCAATGACTTTCAAATTGTGAGCAGATGGACCGGAGTCCAGTAATGGTATGTCTGTAGAAAGGACTTGTGAAATAATATTCCCCAACATTGGTGAGAAAGAACATCTGATGTTCCCTGTACACAAAGAAAAATGTTTATCATGAGTTAAGGATTTAAACGTCTGGGACATTCACACACAGCCTTACAAAGCTGCAGGAAGAGTCCTGGCAATATGCTTACATGGTGGAGTGTGTGTGTGTGTGTGTGTGTGTGTGTGTGTGTGTGTGTGTGTGTGTGTATGTGTGTGTGTGTGTGTGTGTTAAATTTAGAGCAGTAACATATTTTGATGCAATTGATTGGAATCACCATGTCTTTCCATCTGAGAAATACCTTTGTCACACTTCCCTGTGTGTTGGACAGTTGGGATAGCCAGTGTCTTATTTTGGAACAGGAATTTAATTGAGAGTGCATTTATGTCCGATTTTTGTTGGATATATTTACGTTGTTCCAGTTACTTTTGTACAAAGTGTAATTGTTTAAGTTGATTATCTAAGTACCCAAATCAGTACCCTGAACCTTACTGTCACTCACTGTGTCAAATCATCTACTCATGGTACAAAGCTATTGGGCCACAAGTCACAGCTTGGTGTGAAGATACCCGTTAGCATCAATGCATAGCACTCATTATGCACAGCCAGATGCTGCCCATGCAAAGTTCTTCCACTTGCAAGCAAGGCAAAAATTGTAAAATCAAACACTCAGGTTTCATTAATACCTATTCAGAGTAGAAATTATTCACCAGAAATAAACCTCAGGATTTATTTAACTCAACAAAACTGTGCTTGTATTACCCGTTCCTTAAGAGGCTAGTGTCCTGAATTTTTTCAATGACTCTCCACACGACTAAGGTTCTCTTTCCCTGCTCTATCCACAAAGGGCATGGGGCACTTGCCTCTAGGAAGAGATTTTTTTTTTTTTTGGTCACCTGGTGCTGATGTCTTCGAGCTGAGTGAGAGGTTGGATCTAGACTTGTGTGTGAAGGGTTAGCTGTTGATGGGTGACTTGTCCTGGTGTCTTTGGTCTGAAACATGGAGACGCTGTTTCTGGAGATGCAAGATAACCCAAAAAGTATGATTGTCAGTATAGCAAGGTACACAGTATGGTTGGGCAGATGATCAGAGGAACAGGAAGAAAACAGGAAGCAAACTCAAAGCAGTAAATCCTTAACATCTCCTTTTTAGACTGCTTCTAGTGTCCTTCTGGCATAGCCCATCAGGAAACCCTGGCAAGGGAGGAGTATGGTGTGCATCGTTGTGTCCCCAATGGTGTTGATTTGTGTACCATGGGTGATAGTAAAACATTTGTCTGGCTTTGGTCTCTGATTCCTCCGAAGGATACGCTAAACTCTCAATATCCTGACAACTGAGTGTGTTTGCTCTTCATGAGCCCTGTAGATTGTACACTAGTTTCAGCCAATAGATGACTCACAGGGGACTGGTTACCACATCCTGTGAAGCTTGAGTCCTGGAACCTCAAGTAAGGACAGAAATTCAGACACACAGACAGAAAATCTGTGATCAAGTGAGGTGAGCCATATCTACTACTGCTGAAACCTGAAACTTCAGTGTGCTGCTTACACGCAGCACAGGGAGGAGAGGATAGCCAGCCTAGGTAGGACGTATCTGTAGGCCAGCTGTCTTAGGCTGTAAACATCCATGAGACTGAGGAAACTACAGTTGCTTCTTTTTATACACACTGATAAATCCTCTATACACAATCCTCTATGCACTTCCGAGTCTGACTCACATGGGGATTGGCTTTGCCAATTTCCCCTAGGATTGAGGCCTTGGAGTCCTTCACAGGGCTGTTCTCCATGTCATTGCATGTTCAGTCAGGATTCTACTCATCAGGGCTTCCTCTACTCACCAGAGAGTCTAGTCAAGTGATGAAAGATTCGGCAAAATCTCTGGGCAGGAGACAAGAGCTGGGGATTGAGTAAAATCGAATGGACAATTACTTAATCAGTCATGCCTACAGAATGAAACTCTAATAAAAACGGAGACCACCAAAGCTCATGCCTTCCTTTTTGGCGAACATACCCACTTGCTAGGACAGTGCTGGATCTTGGCCTTTTAAAGTGTAATTACAACTCACTTTGTGTACCGATGTTTGATCTATCCATGTGTACTTGATATAAATGTGTATTTTGCTGTTGTTTGGAAGAATGTTCTGTGTATGTCTCTTTGGTACAGTAAGCCTATAGAATGTTCAGCTCTCTTCTTTTCCATCTTTTGTCTGTCTGCTTATCATTTTTGAAAGTGAGGTTTCATAGTCACCGATTATGTGTCTACTTGAGGTTTCTGTCACCTATTAAGTGTCATTGTTTGGTTCATATGTTTATAAACTCTGATGTTTGGTGCATATATGCTAATTATTTTATCTTTTTGATTAATTAACCCTCTAATGATTATATAATGTCATTCTTTTCTGGTCTCTTCTAATGAATTCCAGCTTGATTATATTGGCTAAGACTACTATCTGCTGTGACTTGAATGGGAAACACTCTGCACAGGCTCATGTGTTTGAAATCTTGCTTTCCAGATGGTAGTCCTGTTTGGGAAGGTTGAAGAACCTCTAAAAGGTAGATCCTTGCTAGAGACAAGGGGTCACTGGGGACAGCCCATGACTTTTTACAGTCTGGCTCTACTTCCTGGTCTCTCTCTGCTTGCTGACTGTTGAAACAATGTGACCAACCAGACTCATGCTCTTTCCTCTTCATGATGGATTATATCCCCTTGGACATTTAAACTGGAATAAACATCTTTTTGATTATGTTGTTCTGGTCATTTTGTTGCAGCAATGCATAAAGTAACTGAAGTGTCTTTTTGGTACAATGAAGTTTCTCAAAAGGTCCTGAAAATTCTGCATTAGTTAGTATACATGAAGGGAAGGGAGAAATGCATCCCTGGCAGAGATAGCAGGACACATAAAGATATGCCAAGCAGGATGTGTGTGTGTAGGGGGGGTATGCCATACCAAAGAACACTTTGGTATTCTGGTGTTTGGTGGGTTGAAACATGAAAACAGAAGGGTGAATAGGAACCAGACCAACAAGGGCACTCATTTTCAAACTAAGGAGCTTGGGTGTTTTATCATGGGCTGTTTTTAAATATGAAGCTCAGATTTATAATTGACAGCTCTTTTACATTGCACCATGGAGAATGAAATGAAGGGAGATAAGATGAGAAAGAGGCAGACAATTGATGTGTGTGGCAATGTATAGAGAGATGATGTGATCCTGAAATAGGGCCACTGTGGTGGTATCTTCCCTCATGACTTAAATACAAGGCTGGATTCAGATCCAGAGATGTGAACCTCTGTGATCTATCAAGTGAAACTAAAGAGAAAGACAACACAAAACCAGAAAACACAAAGCTTACATTATGCTTGAATTCAAATTTACCTCTTCAGACTTTTGTTTCCTAAAATTCCAAGTGGACTCTTTGACTCTGGACTCTTTTCCTTCTCTGATGCCTCCAACCACCTTCTTGGTGTTCACATGGATTAGTGTGGTCTTTTGGTAAGAACCTGCTAGTTGAGGTGCTGGGTCACATGACTGATGGATGATCATATGCTTAGACTTGAGCTTGCTAGAATCTATGTATTCACTACAGTTACTATTGTAGCCTTCTTCTATAGCAGTGGATCTCAATGTTCCTGATGCTGTGACCCTTTAATATACTTCCTTATGTTGTGATGACCTTCAACCCATAAAATTATTTTAATTGCTACTTCATAACTTTAATTTTGCTATTGTTATGAATTATAATGTAAATATCTGTGTTTTTCAATGGTTTTAGGCGACCTCTGTGATAGGATCTTTTGAACCACCAAAAGAGTGAAGACCCACAGGTTGAGAACCAGTGCTCTAGATTATAAACACACATGTCTCTAAGCTAAGCCGAAGATACAGATCTACAGAGGCAGAGCACCTGATATTAGGCATTCTACTGATTTGGAGCCAGACTGTCTGAGTTTATAGTTTAGCTTTGCACTTATAACTACTGTGATATTGAACAAGAGAGAAACAAACAACAGCCACAATAAAACTTCTCTGTGCTTGAGATTCTCTGTCTGTAAAATAAGATAAGCAATAATATTTGCCATTGGATTCCTTCTAAGGACTAGAAGCAATGAGCACCATGCTTGGCACTGAATAACTTCTGAACAAATAGTAGCTCAGGATTCAGTCCTCACACTCTCCTCCAGGCTAGAACTCTGCCAGTTCTAGGCTCCATGTTACTTTCGCCATATTGATGACTTGAATATTTATCCCCAGCTCTCATTCTCTTCTATATTTCTGAGTGGAATGTCTAACAGTTTATCTAAAAGCTGTCTATTTCAGATGGTCTAGAACATTCCATAACCAGAGCTAATAGCCTAAGAAAAGGACGATGGGACAAGATCTCACTGCTCATCTGGGTTTACTGCTTATGTGATTGTAATCATCTTGGTTTTGTAACCTGGATTCTTCACTCTATTTCTAGAGATGAAAGTGATTTTGCTTCATAAAATTCCAAGTAGACTCTTTGACCCTGAACTCTTAAAGTTAAAGGTACAATACAAATTAGAAGACATGATTCTATTTTCATGTCCCTAGTAGAGCCCACATGCTTTGGCTCCTAGTGCTCTGAGTCCTAGGCCAGTGTGTTCTGTCTGTGAGCACTGACATGCAGCAGTAAGAGCTCCAGCTCTGGGCTTAGGTTTGGCTTGAATTCCAGCTCCACCAACTGTCTGGCTAGGAAATCTACTTAACCTTGGTAACCCTCCACTTCATCTTATAAACAGATTGGTGATTTTTAGGAGCTAGTTGACCATGAATGACCAACAATCAGGCTGAGAGTGATTTAAAGAGTTAGAATATATATCAATGTCAATACAGCCCTTGACAAGTGGCCTGTCATGGTGCTTATAAGGATGACTACAGCAGAATGATGTCAGAAGATATAGAAGATGAGAAGCATGGGATATGGTACTTCTTTGCCCAGCATCAGGTTTGTTTATTTGTTTCTTTAGTTTTTGTTTTTGTAAAACATAAGTCATTCTAAGAGACTCCAGCAAAATCTTCCTTGGCTTCCATTGGATTCAGTTGGATTTCATGTTTATGCTTTTAGCTGCAAGGAATTCTGGGAAATCATCACATGGCATTGGCAGACTATATCAAGTAAAGGTTGGCCCCACCTACATGCGGGATTGTGAGGGGTGGGAGGGACAGTATCTTGAGAAGACACCCAACAATATCTGTGAACAAAAGCTAGCCCACAAGATTACAAACTCAAATGGATTGATATATTAATTTCTTGCATGTGTTTAAACTAATCTTTAAGCTCACCAAATGCTTATATAGTGGCTAAAATATGTCAGGTATTGTTTTTTAATCAATTAGTTTATTTCTCTCGATTTGCTAAGGGAAGTATTGCTATTATCTCATTTCATAGATGAGGAAATTGGGAAATTGAGAGATTAAAAAGGGTTGTGAGTACATGACCATGAGTCATAGCCTGTCAATGGGAGTGACAGGATTTAAATGTCACTCAAAAGTTGATCATATCAACTCTTCAATACAATATATTTCCAAAATGTGTGTTTGGATACCATATGACACTATGTGTCTGTGAATGCTGATTTACCAGCCATTCCTCAGTCTGCCACAAGAGTGTTTGAGCCTGGTGGGAGTGGGAATGTTAAGAGTTAAACAGACCTCTGGGTGGCGATGGGGTGTTAGTGGGTGTGGCATTGCAGGCCTTTAATCCCAGCATTGTGGAGGCAGATGCAGGAGGATCTCTGAGTTCAAGACCAGCCTGGTCTTCAGAGTGAGTTCCAGGATAGCCAGAGAAATCCTGTCTTGACTCTCCCTCTGCCCCCATACACACAAAGACTAGAACAGAGCACTTCAATCCTCTCTTACCTGTTCCTGGGGCTTTGTTTTTATTCTCTTGAGGAGTTTTGAAAGATCTTAGGAATCTGTTTGAGAATCTGTACCCCTGCTTCCTTGGTTTTGTCTTTTAATATGGACACTCAAAGGTGAATGCTTTTCCATTGCTGACTTGAAAGCCCAGGCCAACAGCGAATAAATATTTTCTGCTTTTAAGGATGAATGGAAAATGATACAGGAAGTAGACCAGAGGGCTCTGTGGGAGATGTCTTCAACATTTTCTCATTCTCAGAAGAGAAAGGTAGGTGCATAGAAGGCGCTCTCCCATGACTTTGTGATGAGAACACTTTAAAAGAGGGCATTAAAAAGCAAGGACTCAGCATCTCAACAGCCTCTGACGAGAAGCAGGACATCAATGGCTATGGACCTGACCTTATATGGCTTTGGCTTCAGAGTCCAAGATGACTGCTACAACAAGAAACCAGAAGACAGGAAGCCTGGAAGTCAGAGTTATCTTTTTTACAATGTGAGTCTTTCTGAAAGAACTTTCTAAAAGTTCCCTCAGGTTCCTTTGGGTGGGGTTGAGTTTCCCTGTTTATCTCTCAGTGTCTCAATTTCCTCCTCTGTAAAAAGGGCAGCATAATCATATCATCACTCTCAGAGAATTGGGAGGATAAATGGGTAGATGGTAAATAGTGCCCTAGAAGCCTCCAATAAGGTTAAAGATAAAATGTGTTTATTATTATGTAACTCAATTTGTATGACTTTCCAGGAGGGCAGGGCCAATCATGACTTCTGCAACAGGCACACAATGATGGAGAGGTCACAGGAAGATTGTTTTGGAGTGTCTCTTTGACTAAGAACATGCAGGAAGTGACCAAAGCATGTGTGACCCAAGCAGTGAGTCAGGAAGGGACAGAGAGAATGACCACAAGTTTCCTAGCTAAGAACACTGAAAACATAAAAACAAGGCCATATGTTCACACAATAAAGAGAAGCCCCATCAAAAGGAGGAAAAACAACCAAATATAACGTGGCATGAAGGAGATCAGGAAAACATCCTCCCTACCTGACAGTCAGCCAAGAATAACGCATAAGCTCATCAAGCCCAAACTGTCAAGGTTGGGGGGCGGTGAGGCTAACAGTCTCAGACAGGTAACTTAAAAATTAAGAAGCATGTTTCTCGTCTTCAAACTAAGGAATGTTCTGAAGCAGGTCTTGGTAGAGTAGAGCTAGCCCCCTGATGCTGGCATTCCCTGTAGAGATGAAGCAGCTGTACCTTTGATGACTCTTTGGATATTAGCAATTCACTTGCTAAATATAGATGCATGCCAACAGGTCGTAAATAAGGGAGCCGAAGTGGGAAACACCACACAAAAGGTGAGTGGGTAAGAACAAAGACATCGTCTTCTGCCAAGACGATTATCACGTGCGGCTCGGAAGCATTAATCACTGAGTCATTTAAAAATCCAAGTGCCAAGTAAGAACGAAAGTCTCATGCAGGAAACTGTCACACATCAGGGCCCTGGAAGTAAAGCGCTGCATGGGTGGCTTCCAGCACTCCATTCCATGGTGTGGAGTAAAAATACCTCACTGTGGGGACATGGAAGATGTCATAATGGCCAGGCAGCCAAGCGCTGCTCAGCCTGCTGGGCTGGAGTTTTACTCATATTGTTTCTTTCACTGCTGAAGTTCCCTGTGCTGTGAGGGAAGTGGTAAGAAGCCTGCCACAGCAATTTGGACTGGCCTAGCCCTCCATGAGTGTTACTGCATTTCCAAAGCAAAGTCAAATACAAGAAGCGATACATCCTTCCTGCTCTTCCTTTCAGACCTAATTCAATCTGTTAGACTTCCAGTATCCCAGACTTGTAATGCGAACTTGAAATTGGAGTTGGCTTTCCCCAAGGCAAACCAACCAAATAAGCATAAGCCCATTCTAGTGAGACTTCGACTGCAGCGACACTGGCATGAGCAGATGAAAAACCGTAAGCCCTCACCTCCCAAATTTAAGTAATTTGTGCTGAGTGAATCTCATCATGATCACACACACACACACACACACACACACACACACACACACACACACACACACACACACACACCCTTGCCATCCAACACCTCAAGGACAGCATGTAATATCAAATTTGCAACCTATGATGTGGTTCTGAAATGCTCAAAGGGTCTGTAGAAACAACTTCTAGAAACCTAATATAAGAATGCAGATTCAAATCATTTGGAAAATCGTTGCTCTGCTGGCATATGTCAGTGACTGTTACTGAATTAGACATTAAGCTAAAGTAAGGTTAGCTGGTAAGAAATCAACCAATTAATTCTACAAGCCCTCTGTTGGTCATGGTGCCTTTTGTGGGGTTTAGAATCACTATGGAGCCAGGCACGGTGGTACAGGCCTTTAATCCCAGCCCTCGGCAGGCAGAGGAAGATGGGCAATCTCTGTGAGGCCAGTTTGGTTTGCATGGTGCTCCAGGTTGAGCAGGGTGACATAGTGATACCCTGTCTCAAAACAACAGGACAACACATTTGAACAGAATCATCATGGAGACAATCCTCTAGGCATGACTGTGAGGAGTTTCCTAGCTTAAGTTAATGGAGGTGGGAAGATCGTCCTGTGTGGGTGACATCATCCTGTAGGCAAGGGTCCTGGATTGAATAACAAGGAGAAGACGAGATGAGCAACATTCCCCTGGCTCTTCTTCCCAAGTGCACATACATGTGCTCAGCTGCCTCCTCCTGCTGCTTCTGAGCCACGATAGATGACAGCCATAGACTGTGAGCCCAAAGAAATCCCTACTTCCTTAGGCAGCTCTTATCAAGTATTTCTCCCCAAAATGCAGCAAATAACTAACACTGTCCTCCTATAATCCCTGTACTAGGGAGTCTGAGACAAAGATTCTGTGTTAGAGGGTGCAATCTGGGCTAACCAGTGAATTTTAGGACAGGCTGTGGACTATATTTAAGATCCCCAACTTAACAAGCAAGCAAAGAAACAAACAACTGCTAACCTAAGTTTCTTTATGCCATGTTCTGTGGCGTGATTACATTCTTCTTATCAAATACTGCTTATTCACTTAATTACTACACTGTATATGTCTTATCACTTGTCCCAGAGATTTTGGTGAAAGGAACTTCCATTTTCTCAGCATTATGGATGGCCACATGTCTCTTGACTACTTTCTGAGTTGAAGTTCAGTCAAGCATGCCTCACTGGGCTTCCTGGCAGTGAGGGATGCACTGAGTGTGTTCCTGGTGTTTGTGGAAGAGACCCAGTGTGTTGGATGAATGTGTTGTAAAAAGTCAAAGAGCATTGGACCTTTTCTGTTCCAGCTTTGCAACTGTCCATCATCTATAGAGATACAGAGCTAGTCTGCTGGCTACCACTGGAAGAAGTGAATCCAAAATGGGGCTATTGATTCTCTTGGTCTTGTAGAACCACACACTTGTTTTTAATCTGCCTGCTGTAAGAAGACACTATGGCTTCCATTTTCAGTATGTTTCTCTTGGCTTTACATTTGGAGTTATGCTTGAAACCAAAGGTAACCATTTCCCTCCCCCCTGGTCCCTGCTTTCTTCCTCACAGCGCTATTATCAGGTATGGATTGCACAGATGGCCAGTTCTACTCTCCAGGGAGTGTTCTTGAATCTTTGCTTTGATCCACAGGAAAACATGATTTTATTGAGAGTCTAAGAAATGATCAACATTAAGATAGCTTGTTTTGTGCTTTTTATCGCTATGTAAAATTCATGTAAGATTTGATGAAATGCATATATGTTTCATTTTCTCAGACTATAAGAAAATTTGGAGTCTAAGTAGTATAGACTAAACACATGCATACAAAGTGAAATTGCCTCCTTGGTGAAGTCTTCAGCTAATGCTAGCTAGCCCTACACAATTTACTCTGGTAAGATACAGGGACAGAATTCTTTCCGGGGGATTTTTTTTTAAACACCACCCTGTAGTAGTTAGTAACGGAAGCAGTGAATTGAGTTACTAAGCCATGAAAACTTTATGTGTTTCTCAATCTCTGATGTGGCAGGAAGAGAGACAGGACAGAAGAACAGCACTGAAGGGTGAGCATCAGTGTCTGAGGAACTCCCATTGCATTTAGAATGCTATTGGACCATTCACGGTTCACTTGTGTCTCCCAGATGATGCTGGGGAGGGAGGTCCCGAGGCCTTTGGAGAGCAGTTTTATTTGTTTGCTTATGTACTTAGTTAGCTTGTTTGTATGGAGACAGGGTTTCAGGTTTTTAAGCTGACCTAGAACTGGCTGTGTTGCTGAGGAGGATTTTGAATTTCTGACCTCCTTTGTTTTCACTCTCCCAGTGCTAGAATCCTGAGTCTGAGCTGCTACACCTGGTGAATGCAGTGTTGGCATTGAAGGCCTAGGCTTTGTGCATCTAGACAAGCACTCTACTGACTGAGTTACATGCCCACCCTGGAAAACAGTATTAGAAAAAACGTTCTGTAGATGGCTAGGCTAGGATAAAGTAGAAAAGGTAGCATTGGGTTAACAAACTGAATAATACCCATAAGCAGAACACATGAATGCATCATGGGTCATACAATGGACTATTTTATAATATGTGTATGTGTGTGTGTGTGTGTGTGTGTGTGTGTGTGTGTGTGTGTGTGTGTGTATATACACACACACACATATATTATAAAGAAAACGTTTCTAAGATCTACATACAACTTCAAAAATGATGAGGTTGTGGTGGTGTATGTCTGGAATCCGACCCTTGATGGTTAAGGCAGAAGGATGCTGAGCTTGATACTGAACACCCTTCAGTATCTTACAAGACCAACAAAATGAAGCACAGTGAAAAAGAAATCTCTATAATGAAGAGAACTGATACTTTTGAATCCTAATGTATGATCTCTCCAAACTTTTAGCTCTTCTTGTCTCTGGAAGAAATATGAAGTAACTGCTACTTTATTTTCCTTCTTGTATGAATATTTGGGTTTTCTTATGCATAAATTTTCCTAAATAATGGTCCTAGTTTGTATCTCTGTTGAAATTGAAGCATCATTACCAAAACAACTTTGGGGAGGGAAGGACTTATTTGGCTTACAATTCTCAGTCCATTGAAGGAAGCCAGGCAGGAACTCAATTAGGGGCAGGAACCTGGAGGCAGGAGCTGATGCAGAGGCCATGGAGGATGATGCTTACTGGCTTGCTCCTCATGGCTTGCTCAGCTGGCTTTCTTATAGAACCCAGGTCTACCAGCCCAGGGGTGGCTCCACCCACATTAGGCTGGGCCCTCCCATATTGGTCACTGATTAAGAAAATCCCCTATAGGATTGCCTACATTATGATCTTAAGGACACATTTTTTTCAACTGAAGCTCCTTCCTCTCCAATGACTCTAGCTTGTGTCAAGGTGACATAAAATTAGCCAGCACAATAATCCATCCCTTGATATTTCATATTTTAGAATTCCAGGTTAATAAAGTCATGTGGCATAATATATTTTTCTTGTTGGTTGCTCAACATCACACATTTTAGATTCAGTTATGGCTATGTGCTCTGCAGAACAATGATATTTGGAATATTTTATATATATATATAAAATTTGTCTTGCAGATACACACACACACACATACACACAATGTTTATTTGGGAGTATCTGATGGGCTCAGACATTTTCAGTGTTTCTAGGTAATGCTCAAGAATATCCCAAAGTAGGTGTAACATTTTGGCCTAAACCAGCAGTTGAGGGAATACTCACCACACTACATAGTTATCCTGCACCTTCAAAACACTTGGCATTGTCACACTTTGAAACAATGTGTTCACCTTATGGAACTGCATTAGTGCCTCATGTGGCTTCATGGTACATTTGCCAAAGAATAAACATTTCCCCATTGGTTTAGTAGATACTGGTCTGCCCCAATCTGTGAAACAGCTCTGTGTCTCCTGTCTATAGATTGTTTGTGCTGTATTTTTCTCATTGATAAGTAGAACTTCTTCGTCTTGATAATTAGAGACTGCAGACATGTCTCAGCTTGAGTCTTCATTCCTGACTTTATTTCTGGGTCTTCAGAAATGTAGAAGTTGATGTAGTTGCATCTGTTTTTTTTCTTGTTTTGTTTTGTTTTGTTTTGTTTTGTTTTGTTTTGTTTTGTTTGAGACAGGGTTTCTCTGTGTAGCCCTGGTTGTCCTGGAACTCACTCTGTAGACCAGGCTCTTGTTTGATTTAATAGTCTCTTCTAGTGACTTTTACAAGCCTTCTTTCCTGTCCTGAGGCTTCGGAGTTTATTTTATAACGCTCCTTTCATGCCACTGGTCTGCCTAGATGTTATGAGGACATACTTGCGTTCCTTTCTCTTCGTGAGCCCTCTTCCTTTTCTTTTCTTTAATTTCTTTCTTTCCTTCCTTCCTTTCCTTTTTCCCTTCCTCCCTCCACCATCCTTTCCTTCCTCTCTCCCTCCCTCCTTCATTCCCTCCTTTCATACTTCCTTCCTTTTGCTTGCTATCAGACTATTGACCTATACTTTCTCCATACATTTGCGTTACCCGCTACTCTAGGTAGCTGTATTTGACTGGCTCAGATCTGATTCTATTCCATGGACAATTTGTCTGACTCTGCACTATATTTAATTAGTTCATTTATTTATGCTGATTTTGTTGTAGTGTTTTGTTATTATTGTTGTTGTTGTTTTTATTTTATTGTTGTTTTGAGACAAAGTCTTCTGTTGCCCATATTGGCCTCCAACTCATCATGTAGCTTAGGCTAGCCTTGAACTCCTCATCTGTCTGCCTCAGGTTATGGAGTTCTGGAATTACAAGTGAGTTCAGCCATGCCTAACACTACACTATTATTGGTGGTGACTTTTAGATTTGTCTTCTGTTTGGTAGGACAAGCTGTGGTTTCCAAGTGCAGCTGGAATCTGAATTCAACAGAACTGTGGTGTGCTTTGCTGAAGACATGATGTCCTGTTTCTGCCTTTCAGAGACTTGGAGATGCATTGAGTGCTCTTATGACAGGGAGGGGGAAGGAGGAGCAATGTGCATTTGCATACTGTAGATCCTTCATCAGTGAGAACACTGACATCATTGGCCTCTTCAGTCACTCCATGCTTGCCATGTTGGTGAGAAAGTCTTGCTCTTTGAGGCAGCTCTAGCTTACTCAAGTGGATCTCTTTCTTTTAATGAAAGTGTAGCCAGGAAGCAACAACAACAATGGAACTGAAAAACAGTTTCTTCCATGGTGCCCCAAAGATGTCTTCTTCAGAGTTATCTAAAGTTTATCAGCAAAATAACTTTGACTGAGTTAAATGGCGATGTGTCACACACCCAAAACGTGTGAAGCAATTTGAAAAAAAAATATTTTAAATATGCCATGGATTTGTAAATTAATGCAGGGCTCACTGTGCTTGAATTTCCATTTCTAAACTGCTTCATTTGCATGCAAAGAGTGGGCAATTTTTGTGTGTGTGAAAATTTAGCCTTAAGAAATGAAAATCAAAAACTCAGCAACTTGAAAAGAGCTGTTAGGCATAGAAATTGTTTAATCGGTTCCCAGCAGGGCCAATGGCGTTGGCATTTTGAAATACCAGATTGGATTGGCATCCCAGGAAAAAAAGAAACAACCCTCACTCAGCTCAGAAAAAGTCGCCCAAAAAAGCCACCGTGTACAAAGTGGTGAGAGAAGATCGCCGAGATGTGACGGATGCCAGTGAACAAACCTGCGACAGAGAGAGAGCCGTAGTGTGAAATGAACAAATGTTAGATGTGATAACGCTTCTGTCAGTGCTACCCCATCAGCCACTCCGACAATACAATGCCTGATGGAGCAATCAGGTGTTTTAAGATGGCTCAGAAAGGGGGCGTGGCTTCCATGCCACCTTCTCCCCTTCACCATGCATTAATGGAGGCACCTGCCCTTTTTTGGAGCAAGGTGGAGAGACCCAGTTACGAACATCATTCCAGGGTTTTTAAGACATGTGTTGAAAATAAGATGTTTAAATACAGCTTGACATTCTGTGTTTTTAGCTTCTTTAGCTCATACCTTCAAAACTAATCAGAATAACACATTTTACTGGAGTCCAGTATTTCTCATATTTCTTTGCCAACATTATTCCAAGTAGCAGCTACTGTTAGGTTCACCTGACGATGATGAAATATGATGACCAATAACAATAATAACAGTAAACTCTTCATTTAGTTGCCATATGCCTTTGCTGGGTGCTTGCCTTGTACAGAGTGCTATTCTGGGTAGCAAGGTTATAAAAATAAATGCAAACAAACTCTGAGCCATCACAAAGCTTACACCAAGTCTCCCTCCAGAGGGTTTTATACGAGAACATGTCTCCTCGAGTTACCTAGATTTGTCCTCAAAGACCCAATGACTACAAAACGACATCGCTCTGAGAAAAGAACAACAGATTTCATACTGGCTTTTGGTTCTTGGGTTCCATACTTTTTCCATGATTGTCTCTGGCTTCGACAGCTCAGGCTCCTTTTCTTCAGGCTAGAAATGAAGTTCTTGAATCTGAACAGGTTATTCCTACAGGGTCTTCATGATGCAATTCTTATTTGTGAGACAGCAAAAGAGAACATAGCTCAATGGGTCCCCTGAGCACTAGGACTGAATTCTTTATCCAATGCTGAGGTGATCACTGAGCAATTCGGGGACAAGAGGACAAAGCTGCCCAGAACAGTTGACTATGCAGCCAGTACCACACTGTGGGTCCAAAATAAGCCAGAGTCAGACAGTAGGTGAGATGGATGTGTGTCTACAGGGTTTGTACTCAAACCTGATATGTAATAGAAAAAAACTAGGTTTGTTGAAAACGTGGCTAAGATGGGCCATGTATCAAGTGTTTTCTAAGTTGCTTCCTGTCTTTTTGAGTGGGGCTTTCTAATGAAGTGTAGAGGTTACATGCACAGCACAGGCTGAACTTAAATTTAAACTTATGGTCTGTTTGAACACTCAGTGACTTGAGTACTGGATAATCTTATGGTAGCTATAAGACTTTTTTTTGACATCTGTTTATTTACCGTGTGTGTGTGTGTGTGTGTGTGTGTGTGTGTGTGTACATGTGAACATGCATGTGCCATGTCACATGTATATAGAAGTCAGAGTCAGTTCCCTCCTTCCTCCATGTGACTGAACTCAGATCACCAGGCTTGGTGACAGCCACATTTGCTCTCAGAATCATCTTGCCAGCCCAGGAATTAGTTTTTATATAGCCACAGATATGGGTCTCTGTTTTAAATTTAGTCTTCGAAGAATCAGATTTCTTTTCCTTAGCCAAAAATCCAGACCGAAAATGATAACAGATAAATATATATCAACGACTTTAAGATGAATATTCAGTTCTGCAGAGCACAGCGCTCGGTGTGAAACCCTTGCATGACTCTACCATGCAGTCGGGCAGCTACTACCAAATGATGTGTTTCTTAGCAAACATCTCCATCAGTTATGGATGCTTCGGGCTTTTAAGAACAGGAAATCCCATCCATGGTAGTTAGCCAGCAAATGTTAACTCTGAGAATGAGACCGTGCAGAGGCAAGCATCTCTAGACTAGGGCAGGGCCTCAGCTGTCAGTCCAGGCACACAGGAAGTACAAACTGTGCCACAGTTATGTCTCCCTGTCTTTGGTATATTGACCTTTTATCTTACTGCCTGTCACCTCATCTCTGTCAAATAGCTACCTGTACTCCAGGTATCACATGCTAGTGTCCAAACAGAAACTGAGGACCCGAGGCTAAAAATTATATCTTCTGAAACTGCCTTTTCAGACAGTAGGGTAAGCCTTAAGAAGTATCCTTTTTACTGAACAGAATTCAGAATGAGGCTCTTAGGCCTGGACCTCTCTTATGTCACTGCTATGCAGGATGTAAGATCCTATAAGTCATTAGGTCAGTCTTTTTTTTTTTTTTTTTTTTTTTAATTTTCTGGTACTTGCTGGAGACCCACCTTCCCCAGATCCAGGGACGTCTGCTTGCTGCTTGGATTCCTTGTTAGAATAGTGTGGGCAAAGAAGGAGGTTAGGAGTTATGGGATCTGTTAACGCCGGCATCAAAGAGAAGAGCCAGGAACATATGAGACAGTCTAAGGCAGTGGTTCTGAGCATGGGCTGTGCAGATTGAAGACCCCAGACAGAGTCTGGGCCTGCTGCTTCCCAACTGTCTGAACTCTCACAGGCTTCTTACCTCCCCGCTTCAGGAGAGGATGCCTGAAACAGTGCCGACTTTAATGTGCTGCCTTGAGAATTAAGGCACACGACTAACCTGAGCATCTGGTAATGGAGGAGCAAGCAGGGTCTTCCTGTTTTTTAACTTCCCAGCAGGAGGTTCAGCACTGAGTGGGTGTCCTCTGTGTCACAGGCAGAGGATGTTTAGGGGCTTACTGTTGCTTCCTGTCCTCTTCTTATTTATGGGAATGTGCGGGTGAAGGTTTGCGCTCTCATGTGCGCGCATGCATGCACCCGTGTGTGTGTGTGTGTGTGTGTGTGTGTGTGTGTGTGTGTGTGTGTGCGCGTGCACGTGTGTGTGCATGGATGTGGAAGCCTGGTGCTGATGCTGGGAATTTTCCTCAGTTATTCTTACACATTATACTTTGAGGTACAGACTCCCCTGATATGGCAAACTTGCTAAGGCATCTCCTGACCCCTAGGATTAACTTTTGGAAAATGCATTGTGCTAAAAGTTAGAAGACCATGGTTTCAGTGCTGGCTCTACCATGAACCTGCAGTGTTTGCTGTGGACACTTTCCACTTGTGAGCTTCAGCTTCACCAAGTGTTAAGGGGATTGGGGCTGAGTGCCCTTCTGAATCCCATCCAGCCCAGACATCTGGTTTACTGGTGAGGTTTGTGTGATAAACAGTTAGCGATAAGGGTCTCAGGGTATCTTCAGGGATGACTCTTATCAGCCTTTGCAAACCCTAGTACTTAAAGTACAGTCAGTATTTGCTATTGTGTATGTGAAAGTGGCCTGTGATACGGGGCCTGCGTCTTCCCTGGCATCCTAGGGAACTAGCAATTTCATTGTGTGACTCAGTGCAGCCACCAGAAGAAGGAGGCCATTGCTCTGCTGCAGAAGTGACAGTCAGCTTCGTCCCACAGTGGTTCCATGCATGGGAAGACCTCGTGAGCTGCCTCCTGCTTCTTCTTAGGACGCGGTTGTGCCTTTGGAGCTCAGCGGTTGCTTCAGAGATGTTCTGAGTTAACTTTGCACTTGTTTAGTTTCAATAAAAACAAGGCAAATGCATAATTAGCATCTTAACAATAAATAAATTAGGACTCGAGATTGCTGTAACAATATACACTGTTAAAGGAAAAGCACCATCTAAAAATAAAGGCAAAACCATAAACACACTCTTTTTTTTTTCCCTCTCTGGAAATCAAAAACACAGCAATGGTTTTTATGACAAAGGGGACTAATGAAAGGAACAGAAACTTGTATTCCCACCTAACAGTCAGAAGGTAGTTGTGTGCAGTTGGATGGGAAACAGTTGTATCCAAGACAATGAATTTGCTCTAAAAGCCTTGATTATTAATTCCACTTAAGAAATAAAAAGAAGGCCACCTCAGCAAGGATAAATGTAAAACGGATGTTAGAGATGCTTACAAGCTGCAACCTATGAAACCAGCAGGCATCTGCAAAATACTGTTCCAATCAACAGAATTATTTCCTTCAGAAAAATGGTTACATGCCCCCCCATGCTCTGTCCTGGAACAGCCTGAAAAAGGTCTCTCTTCCTGTGGGACACGGAGCTGTTCAAAAGCTTCGCCAAGGCTGTCATGTCCTAGAAAATTCTGAGTATCATTGCGGAATAATGAGCCCCAGATTTAACGTTTCCAATTTTCTGAGGCCTGGTGCAGTTAAGGAAAGTTTAGGGATGGTGAAGAAAGGCTTGTTAAATCCACATTGAGAGAGGCAGAGCCCCCATGACAGGAACCTGGTGACAGGAAGTAGCCCATGTTTCCAGTGTTGACATCCACTCTTTGCATCTTGCAGACTGTTGGAACTCAAGGTGTTCCACACAGTCACAATGAGGTACAGCACAGGATTGAGGCAGCCTAGTAACCTATATTTCCAACATCTCTAAATGTTTTCTGGCAATGTAGCTTGAGTGTAGATATCCTCAGAGACAAACCACAAATGTCCAAACATAAGCACACTCATTCATACTGTGTATTTATAGGAGAAAGATGATTTAGGATGTTAGAAGGACTGTAAAATCTGGAAAATTTTGCATATATGTGTGAATGTGTACTTGTACACATATTCACTAGCATGTATTTTAACTCTCCTGTATCTTTCTAAGGTGAATACAATAATGGCATTTATCCTACAGGGAACTTAAACTTGCCACTTTCTGTACTCTCTTCTCCCCATCCTCAACCTCTGGGTCCCAGAACCCATGTTTGGAGGAACTTTGGAGAACTACTCAGTTAAGACCCATGGATGGATATTCTGTATATTCAGAATCTCTAAAGCTTGGAATGCACAGGATCTGGGTAAAAAAAGACGGAGGAAATTTGTAATGGAGAAGAAAAGTTTCCTGGTGTCTTAGTCACTGTTATATCAATGTGAAGAGACATCATAACCATGGCAACTCTTATAAGAGAAAGCATTTAATTGAGGGCTTACTTACAGTTTCAGAAATGTAGTCCATTATCATCATGGTGGTAGGCATGGCAGGCATGATGCTGGAGAAGTTGAAAGCTGCATAGTGATATGCAGGGAAAGAGAGACAGACACACACACATACGGGGGGGGAGAGGGAGAGAGAGAGACTGACTGGGTTTGTAATGGGTTTTTGAAATCTCAAAGCCCATATCCAGTGACAAAGTTTCTCCAAGGTTATATCTCCTAATCCTTCTAATCCTTTCAAATAGTGCTACTCATTGGTGAGTGAGCATTCAAATATATGAATGACCTATGGAGGCCATTTTTATTCAAATCATCACACCAGGTAAAAGTCAGGATGGAGACCAAAAAGCAGGCCAAGAGGACAGGGGAGTGGGGAAGAGATACATGGACACATGCAGAGCACACCCTGGATAAAGGTCTAACTCGCTATGGATCTGAAGGAATTAGAACTGCAGAGGGGTCACATATCCACAGGGCTTTGCGTTCACTCTCTGCATTTAGAAGCTGATCACAGAAGCTCAGAGATGGAAAGAGTACACAGACTGACATGTTGCAGAGGAAACAGCAAGGTGGCTTGCTTTTCCCAAGGGCCCCAGTAATGCAGAACAGAAGCCAGAGGAGATTAAACACAAGGTTCCCCACTTACCCCAGGGGTAGTTAGAGGTCCCACACACTCATCAGGGATCTGGTTTCATACATGGATTCAGACTTTCATGCTCAGTGAAATTTCATTAGAAAATGATCACACCATTAGCCTAAATGAATAGAGGCAACCTGATATTTAAAATGACTGAGAAAGAGACATGAAATGAGAACAAAGGCATGCTACAGAGCAAGCATGCCTTAATGCTGGGTGCTTATTATTGGAGCCACATAGGGAGCATGAAGAAATGCCATGATGAACCCTCATGTCCTCCTAACTTCATCAAAATCATTAATTAAAGCTCTGATATGGATCATTATACAAAGTTCTGTGTGGTTTTGATGTGCTATCAGTGGTATGTTAAGTGACTTGAGGCCAGTCACTTAATCTCTCTGAATCTTATTTGTTTCAGTCGAGGCAGGAGCTGATGACATTTGTTGCCCAAGGTTTCTGTGAGATTGAATGAGATGACAGGCATTTTCTGTCTAACATTAAGCATTTGCCATTCATTACCTGTCTGCTTTATGAGACCTTCAATCGTGGAGGTGATGCCTAATAATTCCCAGAGAAAATTAAAAGAATGATTTTTCAACTTTCAAAATTAAAGGACCAGGAAGAGTGCATAGTGAAAAAGTGATTATTAGTTCATATGTTGAGGCCACCTCTTCAGCGCTCATGGTGGGTGTTCTGGAGGAGGGGAGTCTCCTGGTTGGTTTTAGGTGGTGGTATCACGTGTCAATAAAATGGTACAACAAACATGGTCATAAATGGCACCAAGTCACAAACAATCATTGTCTTTTCAGTTTTCCTTTGAATGCTTCAGCTAAAGTCAAGGATAGTTCACTTGCTAATATCACTGCTTATGCAGTGGTCTTGGAGCCTTAATGGAATCTGACATTGTTTCTGGTTTGTTCTGTTAATGGTTGTCTTTCACTGACGGATAATGTGTTGAAGTCTATAGGCTGCAGTTGGACTGTAAGGAGAGCCATACTGAAAAGGAAATTCTTAAGTACACTTTGCAGGCATGCCAAGCACAAAACAGGATGCTAGATGTTTTTTGGGTTTGGGTTCTTAGGTTCTGATTGTAGTTCACATGGGAGACTATAATTGGAATACATTCTTCCTGGCCTCAGTTTCCTTAACCCTATGGATGGGATTTCATCACTTTTCCTTTGGCACAGTTTTCTGTTTCCTCTTCCCTGGGTGAGAATAGTAATGAATCTGGAGAACAGAATAGCAATTCAAATTCAACAGTCTTTTTTTTTCTCAATGTCATAACATTGTCCTAGACCCTTTCTTGCAAGTTACATAGTCTTTCTAATGTTGTGGTATCAACCTCAATAAGGAAGAAATCAAGACTCAGAAAATGGCTTGTTGTCCATTGGATAACTCTTCAGAAACTCACTATTTTACATTGTTCTGCACTGGAGAATGGTTTTTGTTTTTCAGTAGAGAAGAGTTTGGGGGAAGATTTTCCAGAAAGTCAAAGTAGTTGGGTGAGCAGCTTCCCTTTCTGAAGTCTTGGGAAAATGCTTATCCAGACCAAATACTTTTGGCTTCATGGGTTTGGGAGAATATGATGAGCTAGGGGGCTAGTGGATGCTTGGATTGGATTTGATTGTAATGTGAGTGATGCTTGGATAACACCAGGAATGTACTGAGAATCCTTGGGTCCAGGGTCCAGAGTTACGGGTGGATCCATGGGTCTTACTCAGTGAGATGTCTTAGCAATGGTGGGTGGCCCAAAGGATGAATTATTTGGATGTCTGTGTAAATAAATGTTCCTTTAAGGAAACAGAGAGTTTACTGGTTTGTTTGGTTTTTGTTTTTTGCTGTTTTTTGTTTTGCCTTACTAATTCACTTATGTACTCAATTGAAAATATTTTCTGAGTATCAGCTAAGAGGCAGATCTTCCTAGTACCTGGGATGCAGTAGTATGCCATCAGAAGGAGACCAGGTTTCCTGAAGCTGAGACTCTGGCCGGTCAATGTTGAACACAGAAAGAAAAATGAGAAAGAGACCATGATGGACTATCCTAAGAAGTGACTATAAAGTTATAGGGAGTGCTTTTGGTGAGATTACAGAAGAGCGATTGCAGAATGAGGGATAATAAGTTACCATCCTCTCAGCGTACGTGGACCAAAGGAGAAGAATATGCTAAAGTCTCTCTGAACCCTGTGGTTGTGGCCAGGTTGCATTCCATCTGAGTGAATCACACACTCAGCAATGACACAGCTCTGCATCAGTACATATTGCTTGTTACAGTGCCTCTTGCTGCCTTTAGAGAAGCAAGTCTTAAGGACCTTGGCATGCTTTTTACATGGAGCACTTGAAGATGTATTATTGTTTAAGAGTCAAAGCAGATCTGAGCACTGTCCAGATAGGTGAGGTGCTGTGAACAGGCAGGGGATCCCTGAATGGACGGAAGCATCTGTCGGTATCAGCCATAGGTATTGCCAGATCCCTGTGGGAGAAGGAATGCCAGAGAGCAGCTTGCTGTACAAAGAAAAACCAAAATGGCAGCAATAGTTCTGATGGTGGTGGTTAGAAAACACACCTTGGAAACGATTCCCCTTTGTGAAGTCACAACAATACTAAGACACCAACCCTTTTGCTCTGGAGAACAATTATAAATAACATTTCGATTATCTTTAGCCATGTGTAAAGTGCTTCTGTGGGTGCTATTTTATATGAGCCACAGAATATGGGGACAGCTCAGCTCTGGTAGAGTCCTCATGTCTCTTTTCTGAAGTGGAGCCATGGAAACTGGAGTTGCCATAGGACATTGCAGTGTCTTGCCTTTAAATGAGTCCATTCTCAGCAGTCTTAGAAATAAAAACAGGAGGGGTTGGGGAGTCGTGACTCAGAATCCCCAATATGGGAAAATTTCTGTTTCTCTGATAAATTTTAGAGTTCTCTAAATTTTATGATAAAAAGACCAGTTAATTTTTATAACTAGGAAAAAATATTTAAAACAAATCATGGTCCTTCAGCTTCTGAGATCACCCAGATGATCAGACGAGTTACCCAGCACAAGCTCACTGGTGGGATTGTCTGGGTAACACCAGTTTGGCTGAGCTTTGGGACCCAGAGACCTCCTAGGCGACCTGCTCAGCACACCAGCCAGTGTGCAGAGAACTTGCTGGAAGCGGTGCCCTACTTCTCTAAAATAGACACTTGGAAATCTGTAGGCCTGCAGAGTGAAGCTGGAAATATCAGTCCGTGTAGCAGAAATGAGATGACTCTGAACATGTTTTTCTTCTTTTAAACAGTTCAGTTTTCATTAATTAATATAAGCCCCTTTAATGAAATGTTGTGCATAAAATGTTGAAATATCCTATCTGCTATATCCACTAAATAGCACTACTATTTTTTTCTCAGAGTCTTTAAAATTGGAAATAGGTGGGTATTTATTCCCATGTTGATATGCAATACACATTTAGACTTTTGAATTTTCATTTCTAAAATGATGTCTTTTCAATCTGAATAATTGAAATGTGTCAACTCATTGTAATTTTTTTTTTTTTTTTTTTTTTTGTGAGTAGTGTTCGGGATGGAGCCTAGGGTGTCCCACGTTCTAACATAGTCACTTACCATTGAGCTCCACCTCCAGCCCTCAGGAAACTTTCCAGCCTTATCCATAGTGAAAGAAACATTGCTCCGGCAGCTTCTGGCAGTTCTGGCAGGTCATGAGATCAGGTATGGTTCTCTGAATGAACAGCCATGTGACAGTCTAGAGATCTTCTGTAATGCTGGGTTCCTAAAAGTAACTATTGTTTTAAAAGAAGGGTAGGCAGATGATATATTGTTCTTACCTTCAGACTTCCTCCCTGTCTCATCACTCAAAAAAGATGACTTAGCTGGGTATAATAGTACTGGTACACTACTTAGTTCTCCTCAAATTGCCACAGTCATTGCTTCATTGTTGTTGTTGTTGTTGTTGTTGTTGTTGTTGTTGTTGTGTGTGTGTGTGTGTGTGTGTGTGTGTGTGAACTCGGCTAATTAAGGTTGAAGTCCACCATAACTGGATAGCATTTGGACTCTGTGTAATATGAGAGACTCTCTTCTTTGGCAGAACTTCTTCTTCTCTGACCTTGTTCAGGAAATTCTAAGGCCCCATACTCACCTCTACCTGAGGAATGTCATGTAGCCTAAATTAGTTTATAGGACTGATTTTCTTTCTTCTGACAAAACCTGAGATTCCTGATATGATTTCCCATGCTAATGAGGCATTCCAGGTACCCTAAGCTCCCAGCCCATGACTTTGCCCATCCTGGATTTCCTTACCTTCAATCCCCCAAAACTTTATGAGCCTTGAATCCTCCTAAGTAAAGTTGATCTGCCTACTGACAAGTGGTCTAGGTGTGGTCATTCACTGTAAGTATTCACAGGGCTTCTGAACCCCTTGTTCAACATCTCTGCTCCCTTTGCCCTTGTGGACCAAGTCAATTGATGATCCATGAGAGTGGGGAGACCCATGTGAGTGTGTGTGTGTGTGTGTGTGTGTGTGTGTGTGTGCATGTGCACACACATGTGTTTAGCATTTAGGATTACAAAGTATGAAGTGAGTCAGATTTTTATTTCTTTGTGTGAAAATAGTTTTTTTCTGTGTATAAACACACAATGTTTAAAATTTTATCATAGTGGTTATACATTTTTGACAACAGCACCTGTATTCATTATTTTGCAGCTGATTTTCTTGAAATGAGATGTTTATCAACATAATTTGTACTTCTGTTTTTCCACTTCGGAGGGAGTTTCTCTTAAGTATAATTCTTTTCCTTTTTTATTTTTTTTTCTTATTGTGTACTTTAAAATCTTTTTCCTATGATTTCAATTTTTGTTTGAATTCTAGGAGAACTACTGCAATTTCCTCTCCACGTTAAAATTGTTCTGCAATGCAATTATACTATTTTGCTTCTAGAACTGTTTATAATGTGTTACTGCTTTATGCTATTTTCTCTGTGAGCATATCATGATATCACTGCATCACAATGCCAATACTTCATATGATTTCATTGCTGCCTCAATTATTGATATTTTAAAGGGATATTGTTCTATATTCAAATGAGCATTTTAGAGAAATTTTAGTTTTTAAATTTTTTCAGAAGTCTTTGCATCCTCTGAGCTTTTATAATGACATTCTTTATCACTTCAATTCATAATGTGTGAACGTGTGTGTGTGTGTGTGTGTGTGTGTGTGTGTGTTCCCTCAAAGAGAAGGGATAACTCCTTTCCTCATGGCCAATAGTACTATTCTTATGAAGTGCTACAAGGTTTAAATAAGGAGACACTTGCAAAGCCTTTAGCACTGTGCATTCATTTGAAATAATGATGGCTGTCTCCATTATCACCATTACTGTGACTGTCTCAGAGTTCTGGTTTAGATAGTCATATCATCTCCAAGGTTTTAGTTAGAGCTTGACTATGCATTCCTGATTTCCGCTTTCTATGATGCTTAATGTCTGAATCTTCATAGGTATTCTTGTGGAAGACAGGGATGCATTCAGGGCTTGAATCCAGTCATCATGGGAAGTTGGACATTTCCCGATTGGCTTCTTCAGGTTTCAAATGCAATATCCAGTTAGATACATAAATTGAAAGATGTTGCATGGGTAAGTTCTTGAATGCCCCATTGTTGCTCTGATCTGTTAGTTCTATTTGCCATCTATGCTGGTTTGCTAAGTGATCCTCTGAACCAGGCATGGCAGAATCTTATTGTTTGCATCATCACTATGTTGATATTTCATTCTTCTTGTATGATGCCGGAATGGAATCACATGATTTGCACTCTTGGGGAACTTTAAGCTTTAGCATTTCCCACAGTTTTCTTCAGGACCAAATACAGGGGTGAATTCAATGTCCTTGGCATTGAGAAGGAGGCTTGGACTCTACTGTGGAATACAGCACTCTAGCTGGAACCATTGTTATTCTAAAAAAGAAAAGGAGATATATGCGCTCTCTCCATGTTTTGGAAAGATTAATTCTTAGTAGCAATGTTTTTGAGATAATCTTGGTCTGGCTCACCAGAGTTCATAACTGAAGCTGATGTATTTTCCTGTTGACAAAGAATGTGGGGAATAGCTTATTTGCTATTGGAAACAATAGTGTGTCACTGGGTAGGAGCAGTACTGTCCAGCCTGAGTTTGGCTAAAGCTGGATCCAATTATCTACCAATAAATTTAGTCCTGACATGGCAGTTAACTGTAAAATGTTTTCAGTTCCCTGAAAACCTCCCCTCAAACGTAGGCTATTACCATTATCACCCTATTGTTTGCAGAGTCCAGTGTAATTCTATCTGTCCCATAGGGTTTTGGTTTTCTTTAGTAAATTCATTTCCATTAATATTTACTGAGGTGACATTTGGTTGCTTGTGCCATGACAAATGGTGAGGGTAGAATGCCTTGTTCTGTGGTTGGGACATTGGGACATTGAGACATGAAGAGGATGCTCTTCTTTTGAGCATAAAAAACACAAGGAAACAAGCCAATTAGCCCTTGAAATGAGTGCTGAGGATGCCCGGGACATGTGGTTAAGTTACATAATGGCAGGAAAGTCTAAATAGATACCATTTTAAGGCCAAAGAATTGAGGTCATCACCTTGGGAACTTGTCCTTATCTTTAGGTTTGTGGGGATGTTTGGCTCTAGCTACTTGGATACTTTTTCCTGATAATAAATGAATTATAAATGAATGATTCAATAAACCATTAGTAAGTTAGACATTAGTCTGAACTAGAAAAACTCAGTATGTCCAAAGATTTTTTTCAAGCAATGCTTTCCTGAAAACTTTTAGTATACACTGCTCAAATTATCTCAATACTATCTGGTGGTTAGATAGTCACTTGAGAATTCAGTTGCTGTCATTCAGAGTCTAGCCATTACAAAGTCTATATAATATGGCAGAATCAAACTAACCTTAAGTTCAAGCTGTGTTGTGGGAATCAGGTTTTACTGTGAGATTTATGGAAAAGGGAAGGTAGAAAAAGACATAGGTACTTGTGTAGAAACTATTGTAGAGATGCCGTGGCAATTATTTACAGCACTAGTTTGTTAATTCTTACAACAGTCACCAGGTAAAGGTTTGACTATCGTTATCCCCCTTTCTTAGATAAGGAAACTGTATAGAAGATGCGTTCCCTAAGGTCTCACAGTACTTAACATGTGGACTCAGTCCTTGTGTAGCAGGTGTCAAACCAGTACGAGAGTTCATTACAAGACAGATTTCTAGACCTTGTTTCTAAAGTTTATGATTCTTTCAATTTGGGTCTGTGGCTCAAGCATCTGTGTTTCTGGTAAGTTCCAAGGTAGACATGATGCTGAGTTCGTAGATCAGCCTATGAGAAACTCTGTTCTGTACCATCTTGGATCTTTAGAAACATGAGTCTAGTTGAAAAAATAAGTTCAGAAGGTGACTAACTTCTTTGACTTTTGTCCTAATATTTCCTAAGGGAAAGTCTATCAGCATTAGATTAATTTTTTTTATTCAGTCACATTTCTACAAGGTACCATGGCTTTTGCAAATGTCCTCTGTGTCCCTGTAAAAGCTCTGAAATTAGTTGGGTTGGCATTTGGAATTACCCTCAAGGCCTTGAGCATTTGATAAGTGATGTATTATTTTACGGAACATAGCTGATGTATAGTTTGATTTTCTTGTTCCGGTCTTGGGTGACATCATTGCCTTGGTATCCTTGGTCATCTAAAGTGAATCACCTCCAGGACAGTCAGGAGCCATTGGGGTATACAGATTTAAAAGCATGACATTGGATCACATACAACTCAAGGCAGCTGCATGATAGTGGGTGAATGCTGGAGCTCAACAAATCATACTCAAAGGCATCAAGAGGTGGCTTGGAAAACCCTGAGGTGAAGGAGAATAAGCCTTGTGTGTAAAGTGGCTCTCTGACCTCCTCCTGTCTCCTGTTGTTTTTTTCCATCTGAGGTAGGTTGTAGGGACTAGACTTCCCCATTTCCAAGGCAGATTATGGAAACAATAAGTCCTCTTCATTCCTTCTTTCCTCTCTGTAAAGGCTGGAGAGGTGACTCAGCATGTAAGGGCACTTGCTTACAGTTTCAGAAAGTAGTCCACTATCATTCTGGTCGTAGGCATAGCAGGGAGGATGCTAGAGAAGTAGTTGAGAGCTACATCTGGAGAATCTGAGCTTAACTCCAAGGCCCCACATAGTGGAAGGAGTGAACCAACTCTGGTTTATTGTCATCTAATAGTTCATACTCCTCTGTATAAAACAGATATAATTTTATAAAAAGAATCTAAAGTAGTCCATAAAACCTAAAACATGCCCCCAGCCTTCACCCACATTTCTGTGTAGGAATTGGCCATAACAAACACCTCTGACTTACCTTGTTTTATGCAGACTTTCATTCCAGATGGTGCTCTAATTTATACCTAAGGCAAAGTCTATCAGCATTAGATTAAATTTTTAATTCAGTCATGTTTGTCCATGGCTCTTGTGTGCTTCATCAGACCTGAACATGGAAGCACAATAATTCCACAGAGCCTTTGGTTTTCATTTATGACACATCCAGTGTCACATGAAAATTTGATTAAATGAGTTTACTATCTTTTCCTTTTGTTAACCTGTGCTTTGTTTTAGGAATGTTGGTTGTAACACTCCTAAATAATACTGATATAGAAAACACCTTGTATATTCTCAAGCGATCAATAATCTATAGATTTATTATGTCTTATTGTTGGTTATATCCCACCTCTCAAAGGCAACTGGTTTATTTTTGTTCCAGGTGTGGATATAATTATGGCTGAGCATCTGACCAAATCGAATTTGACACAGTCAAATCAAAGACTCAGGTGGAACTCTGACTCTGGGCTTTTGCCATCAGGTCTGATGTCTTTAGTCACAAAGCAGGGAACTTCCAATTCTCTAGAAATGCCAGGTTTTAATGCCCCTTTCTCTCTGTTCACACTCCAGAAAGAGCTATCATCAAATCTCTAACTGTAGCCTGTGGGGGTTGTGGAAGTTCCTGGTTACATATCTATGTTATCTATTCTTAAACATTTGCTCTGAGGTTAAGAACAGCAGACACCTGAACAAAATGGGAATCTATTAACCTTAGACTTCATCTCAGATGTATCCTCACCTATAGCCACAACAGAAACCAGGACATTTCTAGTGGTTTGGCAACACCAATTCTTCTATCTTGTCAGACAAAGAAATGTTCCAATTTTATAGATTGCCTTCACTTGTGGCCAATAATTATCACCTTCTCTTTTTATTGTTGTCTTTAAAAGTGCCAGTTACAACTTGAATAGCTACATTGGCTCATCAGTTGATGACAACCTGCTGAGGAAAGGCCACATTGACCCATATTGGAGAACTATCTCTAGACTTCTTGCTGCCCTGATGGATATGCCTACCTTACCACGCACCTCTCTCAGTAACATCTCTTTTTATACAGAGATATACTATTCACTGCCGTCATTATTGCACTTCTGAAGCTTCTAGCACTTCCTTTATCATTGACCCACCTGCTAAGAACTGCCTCATTAGATATTGCTAGTTTCTCATTCATTATCATTCCTTAAAGCCCAACTTCTGTTAGGTCCAATAGAATGCCCAGGAATTCACCTCTTCTCCTTATCTAGTATGATGTCAACGATGAAGGAAGAGTTGCAGGTTGAATGATCCTTTGACACTGGCTGCATATCATATATCCTATATATTAGATATTTGCATTATAACTCATAACGTAGCAACATGACATTTATGAAGTGGCAATGAAAATAGCTTTATGGTTGGAGGTCACCATGACATAAAAAACTGTATTAAAGTGTCAGAGCATATGGAAGGTTGAGAACCACTTATATAATGGGTTAATATGAGAGTAGAGATTGGCATTTTAAACCAACAGAATCTACTGATGCACCCAAGCATCATATATTTCTTCATTCATTGGACTGGATTCACTTTATGCTAGCGACCAGACCCTGTATGGGGAAGGCTTTTGAATATACACATCCTGATGAGTCCTACATATTTGAGGAGATTTCCTTTGGCATCTGGGTTGACAACTGAAAAGCATTAGAGAAGTCCTCAAAGTGGTCTGAATCTTTGGGTAATCTGCATGTTCGCAAGAGAGCAACTTGGATAGCTACAATTTCTATCAGAATAGTTACAGCTATATCCCAGGTCACAGGCTTTGCATTTCAAGTGGAATGCATCTTTTAATGCTTTGTCAAGACCTTTCTCTGCACCAAAGTTCCTAAGCTTTGCTTAGGGAACGACAGCTGCAGGAAAACATTTCTGTTATATGCCATTTCTGGTAAAATCATTAATTCTTCAAGCTGAAATGGAATGAAGCTGAGGAAATTTCTTTCATGTGAAAAAAAGAGATCTCTAATGTTTATTATAATAGCTATTCATGATGTAGCCTAGGTTTTCTAGAGACTTGGGCCCTAATTTGGGGGAGCTATAGTATTAAAAAAAAGTTACAGGACTTGCTTGAATATCTATGTTTTCTGGGTTAATTGCTGTTAAACCTGTCATTTCTACATGTCACAGATTTCTTACTGTTGTATAAAGCTATTCTTATTTAGGACATCAGAGATCTACTTGTCAAATATAGAAGACGAGCATTTCATTCCACTTGACATCAGAATTTAATGTATCAGTTCACTCGTTTATTAGTCTTGCCTCTCCATGATCATGTTTTGCTCTGGGGATAATGAGAAACAAGGCAGACTCAATGCCTGTTCTCATAGATCTTACAAACTCTATTTGATGGATCAGAATTGAAGTGATACATTATACAATTATCAAATAGTTGATTGTGATATTATGTCAAGGGACATCCTATCTGAAGAGTGATGATAGATTTTTTTTTTTTTTAAGAACACTAAGTTTTATCTCAGAGGTTGTCTTCACTAACCAGCTCTGTGAGTGTAGCCATTGTCTAGGCCTCAAGAATGTTCAAATGCACTCCTCCATTGTTGGTGGGATTGCAAGCTGGTACAACCACTCTGGAAATCAGTTTGGCGGACCCTCAGAAAAATGGACATAATACTATCTGAGGACCCAGCTATACCACTCCTGGGCATATACCCAGAAGATGCTCCAACATGTAA
>CM052715.1:52067510-52125522 GCA_028551405.1 Uromys caudimaculatus
CAAAGAATACACATTGAGGGACCCATGGTTCAGACCACATATGTGGCAGAGGAGGGCCTTGTTGGCCATCAGGGGGAGGAGAGGCCCCAGTAAAGGGGAATGTCAAGGCGGGAATATGGGAGTGGGCGGGCGGGTGGGTGGTTTGTGGAATTCCCTCATAGAGATGGGGGGTGGGAGGGAATAGGTGATCTCCAAAGAGGAGACCTAGAAAGGGGGAAACATTGGAAATGTAAATAAAGTATCAAAAAAAGAAAAAAAAAAAGGAAAAAAAAAAAAAAAGAATGTTCAAATGGTTGGTTCTGAGCCATCTCATCTAATCCTATGCATTAAACAACTATTGGTCAAGAGCTTTTGTTCTTGTTTGTCTCTGCTGATTGAAACATGAAATTTCTAACTAGATATTGGACGACCTATGTATTTGTGTCCTATTGGCTAACTCAAACACTCTTTGTACTAGTTTCTATGTCTGCTTAAAGCAATGAATTTAAAATTCAGTGGCTGGGGGGAAAACAGAATTATTCCTTTTGTGAAACAAAACAAAACAAGCAAACAAAAACCAAAAGCCAACAAACAAACTAACACCACATCAGCTTGGGTGAACTTGGCAAATTTGAATTGTCTCTGCCACAACTCAAAGGCTTAAGAATATATTCAATTTAAATAACCCACAGGTAAACAGAAAGTAGGAACCATAATACTCCCTTAGTAAACTAAAAAGAAGGAAACAAGTTAAATAGATGGCATCCTGAGGGTGTAGACGGCATACCTGAGAGTGTACTGTCTTCTCATTGATAGCGCACTAACAGACATGGCTCAGTTACATCCTCAGAAGAAACGCAAGGAACTAATATGAGTGTGCACACATATGCTTGGGACTCTGCACCTTCAGGGAACTTTATATTCTTGGAGGTTTTTGGATAACCTGGAAAGATTTGTGGGAGAAGACTGTTATTAGAATCCCCAAAGAACAAGAAACAAATTGAAGAGGAGGCCATTGGGAGAGCTTTTCAGATGAAGAAATGAATGAAAGTCCGAAATAGGAGTAGGGGGACCCAGGAGGAGAAAAATCTAAGTTGTTAAGTATAGAAAGACAGATACCAACAAATAAACAGCAAAGATTATTAAATAGCAGGCATAAATCCCAGTGAAGGACTCCGATGAGCGTGTGAAGCCGTTGGACATTATGATAATGTTTTCTGAAGGGCCATGGGATGGCCTGAGGATGACTAAGGGAAGGAAGTTTTTGTTGGGTACAGGCATATTGAAATAGAAGATCAGGAACGGGATTTGGTTCTTCATCCCAATTCAAAAGCAAAGGACTGGGGTACAGTCCTGGCCAAAGCTGGTCATGGAGAGCATCATTAGAACTGGGAATTCTCAGGGGGAAAGCCAGTGAAGTGTGTGGTAAAGAGAATGGCCTGGGCTTTCTTGGATGGGTGGAAGATTTTGAACTAAGATTCCCTTATCTTCTATGGAAGACATATGGATATTTCAGGTAGTAACTCTATTTGACATTTGTTATTTAATTTGCCAGTCAAGCCAACTTTTTGTGGGCCAGTACTTAATCTTACATAGCTCAATGCTTAGTACACGAAGCAGTCAATAACTACCTTGAGTTGAAAGGCAGATAAATATTCGAGATATCTCCTCAGTTATGGAGTTGAACACATTCTATATTTATAGATGGGCTATGAAGTGTCAGGGATGGGAAGGAAACCATCAAAGGTCATGACCTCAAGCCAAATTCCAGTTGTCTAGTAAGAGAGTTCTGTGAGCTGTCAGTTACCCAAATGAGGGAGCAAAAAGTTAGGGCTATTTATCCACTTCCTTCTGCCAATCTGATGAGAGCTGTTTCTAAGTCATTGTTTTCTTCCTCTCTTGGCTCATTCTGCCCCTAAGCCTAGAGTGGAACCCCAGGCAGAGCTGGCGACCCAGGCCATAAGTTGTGCAATGTTGCCAGTATTAGGGCAGGCATCAATCTCATGGCTGCAATAGAAACCAAGAGAATAAAGGAAAGAACAGAAGAACCTAAAATACGCACAACAGTCTCTGCTTCTCAATTACCATGTCCTAGAATGTTCTGGCACTATTGACTGTTGCAATGCAAACCCAGTCTGCCAAGAGTGGCTCAAGGAGCAGTCATGTTACTTCTATGTATTTGAGCATATTTACATCTTCCAGGCTAGTCTCATTTGCAGACTTAGTTAGCAGGCTTTTACCCCTATCTTGGATCGTTAATGGTGATATTAAGTAAGATCAGACCAAGTAGAATTTCCTGAAGCTCCTCCTCCTGTCCAGTCCTCTTGCGTTTTTCTCACAATTCAGGAATGATTGGCTGTCACTGGCCTGTAGGGATTTCAAGCTGTTTCTTGTTTTTTGAGATAAGTCATGACCAAGATGATCTGAATGAATCTATCAAAGAACACTTAACGAGACAGTGTGCTAAATATGCCTCTCTAATCACTGTGGTAGCTTCATGCCCTTTCTTCTGACTAATATTTAGTTCCCTCAGCAAATGGTTTCCAGGGATAAGCATTCAAGTGGATTTCAACAAATCCTAGCATTTATTGTGGGGAGAAATCCCAATTATTTCCTAAAATGTCACTTACTGTGTAGCCACAATGTTATGTGAGGGCTAGGAAAACATACATTATTCTATTTTTTAGGTGGTATGGAGCGATTCATCCAGCGCCCTGAACGGGACATCTGCGCTTCTTTGTACGTCTCCACTGTCCTTGCTGCTTCAGTCCCAACCTCCACAGTTCTAGCACAGCAGGAATCCCTTTTAAGGCCAGTCTCATTCTGCAGACAGCTGCTCCATCTGCACCTCCTAATAAGCAGCTATGCCCTGGCTTCATGTTACAGAAGTAATCATTTCAGTCTAAGGGAGTCGAATTCAGCAAACATTTCCTTCTGAAACCTCCCTTCCTCCTTTCCTTCTTCCCTCCCTTCCTCTCTTCCTTCCTTCTCCTCCTTTCTTCCTTCCCTCCTTCCTTCTTCCTTCCCTCCTTCCTCCCTTCATCATTTCCTTCTTCCCTCCCTCCCTCTCTTCCTTCTCCTCCTTCCTTCCTCCCTTCTCCCCTTCCTTCTTTCCTTCCTCCCTCCCTCCTTCCTTTTCCCTTCCCTCCTTCCTTCCTCTCTTCCTCCCTTCCTTTCTCTCTTTCTCCCTCCCTCCCTCCCTCCTTCCTTCCTCCATTTCTTACTCTTTGTCATTCCTTCTTTCTATCCCTACCTCCCTTCTTCCCTCCTCCCTCCTTCCCCCCTCTTTCTCCTCCTTCTCTTCTTTCCTCCCTCCCTCCCTCCCTCCCTCCCTCCCTCCTTCTTCCCTCCCTCCCTTCCTTCCTTCCTTCCTTCCTTCCTTCCTTCCTTCCTTCCTTCCTTCCTTCCTTCCTTCCTTTCCTTCCTGGCTTTCTGTCTCACTATATAGCACAGCCTGGTCTTGAACTCCCAATCTTCTCACTGTAAGTTTCCCTACATGTCTGTTCTACCACAGAGGGCAGATGTTTCTTTTTACTCTCCAACTGAACTGAACAAGAAATTACGAAAATGATGTTTTATCCAGGTACTCGATGCCCCAAACTGATGGAAAATAGAAGCTGAGAGGGAAGGCATCTTAGTCCGAAGCCCATGCCCATCTAGAAAACGCACGCAGATGTCTCTGTACACCTGTGCACTCGCCTTCACCACATCCATCAGCATTTCTGAGGATATTAGGTTTTATTCCCTGCCCTCAACAAACATAAGGAAACACTCAGGGATAAACGTACTCTGCAGTAATGAAACCCACTAAATGTTTCCAACTGGGTTGCACTCTGGCCATGTCTATTTCAGCACACAGATGCGAAAACAAGCAGACAAACCGTGGCAAATTTGGGAGCCTTTGGCAAACTGGCGTTTGTCTGCTCTTTCCCAAACCCTGGCATGCTACTCCCGGCCTCTCTGCCTTTGTAGCCTCTTGCTTCTGATACCTTTGCTTAGTATTCCCACTATGTCCTTCATTTCATATACAGAGGAGTTCTACGTCTAGTTTTAAAAATACTGCCTTAAAACTAGTCTCCCAGAACCATTAATCTCTCTCTCTTCCTCTCTCTCTCTCTCTCTCTCCCCCTCTCTCTCTGTCTCTCTCCCTCTTTATCTCTCTCCCTCCCTCTCTCTCTGTCTTTCCCTTTCTCCCTCTATCTCTCCCTCCCTTGCTCCCTCTCCCTCTCTCTCTCTGTCTGTCTCTGTCTCTCTGTGTCCCTCTCCCCCTTTCTCATTTATCCAGATGTGAGAAACTTTCCACCGCAGGAGTATCTGATCACCCGCACAGTGCTGCCTTCCCCGCCATGATGGATCTGTACCCTCACGCTGTAAGCCTGAGTAAACCCTTGCTTCCTGAAGTTGTTTCTTGTCATGGTTATGGTCACAGTGATGAGCAAAGTCACCAATACAGGAAACTGGTGCCAAGAAGTAGAATCATTGCTATGACTGAGCCTGACCATGTGGGTTTGTAGGCCTTTAGAAATGGTTTGTGGGAGGAAGATGCAAATTCTGAAGTTGAGTACTGAAGAAGCCACAGGATACTTAACTAGAGTTCCCTGGATCATTCCAATGATAATCCAGAAAACCAAAAGGCTGGGAGAAAAGCAGACAGTGAAAACCAGGCTCATGCAGTTTCAGAGAGGAACAGAGACTCTATCAGGAATTAGACTAGAGGGCATTGATAATACAGTCTGGATTATATATAATTAAAATAATCATTAATTAACTAATGAAGTAATAAAATGAGATTTTCAGATATATCTAAGCTATGTTATGGTTACTGATCATTATTCCTAGATTTAATAGTGAGAGAGAGAGAGAGAGAGAGAGAGAGAGAGAGAGAGAGAGAACGCAAAAAGATAAAAATGAGTGGTTTGGAATAGAAAGGAGGTAGAGAATGTTTAAAGTGTCCAAAATGGATGCAGGAAATAGCAGCTATAATAGTTAGACAGCTTAGTTCCATGAGACTTCCACAAGACTTGGAGCCCAGCTCAGGCAAAAAAAAGAAACAAACCCTGAGAGGACATTGTATCCACCGGAGCATCCAACATTTGAAAGGAAGAGAGCCGGGACTGAGAATGTCACCAAGGGACTGGCTAGCTGCTAGAGAACCACCTTCCAAGAACAGGGTTTCCTCAGGTTCCCATGGAGACACACAGAATCCCCTGCCGCTGTAGTAGAAGTGGTCCAGACCACATCTCAAACTGATAGCAGAACTGGACAATATTGGACAACATTGTCCATGTGGTGTTGACTTGGCAGACATGCAAAATGGAAGTGTGATGAGGTCATGGGGACTTGCACCAAGGTTTCAGAAGGCCTTGAAGATATGCCATGTCTGGCAGGAGTTACCTGTAAGGAGACCCTAAGGGGTCATTGTATGAAGTATGAAAGTGAAGACAAAGTTGCTATGGAGACCTAAGGATATGGAGATGCCAAGTTCATGCAATGACCAGAGAAGAGAACTTCATTACTGCATGGAAATGGTCCAAAGAGAGGCTATACATAGTTTAGGTGACAAAACTGGAACTAAAGTGCCACACAAGTGTGTTGGAGTCCACAGATGATATTGCCACAAGATTTAGATGCTGGATGTGGAGATACAGGTTTGGTGTTTGCTCAGATGGGTTTCAATCTTGCTTTGTTTGGGTATCGTCTGTCTCCCTTTCCAACTGAAATGGAGATGTGTATGCTGTGCTATTGTATACTAGAAATACATCACTTGATATTTCATTTTATAATGGATGACAGCGAGAGTTTGTCTAGAGTCTCAGAAGAGACTTCAATTTTGGACTTGTGAGTAATACTGACACAGTAAAGACAATGGAGGGCTTCCAAAGTTAGACTCTACATATTGTGTTTTGTGTGATGAATTTGGGGCTTTGGAGGTCAGAGGTGGAATGCACTGATTTAAAGTGGTGTACCCAGGAGTTGGGTGACAAGACTCGTGATGGTTAGTTGTCACTGTCACCTTGACTTGATTTAGAATCACCTAGGAGAACCTATGGCTACATGGGTGTGGTAGCCGAGGAAGCAGTACCCACTAAATCTGAGTGACACTATCCCATGGACTGGAATATGAGGATGAATCAAAGTGGGAAAAACCATCTAAGCACTGTTACTTACTTCTCTCTGCTTCCTGATCTGTTTAGATGAGGTAAAGTTCCCCTCCCCACAGCTGTGGCCCACTCCTGCCACCACATTTTCCCTACTGCCATGAAGTGTGTCCTTAAACTTGCGCTAGAATAAATCCTTCCATCCTTACAGAGAAGGCAGTCTCCCAAGAACACAAGGGATCGCTCTAGTTTCTCTCCCAAGAGATCTTTTGCATGAACATCTTCAGTTCTTGAAATATGTACTGATGGGATGTGGAGTCTCTGCCCTAGGTGAGCAGTCCTGGACACCTTTCAGCTTTGCAGTTCTACACTTTGGAGTCAGGCACTTGGAACTCTGAAGCCAGGTGTATACTAACCTGTTAATGCGCAGTTGGTTTTTTTTTTTTTTAAAGCTTTTTAAGAAATCAATCAAGCAATCAGCAAGAGTTTATATCATATAACTGCTTCATATAAATACTTAAATATAAAGTAAGCAAGCAAAACAAGATCTGGAGAGATTCGGAGACAGGAGACATATCAGCATGTTTCCATTTAAAGGGGGAGAAAACACTTAATTGAATTTCATCTCTTGAAGTTCTCATGGAGAATAGAAAATGTGGTTTTACAAATCGTGGAGAGACACAGAGAACAGTGATTCTCCAGTATGGGACAGTCTGCTGGACCTCAGTATATACCAGGCAGTGGTACAGAATTCCACTAATGCTCCATGTATTTCTCCCTGTCATACCTTAGCAAGAAAGAAATCAGGTTCACTTAAGTATGTATATTTTAATTAATTAATTTTATTTTATGTTTATGAGTGTTTTGTGAGCATGGATGTCTGTGTGCTGCCTGTATGCTTGGAACCTGCAGAACCAGAAGAGGGCATCAGATCCCCTAAAACTGAAGTTAAAAGACAGTTGTGAACACGATGTGACTGTTTGGAACTGAACCCAGGTTCTTTGCAAGAGTGTCCAGGGATCTTAATCACTGATGCATCTCTACGACTCTTATGAATGGTCCTAACAAAGCAATAGAAGTTATTGGCTTTATTAAGTCTTGGCTCTTGAATGTGTTTGTGTGTGTGTGTGTGTGTGTGTGTGTGTGTGTGTGTGTGTGTGTGTGTGTGTGTGTATCTGAGATGGGACAGTGGACAAGGTACCTTTGTTGCTTAATAAAATGTGACAACCACGTAGAATAGTGTTCATGGTATTCTGTAGGCTGAGAACTCATATTCCCACTTCCTTTGTCAAACATCAATTTTACTTGAAAAAAATGACTGGCGAAGAAACCCAGAGTTATTCGGAACTGTGTATTTGGTAGACATTTTCTCAGATACAAGTAAAGTGAACCTGTCATTCCAAGGGAAACAATTGACATTATTTATTGCCTATGATAAACACGTGAGCTTTCAAGTAAAATTAGAAATTTGGAAAGCTTCTCTTTGAAACCATGAACTTGGCAGCTTCCCAGGTCCTGAGCACTTTCTGTGATGAGCTTGGGGGTGATATTAACAAATACAGCATTAAAAATATCTTGTGTTTAGTGTGCCAGCGTTTGGAAGATCTGTGTAACTCATGGAACCAATAATTTCCAAATGACTATTGCACGAGGATAAGAAATCATGCAGAGAAAAGCAGTCCATTTAATGTGGAAGACCAATTGATTGGTGCTGATGTAATAACAAGCACCCTATTGATATTGCTTTATATTCCATATTGCACCTGAGATTTAAGAAATAGGAAACTGTTCTTGCTGAGCAGTGTGCAGTGAAAGAATAAAATCTATAATTATCTGAAAAGGGAATGAAAATAGTCTTCATCCCCAACCATAGGGCTGTATGAGGTTGGATATGGATATTTTAAATTTACTTCTTCCAATACAACATACCACCACAAAGTAAGGGCAGAGATGGTATGATAACCCAGCTGTCCACCATCAAACCAGCACCAAAAAGATATGAAAGGATGCAAAACAGTGCTGGAGAGGCAGCTCGGTGCTTAAGATCCCTTGATGCTCGTACAGATTTGACTTGGACTCCCAGGACCATGTTGGATGGTTCACAACTTACTGTAATGCCAGTTTCTCTCTCTCTCTCTCTCTCTCTCTCTCTCTCTCTCTCTCTCTCTCTCTCTCCCTCAGTACTCTATAATCTCCTAAATTAATTTATTTGGAATAAGAAGTCATGGTATGCATTCGTGATGAACTACTATTATGCCATAAAAAGAAGGAAACTCTGTCATTTCTGAATGTGTGGTTGGAACAGGAAGCCATTATGTGACGAGAAACAGATCAGGCATGAGAAGAGCAGTGTTAAGTGATGGTGCTTGTACATAGAGCCCAAGAACGTTGATCTCAGAGTACTTGATTTGATTTTTCCCATCCATTTCCTTGAATTATAATTTCTTCTAATTCCGTCATTGTGAACGTAGTCTAAAGTCATTTATCTCAGTGGAGAGATTCACTTTGTTGAGCTCTCAACCAAATGTTGAGAACAGATCTTCCGCCCTTGTGCCAGTGGCCTGTGGCCAGGACAATGTTTGACTCTCTTCAAAGCTTTCTCAGCTGAAATCATTCCCTCCCCCACCATCACTTCCACATTCTACATTACCATGCATTTAACATTTCATAGAGGTCATCCTACTTAACTCTTAGAGTGATCATATATCATGCTTCTAATTTTCCCATGGTTCAAAGGGAAATTGGGGAAGAATAGGGATTCAAATCTGAAAATCTTTGAACTCCAGGTCTTACATTTTAAGTTTTCCCCATAAATGCTTTAAAAATAGAAAAGAAATAAACAAACAAATAAACAACAAAAACAACAACAAAAATTAAGCAAAGCAAAACAAAACTATAACCTTAAATTTTGGCATGTTTCAACAAAATCAAACAATTTTTACCTCTAAAAAATACATGCTGCGGATTTGACTTCACATCACGTGTAAGAAAATAAGAAACTGCCTACTAAAAGTGGTGGGAAAATTAAAGAATGTTGAATGTGGAGGTACATGCTTGTAATCCCATGGATGTAATAAAATGACAAGTTTGATACCAGCCTGGAGCTACTCCTTCTAAATAAAATAAAACAAACACCATAGAAAACAGAACAAACAAACAAACCCACCAACAAACAAACAATTGGGATTCCCTTGACGCTAGACATCTCCATTTCCTTAAATGTTCTCTGGAGGACCAGAAGGGTATGAAGAAAAACACAGACAAAGCACTGGTGGTATGTCTTGACTTAAGCCACCTTGTCCTTAAAAACAGAAAGTTGCAGCAGGTAACTTCATTCCTTTTTCAACTGTAGTGTCTTGTAAAGAACTCATTTTTGTTTTCATTGACTAAGATACAAAGCTACCTTCCCTAATATTAAGCATGTCTCCTCAGCTACTCCTGTGGATTCCAGTTGAAATCGGGTCCATGTAGACCAGGGGTAGAATCCACCCCTTGATTTGTATTTGAGATAATGAACAATGGAGATTGTGTAACTCACCCACTTTAATGTTACCTTAGAGCAGTGGCTCTCAACCTCCCTAATGCTGTGACCCTTTAATACAGTTCCTCATTTTGTGGTGACTCCACATAAAATTATTTTTGTTGCTACTTCATAACTTAAATTTTGCTAATGTTATAATGTAATGTTATAATGTAAGTATCTGTTATGCAGGATAGCTGATATGCGACCCCTGTGACAGGATCATTCAGTCCCCAAGTCTGTCATAGCACAGTGCCTTAGATTGTGATTAAATGGGAGATCTTTTCAAAAACATGTATGCATAGAGGCAAGGATTCCTCCTCTCAAGTTCTTTCTTCCAAAAGAGGGAGGAAGAAGGAGAGAGAGAAAGAGAGAGAGAGAAAGAGAGAGCGAGCCCTCACATAAGCAGATCTCTGGGACACATGGAATCTTTTAAATTACATTTGGGTCAAATTAACTTGGGTGGTCTGAGCGTCATCAAGCATGCAGAAAGGGTTCTCTCAGGAAGCTAATTTAAGAAAGTTGTCAGGGCATTGACAATAGAAGCAACCTGTTCCCTTGTTGTCAATGTGTTTTCTCTTAGGGAAACTTGCTCTTTCCTGCCCATGCTGAAAATATCTACAGCTCTCCACGAGCTCAGCTTTAACATCTTCATGGGTGGCTTCGAGCGGTTGCCATTTTTACCATGTGCAGAGTGATAGCTTCTCGGGTGCTTTTCAAACAGCACGATGATTAAAATTCTGCGAGGCAGCCTCGAACATACACAGTCAAGTTGCGAAGAACTCAAAGCTTACCAACTTCTTGTAGCCAAGTAGTGTCTCGGCAATTCAAATATTCATGAGAGAATAAATAACTCTGGGAGATTTTGTTTATTACACTGCTCTTTGAAATCTAAGGGATGGTATTGTACTAAGACGCCGCAACCAGTGAGAGGGGGCTGTGAATGGTTGCCTGCTGGGAGGGGAAAAACAGGGGACCTAGTGGGAAGAGGGTTGATGAAGTACATATTTGCACAGGGGACTCCCAGCTCAGCAGGGGAGTCACCTACACTGCATCCAAAAAGCCTAAGGACGCTGATCTCAGCGAGAATTTATAAAAGGACTTATTAAAACAAGACAGAAATGAAAAACCCACAGTGTATAGTTTGCCTCTATTTCAAAGGCTTTGGGAATTGAGTCCGGTCTAGTAGATATAAGAATGGATGCTTTTTATCTAATTCATTTCCAAATTGTATACCCAGGTAAAATGCTGGGCTATCTACCATTTTGTGATTCAGTGAATATGCATTAAATATTCCCCACTGCAAATATTTAGTTGCTGATATTGTACCTGACGTTATGAATCCCAACATTCTCTCTATTGGTTGGTGTTGGCTGCTAGCGATGTATGTCACCTCAAAGGTTTATAATTTAAAAAAGAAACCCTTTCGAAACTTCATATCCAACATTTATTCAGTAATTATTTAGTGGTTGGCACTGCTGAGTTTTTTATTTCACTAAACTTCTTTAATCTCATAATCCTCACCTTGAAGATGAGCAAACTAAGGCTCGGGGTGGGGTTGGTGAATTATATTGTCTGTAGTCAGTAAGTAGTGAGCTGTGGTATGACTCTATAAAATGCTGATGCCCAGTGTCCACACAAAAGGGTGACGCTCCCCTCTTACTTGGCTTAGAGGAGTATCACAGAAGACATATTTTGTGTTCTGTTCTCTGCTGTCCTTTCTTCTCTGAAGTTCTTCTTGGGAAGCTCCCAGTCAGTGGACACTGGTTCTCCTTATGCTTTCTTCCTCATCCGAGTTTCTAGGGGTCTTAGCTAAAATGCAGGTCTCAGCCCACTTCTGAATGTCTGCTAGACAAACCTGGGGATATTGTATATGCTTGGATTAATCCCTCTCAGCTGATACTTATGATTAACAGCCTACAACTGGGGAAATAAAATTGATTTAAAGATATTTCCAATGCCTTCCAAGTGTTTCCTGAGGGCTACCTGTACCCTAAACAGAGCAGTCACTTTGTGAGACCCGGAATCATCCTTTGTCTTATCCTATTTAAGACTAGTAAAACCGAGTATTTTCACAGGCAAAGCCACATCTCTTTTGCCTATCTCAACAGAGTTTTGATAGCACTAGAAGAGCTCAAGTTTTGGCCGCTGCAGCTGCCATGGGCTTTGGGTGAGGCGGGACTGGGGTGGTAGTTGGAAAAGAGTCATTAGAAGGTTCTTCCAGAGCCTGTGTACAAGGCGCATTGTTTATTCAACACACATATTTGTGTGCCTGTGTCCGTTAAGTCTGCTTCTCTCTGAAGCTGAGATATACAAAGCTGTTGATGATTGGTTTTATTTCATGTCATCGCATGTCCCTCAGGCTGGCTTGGAACTGGCTTTATAGACTAGGCTAGCCTCAGACTCATAGAGAACTTCCTGCTCATTCCAAGTGCCATTGTACCCAGCTGAGTAGGCTGAGGAACGACACCTTTCCTTTTCATCTCCATGGGGCCATCATTCACTTAAATCAACTGATTTTTTCCTCACAAATTGATAAGTTGTGTCACGTGGGCATGGCTAACCTTTCAGCATTATGACATCATATTGCCATCTACAAAGTTAATACTTTAGAACCAAGCAGGAGGTGGTAGTGGTTACAAAACAAATGGTCAAAACAAAGATCTTACAAGATTAGAAGCTTATGACTTATGTTAGGCCATGTTCACCCCATCCTGGGGAGTGTGTGGCTTGCTGTTTGATTGTCCTAGATATGTGGCAAGCCTGAGAAGGTGGTGGCTATCTATATACACTACAGAGTCTCCAGGACACACCCCTACCTCCAAGAGGTTAGTGTACTATACATGTACTATATGTTTTATGGTAGTGAAGTATATGGTTATGCTTTAATGAGGAAACTAACTTTTGTGGCAACTCTGTAAAATATTTCAGGTGAAAAAGGTAGGTATCATAACTGAAATGCCACATGACTTCTTAGTTTTTGTTTTTGTTTTGTTTTTTGTTTTTGTTTGTTTTTTAGTAGCAAATAATTCAGAGTTTATGATTTATTGGAAAACCACTATTATTTTTCTATTTATTTCATTATATTTGCTTATATAGAATGTATATATAAAATCAGTAGACTTTAGAAATATATGGTTAAGCTAATAGAAATGGGATTACAGAGATGTGTAATACAAAGTTCATAATTTCGCTGGTTTTGGTTCTCCCATTTAATACAGCATGTTTGCAGCTGGCAAGATGGCTTGGTGGGTCAAGGTACTTAATTCTCTGTTTCCTGGAACTCATGTAGTGAAAGGAGACAACTGACTCCTGCAAATTGTCCTCTGACCACCATATGTGTGCAATTGTATCACACATATGCACGCATGCATGCACACACACAATAATTGTAATAAAAATATAATAGATTAAAATAGCATGTTTGCTGAAATCCCTAAGGGTTTGTAAGAGCAAATAAATGCAGCGCTCTCTCACGCATTCCACTGTAATGAACACCTAAAGTTGATGGTCGGAATGATGGGAACAAGAAGCCCTACTGTGACGTCGTACCCTACAGTGAACAGAGTGAACACGGTGTGCTGAGCATTCCAGAAATCTCGAAGAAAAGACTTAGGGAGTTGTTGAGGAAGAAACACCAAATCTTTGAGGAGATAACATATTTCACCAACCCAAACATTGCACATTGAGTACACGTATCAAAATACCCATTTCCCCACTGATGGACATAAATTTTGCTTTTATGTGTCAGTAGAAAATAAATGTAATTTTAAGAACGGTAATGCCATAGAATATCTGCGTCAGAGTCTTCCATGGCGAAGGAGGATTTAAAATGAACACAGGTCCCTCCAACCCAAGTCCAAACAAAGAGGATGAGGATAGGCTCAAAATTTAAGAGAAAAATGTTAGACAATAAAAAAAAATTGTACAGCTGTACAATAATTTGTATAATATTGATGGTTTCCATGTTTATGATGGAAAAAGATGATTACTTACATGTTAGAACAATGATTATTTTCATGTTGTAGCAGTTGCTACCTTCGGTGATTTTTACAATATTTCCAAGGTGAGACTCTCTTAGTTACAGAAAATGTCTTCACATGTTGAAAGGGTTGGTCATTCCCTTCTCAGTGCTCCCTTTCAGTGGATATTAAAATGCTAAGTGAAGGAAAGGAATAGAGAGCTTATAAGCTAGAAAATTACAGGTCTAGGGAAGAGAGAAAGATGGCAGGTCAGAATTCAGTCGTCTAAACTCCAGTCAGCTTGATTAATATTAAAGAGGAGTGAAGTGAAAGCTAGATTGCCCACATTGCTTTCGTCTGGTCCAGTTCCTCCAAGAAGTCCTATTCCCACGGATATTTACCTTTCCTAGTCTTAGGAAGGAATCTGATTTTTACTTAGAGCAAACACATACTGTGTATGTCCTGAAAAATGCAAATGCAAATCCAATGAACCCCCCATATTAAACTCATCTGTATTGAATCCCTGCGTATAGCAATCAAATTGGAAATCCAGGTCTATTACACGCACATGTAATATTTCTAGAGTATATCAAATTCCATCCTATATCAAATTTTTTCCTTGGGTTCCTAGAAATTTAATATAAGCAAGTTTCACTCTATTTGAAAAGGACATGATGCAATATAATGTGTTTTTCAATGAATAGAATTCTTGGTAATTCAATTTATGTTCAGAACTTCTTAAAGGCAACTTACTTCCTAGAGGCCTCGCCCCAGACTTCAGTTCTGGGAACCTTATTCAGGTAACATTCCTTTTGGTTAGAGAGACTGTAGAGTGCAATTGGAAAGAATTTGGGTGATTCACATGTAGCAATTAAAAAAATAACCACACCACATGCCAGTCAAGTAAAGAGGGGGATTTCTTTGGGACACTGGGTAGGTCCTTGCTTTGGTTTTTATGGGTGTTGGTCCTCTGGACAAGGTGGCTTCCTCTGAGTGGGGCCTGTCCTTGCTTTTTCTATCTTTGTGTCTACTTAACACTAGGCTCCCACACAGCAAATGCCTAGGATGGTAGAGCAGAATTAACAAGGTCAACTTAGACAAAGCCATCATCTTACGCACACTGAATAATTAAGACATCCTACTATCTTCATGGGCCAAGGTCTCCTTCACACATATTGTTAGAAGTTCAGCTTGTCTTCAATAATCCAAAACTGCTGTGTTCCATTACTTCACCTCTTCTGCCGAGGTTTCCTTTCCAATCAGTTTTGGATAACCAATCTCTCATCCTAGCTGATTCTCATTTATGTACAAATCTATGTATCACATAATTGTGATTGTGGTTATTGTTAAATAGAATAGACTCTTATATCTTATGTTCTGCATCCCCCGAGTAGTAAACCGGGCCTGTTAAAAATGATATGCACTCATTAAAGAAATTCCATTTAAAATCTTGGAAAGCATTAAGAGTATTTTCTCGTCTGGCTCTGTCAATCTTTCTTGCACCTGTTAGCATGTTTAGAAAATGGCTTTTTATAATTCAACCATCTTATTGCAAGTGGAAGAAGATTCACAAAAGTAATTCTGATTATTCAAATTGTTTTGTAAAACATAAAATTAAGAACATATCCTATAATAAGCACTAATAAACTAAGCAGCTAGATATAAATAAAGTATAGGTTATTAAAGTATCTTAATATGATGGAAAGAGTTATAGGCTCATATAATTACCCTTGCTGGATGTAAACAGTTTCTGAGATAGTTTTAACTATTTTTAGCGCTTGAAAGCTCAAAGCTTTCTTGGATATACTGAGAGCTTTGGCACAGTTTCCATCATTACTGGCTTGTTTCTTAACTCCCCAACGCATAATAAACCCATGAACTCCATTAACTTTAATCGATATGCATGCAAGGATGTAAAGGCCTTCCCTTGGCCCTCTCACTGCCTGGAAGAAGAAGCCAAAATGAGTGTGACGCCAAGACCCGTGCAAGTAATCAGCTACGTCATTTTTCATTTGAAAAGAAGTCCTCTCCAATAATAGAAATGCTGAGAAAGGTTATTACAATAACAAATGACTTGGCGGGGTGATTTATGCTGGAAACAAATGTACCTTCAGATGGAATCCTCTTTAATTCCTAATAAATCTTGAGCTTAGTGGACAGGGCCTGACTCTGGGAATTCAGCAGTTGAATGCCCTCAGTCCTTTGAATTCACTGGGTTCATTTCTTGTGGACCCAACAGCTGTTGCCACGGTCCTCCCGGCAGGTATCTATTTGGGGATTAGTAATGCTTCAGATGGTCATACATCACAGCAACGGATGTGTAATTACATTAAGGATGCTTCATTCTTTGGACTCACTTGTTTCAAACCACTGATATTGGAACCACTCAGTAATCATCTCTCATACACTGATTTCCTTTTCAAAATAACAGCATCTTAAATGAAATCCAATGGTTTTTAACTCTTCAGAATACCTCTGAAAGCGTCCTCTTTTAGTTTGCCCTCAGTGTGCCTAAGTGTGCTTATTTTTGAGTGAGACAGTCCTATGGTGTCTACCCAAACATCTCTAGTATATAGTTTAAAACCTAAGGAGCATTGAGGACCTGGAAATGCTGTGGAGCCTAAGGGTAAATCTGTGACTCTAGAGAACCATGACTAATACAGGGTGGGTTGGACTACAGGTGGGTAAGGAGAAATGCTCACAAAACACCCTGGCCTATTGGTTCACCATTGCTGTGACAGACCTTTGCTTAGTGTGTGTGATTGACAGTATCTGATGCACTCCTCACAGTTTTGCTCAAAATCTGCCCTGATTTCGACCCTTCTTCACACAGGATTGCTCTCAGCTCCTTAGGAATCCTGTAGTTTGGCAGCCCCCAAAGCCTTTCTGTTTACTCTGGCTGTTCATTACAGATCCTTGTTATATGTCCCAAAGAGCTTAAAATTACAATTCTATAGGTTCCAACTTTCAAGAATATTCACACAATTTCTGGATACCTCTTGTCCTTTTATTTCTTAGCAAGGGATAAGGAACTGTGCCAGCTTTCTACTCTTGGGTCACTCAAAACATACTATAGCCTTGTGCACCCTGGGCAGTTCTTTTTAAAAGCTATTGTACGTTCAATTACAGGTTACAATCAGTTTATTGAATGATGCTTGCTAGTGAATTTGTTGACTCTAAAGCAATGGTTAAGGTCAGGACAAATTCTGTGTGCTTGACTGTTGGCTTTGTTTACTTGTTCAATGAACACTTAGTGAGTGTGTGCTGTGTCATTGATGTTACATGGGGCATTGGTGGCACCCCGAGTAAGAAACAAGTAAGACTTTTGCTTTTTATTGCACTGGAAAAAGATGCAAGGTGAACAGGGCATTTACAGAGTGTGACATTTCAAGGACAGAAATGGGACAAAGAAGCTGTGAGACTGTACTTGGGTTAGGGGACAGAGGAGGAGCTTTTCAAGACAATGACATTTGGGAGGAGTCCTGAACCATGAGATGAAATTGTAATGAGGCAAAACAAACAAACAAACACCCACAAAATGCCATGGCAGGCTTCTGGAATCTATGCGATCACTAGGGATGAAGCAAAGTGAAGTTGGAGAAAGGATGGAAGCAGCACAGGGCAGGAGGAACATGCGCTGGCCTGCTGTGGACCAGTGTGTACTGGAGGGAGTTGGATAGACAGGAAAGGGGGAAATGTCACTGTCCTTTCAATTGTTGGGAATGTAGAGTGGATCAAGAACTCCCTTCCTCCTCCTTTCCTTCTTTCCTGCCTCTTTCTCTCTGTCCCTCAGTGTTTTTAAACTGGGATAGATTAGTACTTGCTTATGCTCTGATGGAAAGGAAGCAAAGCACTGAGGAGGAATGCTAATGTGTGTAGGAGAGAGATTCCAAGAGGGTGATCTGTGAGGAGTGAGTTGCAAGGGTGGTGTGGAGATGTGACAGGAAGGGAGACGGGAGGCTGGGTTCTTATGTGCATGGGGGGGGCTCGAGGAAGCTCTTGTCAGTCATGTGTGAGACATGATCATCCAGTGACAGTGGGTGAGGAAGGAAGTACATGGGCTTCCAGAGAGAAGAAGGTACTCAGTTGTCTTTTGGGTGGGTGGAAGGGAGAAAACATCCCAGGAAGGCATACAGTAAGATTGTCCGGAATTGTTGACATGTGGGGTTGGTCACTGTGGCTTACTTTGAGTTTATTATAATCTAGTACATGTATTTAGAGATTCCCCATAGTGGAGAATGATGGGAAAAGGTCTTGGAAATCTCGATACAATATAAAAAAAAGGGCTAAAAAGAAATGATTCAGAAGTAAAGTTAAAAGGCCTGGCCTGTGACATCTGAGGGTCCTGTCTCCAAAGGCTCTTCTATCATTTAGCTCTGTGACCTTCAACACATTATAGTCTCTGCTGAGTCTTCATTTGATTTTCATTTATGAGCAACATAAACCTTTTATGGCTTTTAAAATAGGTTGTCATATCAGAGACACAATGATACTTGCTACATCATGTGTGGTGTGTGGTGTACGGTGTGTGTGTGTGTGTGTGTGTTACTCTTTAAACAGTCAAAGAATAAGTACAAGGAAGAAATGCCAGGCCTGTTCTGTATAGCTCCAGGCTTTGGAAACAGCTTTCTTGTTGCTGAGGCCATTATAGCTCGGAGCAGGGCCTCCTGTAATGGGAAGGATTTTCCTGCTAATGTCACACAGGCTATGCAAGCCATGGCAAAGTAGTCACTTGTGAGGGTTCTGTAGGGAATATTCTTGCCACGGTGGGAGGACTGAATGAAGATGTTATAATTCTATGTAGAATGTTTTGATTTTTTTGCACGTATAACTTCTGTCAATATTTTACATCACAGGTTTGATTTATGGCTATGTGAACTACAGATAATATTGGATCATTTTAAGAGTTCTTTTAGGAAGAATTATTATTATTATTTAGATTTTACTTATTTTCCCCTTTGTGACAAAATCTCACTACATAGCTTTGGATTGGATTGGAATTCACTTTGTAGACTGAGCTGGTCTCAAACTCACAGAGATCCACTTGCCTCTGCTTCTCAAAGGTTGGCATTAAAGGCATGAAACACTACACCTGGATACAATGCTTTGTTTTGTAGACTAGGCAGGAAAGTGAATAGAACAGAAGAGATTTGACCATAAACTTAGAGGAAAATTAGTTTAAGCATAAAACCCCAGACTCGTAGTTTATGAAATTAAATTATTCCAATCTCAGGTTCTTTGAATTAAGTGTCTCAGACTTCATAGTCTATATGATAAGTATTACTTAAGCTCAATTCTTTATTAAATATAAAAATGAAAATATATTAGTCATTGAATATTGAAACATAAAAAATAATTTCATCAGGCATTATTTGGGATTTAATAATTAGTTTTCATATTGCTCAATTATTTAAACTAATTTGCCTCTAAATTTCTCTATGTTGATGAACAATTGTAAGGTAAAACTGTAGTGCTATTGTGGCTACTGAGAAATATAGCACTTTTAGGTACAAAGTTTGATTTCATTGAAAGTTCACCATGAATAGGGGAAATTTCACTCTGGTAAGAACGAGAATAATATCCATAATTCAAAAGAAACCTTCAGCCAGGAGCGGTGCACACCTTTAGTTCAAGAGGCAGAGGCAGATTGATCTCTGTGAGTTTGAGGCCAGCCTGATCCACATACAAAGTGAGTTTTCAGCACAGCCAGGGCTATGTAGAGAGACCCTTGTTTCAAAATATACAAAGAAGAGAAAAGAAAGGAAGAAAGGAAGGCAGGGAGAAAGGAAGGAAGGAAGAATGGAAGAAAGAAAGGAAGGAAGGAAGGAAGGAAGGAAGGAAGGAAGGAAGGGAGGAAGGAAGGAAGGAAGGAAGGAAGGAAGGAAGAATGGAACAAAGGAAGGTAGGAAGGGACCTCTAATGCAAGCCGGTAAATGTTTTTCTGCAAACTAAAGAAAAAAGAGTCACAATTCTTATTTTGTAAGCAGAAAATAATGCTGTTCTTTAGAGACACATGAACCTCTGAGTTTTCTAGAAAATTATATAATCCAAGCCAAAGACCTGCATCTTTGATAGCCGTTGCTACACGCTGGGACGGAGTAGAAGACAGCGAAAGAGATGAAATGAAGAATGGTAGGCAAAGGTGAAAGTCAGCTCTTAGGAATGATGCCTAATCACGCTCAGATAGTTTTATTCAGTGATCAGCAGCCACTAAGCACTCTCTGAACCTAATGACTTGCAGAAGACCTCAGGGTGGGTTTTGTTTGTATTCAGTATTCCTTCCTTCACACTACAAAGTAAAATTAGGGAAACTCTCCTTGTAGTTGTAACAAGAGTGCAGCTTGATCCAGCATGGTGAAAATACTACCTTTGACCTTTGGACTATTTCTGAAAGAGGGTTCATTGTGCTAGAAAAGCTAACACTCACTCACAGAATCCAATGCTCCTCTACCACCTACTTAACTTTAGTGTTGCCAAATGCCTGAGGAAAGTATATTGAAGGAGGGATAGCTTCTTTTAGCTCATGGTTTCTGAGATTTTGGACAGTTGAGCTTAGCTGTATTGATGCGGGGTCTGTTGTGAGTCAAGATTGTCATGGTGGCAGCAGCTATGAGGAAAGCTATTTGCAACATGGCAAACAGGAAGCAGAGAAAATCGAGAGGGAAGATCCCAGGACAAAAGAACATCCTGAAGACACGGTCCTAGTGAATTTCTTCCCCCAGCTAAGTCCTCTCCTAAAATGTCCAAAAGTTCCAAAAATATAACCACTACCTAAGAACCAACACATGAGCCTGTGAAGGACTTTTCATAGCACCACCTTTTTAATAATTTGAGAAATAATTCCAGGAAAGTTCTGTATTAATTTCCTAGTGCCACTTAGATCAACTACTACACATTGAGTAGCCAAGTACTACACACTGAGAGTAGCCAAGTAGTACACACTGAGTAGCCTGGCTCAACTGGAGAATTTTTGTTTCCCTGTTCTAGTTGTCAAATTTGGTCCAATTCAAGGTTCTGTCTGGATTTGAAAGTACCGGGGAGGGATGTGGTCCAGGACAGAAGTATGCTTGGGCATTCCTTGGTTCGGGCACCCATCTTACCTACCATCACCTTAGATGTCTCCTCCCCATTTTCCCTCAATGTCTATCTGTCTTTTGTGACTCACATTCTCCTGTGCCATGTTGCTTATTCCTGTAAAGATCCTATTTCCAAATTTTGAGATAGTAGTATGGGACTCCATACATTGTTGTTGTTGAGACAAATATTAGCTCATAATAATTACCTTAAGCATTTATATTTTTACTTCTTAGAAGAGGATATGGAGAGTTGGCCACGTGTGGAAAAGCCTCAGATCTTTCTACTTCTCATCACAACATTTGTTATGGGAGATTGGAATAATTGTGATCCTGTGCAGTGGCCATTCTTCTAAACTCTTTATTAATGTTACTCATGCTGGCCCCAGGCTTGAAGGAAGTCCTGATTTATTCACTAAAGCCCAGGAGAACCTTCTCTAGCACCCTGGCTACTGCTGATCTACTCACAAAGGTACAGTGCTGAGCGCAAGAATCTGGAGTAAATGAACATAGACATGACATTAATAGTTAATAGTTATCTTTTTTGATCCATTTTATATACATAATAGATTACTTTTATATATTAATACAATGTCTATTGATCCCCACACCTACAACTTTTTAGCATATCTATGGCACCTTCTCAGGACAAAGTATTTTATAATTCTTGAACACGTGAGGTGTGTTTTTGTCATTGTCATTGTTATTTTTGGTTTTGGTTTTTTAGTTTCTCTACCTGATTTTGATTTTTTTTTTCTGGTCAGGAGCTGTTTATTTCCCTATCCCAGTGAATTGGTAATTCAAATTGGAAAATGTGACTCATTCTCAATTGCAGATAACTTAATAATAATATATGGATTTCTAGAAATAAAGCAATCATCTTCCAACAAGTCATATTTTCAGAGACTCACATTCCTTCTTTTCTTTGTGCCAAATAAGCTCTTAAAACAATTCTCACGATGCAAGAAGGAGGTGTTTCTTCCTCCCTGATTTTAGGAGTGATCACACCATGGAGACTTTTTTCCCAACATTCTGGGATTCCCAAGTAAATATTTAAATAAAAGTAGAATCCTTCATGTAACTGGAAGTAAAAGAACTGATTTTGTGGTCCGATTTCTATACACTCATCACATAGCAGGCCAGTTAGACAAGTGACCCGCCAGCATCTGGATGACACAGCCCCCAAGGCTGTTAAGGTGGGTGATGACTACTCTATGTAACTTTCTAGGATTGAACTATCATTGCTGTGGAGGTGCTATCTACCGGAAGTGTATATCCTCACACGTATGCATCTGCGGAGTGGAATTAGATACTGAGAAGCTACATGTTTTAATTTCCTGAAGTGGGTGTCTTCTCTGAGACTTGCTAACACTGGCTCGATGATCCACGGGAAATGGAAAGAATAATTTTTTGGTTGGATATGAAATGACCCTGCATACAGAGGCTGAACCTAAATGGAAGACTGAGGACCAAATCCTAATTTCTTGATTATAAAGACCCTTTCGCCCCTGAGCCCAGCACCTTGCCATCTGTCCTTTTAATCTCTGCAAGGAAAACCCCAGCCTGACTCCAAACCTTCTCTCTCCATAATGGGAACGCTCTCTGTGTTTGATGAACCTAAGTGAAAAAAGCAGTCGCATATCCACGTATTTATTAAATCTCTGGCTGCATAAAGGCCCCACTCCAAACTAATGTCCAAAATAAATTGCTTCCATGATTGTATTGTTAGAATGCACATGTATGATTTCTTCTCTCTGCATTCTAAGATGACAATGTATCCCAGAGACCATTAATGATATAAATTCAAACTACTGCGGCAATCAGCAACAGACAGATCAGAAAATTGTGGCCATTGGCCTAAAGACTTTTTTTCTTAGTTCCTCTTTGTGCTAGAAGAACCAAGAGGTTTCCTCCAGGAGATCTGGCTTATCATCTTTTTTTTTTTTTCTTCCTCCACAGAGATTCTGAGGAAAAAACACTGCCCTCCCCCACCCTGCACCCCACCTCCTGACAAAGCAATGACATTCCTCTGCTTTTAGGGGTTACTTGAGGCCTCCTTAAGATAGTAAATCTCCCACCCAGCTAACAAATCTTCACATGCTTCTCAGTTACTTTCAATCTCTGACACACTACATTCTTACTAAAAAAAATTCAGGGGCGTGGGCATCTGTGATCCAGTTTTCAGTTCCGGTACTCACCACAGTAAGCAAAACATTCCCATGTAGGCAGTGGACTGGAAACGTCTTTAGTTTATGGGTGTGCGTTTTTTGTTAGTATCGAAGTGGTCATAAGCCATCTTGTATGGTCAGTATTTTTTATTTAACAGATGTAAAGTGTTCTGCTTAGCTATTACTTTTCATTCCTATGAAGGAGGAATAGCTACTTTTCCCTTTTATATGTGAACTCTACGCAGTTTTGCTCAGTTGGTGGGCAGTTAAGTAAAACTTGGACCCAGGTAGTGATGCCAAAACATAGAGCTTGACTATGTTGCCACGCCTTGCAGGCGATATAAAGAGTAGTTAGCATTGCTGTCTTGAACCAAAAAACAAGCCCTGCTGTTCTTATCTTCTGAGATCACTGGCAGGTTTCTACACCTCACTGTGCTGTTGCTATATCCTTATGAAGTAAAATAAAAGGAACCTGTTACACAGGGCTGAAGGAAGAGTTCAGTGAGATCATGCATGTATTTAAAATAGGATCTGTACCATAAACGTTATATGTGCTTACCTACGGTCCATTGCTAATTCTCTATGATTAGCTTGCCCTGAGGTGTCCTCCTACTGGGAGTGAAGAATTGCTTGACTATGTCGAGAGATCTATTTGATAGAGGAACCCCAGTAGCTTGACTTCATAAGCTCATTTGGTTTTCAGGGTCTCACAGAAAAAGATGCAACAGTGTTCTTGCTTAGGGCAAACTTTATCAAAGCTTATTTTCAGATATGTTGATTCTAAACACCTTTCTAATCACCAGAGGAGCAGCAGGGATTGCACGACAGAGATGTTGTCTAAGAACAAGGAAGCCTGGTTGTCTGGATATATTCACTCCAACAGGTCAGTGTGACTTGCTACTCAGAGTTCTCATGGGCATGTAGAAGGATCTAGGTGTTGTCTAACGTTCTTCTTATTCCTGGAGTATCTGAAGTTACCTCTGCATCTTTTCTGATTTCCGTTGTCGCTATTTGCTACACACTGGGGCTACGGAAGGGGTGCAGGTGGGAATGTGGAAGGGAAAGTGCAGACTTGAGAATTCTGATGTATGTTGGAAATGACAGGTATGTCGTGGCTAAGACAGATGAGGAGGAGAAAGACCAAGAGAAAGAAAAACTGGAGGAAGAAGAGCTGATTCAGGTAAAATCTGGATTCAAACAAGGAACAGTTGGACAATGGCTGTGGCGTGCTGGATCAGACAGTGGGCTCTGGCATCTTACGTGAATTCACACTTGTCTCATTGAACTAAAATGATAGAACACTGGCACACTTTGTAATAATTTTAAAAATGCATATACAGACAAGAAATGAGAAAATGTGTATGTCCGATCTGCCTTAGATCGAATGCTCCTAATATATGTGTCATAGGGGGTTTCAAGAAGATGGGTTGAGTTGTAGGTAAAGGTGTGGAAATCAATATTTCATAGAATGATTGAAGAGCTGGACACAGCGGCACACACCTGTAACTCCAGCTACTCAGGAGACTGAGGCAGGGAGATCTTAAATTCGAACCCAGCCTGGACAATTTTTCTCCATGTCTCAAAAATAAGCAAATAAACATTATCAAAATAAATGATCTATAAAAGTTATTATATCACTAAGACAGTTTTCAGAGGAGTAAAAAAAGTGATGCTTTTAGTAATGCACATTGAAAAAAATTATTAAAGTTTCAAATACTAAAATTTTAACTTAGTGAAAAATTTTGAATTATCTTTTTAAGGTTTAAAAGTTTAGTTCTCATATTTTACTTAACTTCTGATTAAATGATTTTTAACGTAAAAATGAAGCTACAAAATAACTAAATTAATGTTGCAAAGCAATATTTATGTAATTTCGAGATAAAAAGTCCTTTCTAAATCTGATTTCAAGGACAGAAATCATACAAAAAATAGACAGTTTCAGTTACATGAAAGAAAAACAGAACATAATTATATGAAAGAATAAAAAATATTTTGTGGCAAACAATACATTTAGGAAAGAAGAGAAAAGTGAGAATTATATTTGAAGTGCGCTTATCAAATGGATATCATTTGATCCAGCAAAGCAACCTGTGGGAAAACTCCCCCCAAAAATCTAAGTCCCTATTCAACAGTGATCTTTGCAAATCCATGTTTATTTTAATACTAACTAACCAAGTTATGGAATCAGCCTCGGTATCTAGCATAAGAAAAATAAATAAACTGTATCTGTATATCTATCATCTATATATGTATGTGTGTATGTATGTATGTTTGTGTGTATGTATGTTTGTGTATATGTGTCTATTATCTATGTATTTATGTATTTACGTATCTATGTATCTATCACTTATCTATCATCTATCTTTCATCTATCTTTATCTATATTTATCTATCTATATCTTCTATCTATCACCTATCTATCTATCTATCTATCTATCTATCTATCTATCTATCTATCTATCTATCTATCTATCATCTTTCATCTGTCTATCTATCTACCTAAGTGGATTCTAGGAATCTAAACTCAGTCTACATTTTTTTGTGTGTGACAAGCACTTCACCCACTGAACTAGTTGTTTAGTCCAGATGAATCATGTTAATGCATATGTAAAAATGTCCACAGAGAAAACACAGCAGAGGAACTTTGTATAGAGAGTAAGCACCTTACAATTGTTAGCATCTATGTTGCTACTACTGACATATACCCTAGCCTATGTGAGCAGTTTACTTAAGAAGCACTGCTAGATTTTTTTCTAAGAATGACGGAGTTCAGTACATGATAGGTCAGTGAGTAGGCTAAGGGCAGACAACTGGAGCTTGGTCCCGGTAGATAACTTGACTCGGCATCAGAGCTATTCCATGCATAGATAGAAGAAGCGAGGTTGCCAACCCGCCAAATTTCCATTTCTCTTTGGCTGAGTGCTTTCCTAGGGACCAATACCTTCTGGGCAGATTCAAATACCTTTAAGGGGGAAAACAAACAAACAAACAAACAAACAAGCATCTCACAGGCATAGCTGCAGGTGTTACAGGTGCTACAGCAGTGATTTTCAGTGAAGGGGTACTGGGTACCAGGAGGATGTTGGTTTTAGGAGCTAAATAAGAGCAGAGGAAGTAAAGACTCAGTCTCGGGTGCATGCAGTTTGATTTGGTCTTAAACCAACAAGAAAGAAGTGCAGGGTGTGTAAGAAGACCAAGATTCAAGTGGGGCAGTGCAGGCATGGAGGGTGCCTCTCTTTATGCCTGTCTGCTTAGTTGGCACATCTTTGAAACTGAGACACTGACCGCATGGTAGGGTGTAAGAGTTTCAGGCTTCACCTTTGGAATGAAGGAAGGGTAGGATTAGTCATTAGGAATCATTCTCTTATACTGCTTTTTAATTCTTGGAGATTAATTTCCTTCTCTGTTCTAATTGTTACTGAAGCATTAGACTCATGGCCTTTCTGGTTTGGATCAACATCATAGGTTTTTTTTATTGTCCATTTTGCCTATAAGATTGATTTTACAGGCCTAAGGAGAAAATAGATGATATGACTCATAGAAATTCAAATTTAAATAAGCCAGACTATCTTGGCAAAGAGACATTGTGAAAATAATATTTAAAAGTAAAAAGGGAGAGTCAGTTAGCACACAAAATCCCTGACATGTTTTTGTTTATTTATTTACTTTAATTGAAGTAGAATTATATTATGTCTGCCTCATCTTTACCTCCTTCCAGCTCTTCCCCAATGCCCTGCTCAAATCCCTTCAGTGTCAAGTTGTAAGCCTTCTTTCTTTTGATTAGTATTGTTACACACACACACACACACACACACACACACACACACACACGTATATCCTTTTGAGTCTGTTTTGTTTTTCTATATGGTTTCAGGGCTGATCATCATTAGACAACTAACAAAGGGGCTCATCACTGGGACAGTCAAATAATTCTCCATCTCTCAGCAGTTATTAGTTGCTTATAATTCTTAGTCTAAGAGTGGGGCTCTGTAAATTTCCCCTTTCCATGTTAACATGTCTGTTATAATGACATATTTGAACTAAATTTGTACACTTATGAGAACTAAGTTACATTTCAGGGTCGTAATTTTCTGACCATAAAAGGAGAATCATCAGTTAGAAGGAGGAAGACAAGACTTTAAAGGGAACAAATGTTTTTAAGGTTAAAACAAAACAAAATTCTCATAGACACAAAACAAAACAAATGAAGAGAAACGCTGTTGAAATATGGAGTTTCTAAGACCCAGAAGGGGGCATAGAGGGATATGGGAAGCCACTTAGCATTTCAGCAGCCCCCTCAATCTATAGTTAAACAGAGTGAAATTGTTCTATTATCCCACAGTTCCATTGTCTGTGAGGATTCTATCTGTATCCTCAAAGCAAACACTGGCATGTTGCCACTGCAAAATTTAATAAAATGCCTTTTTAGATGGGAATCGATGTAAGCCAAGGAGACAGATTTCTAATGACTTGGTTTGATGTAAGGGGAGACTTAGGTTATTCAAAGAAATGGATAGAATATACATTTTATCCACTAGAATTGTCCACAACCAATCTTTTGATATAACACTTAGAAAAGATTTCAAGGTAAAATTCTCTGGAAAAACCATGCAGTGATATTTGATGAATGCATGCGGGTACTTGTGTGTGTGTGTGTGTGTGTGTGTGTGTGTGTGTGTGTGTGTGTGTGTGTGTGTGATGAATGCATGCGGGTACTTGTGTGTGTGTGTGTGTGTGTGTGTGTGTGTGTGTGTGTGTGTGTGTGTGTGTGTAGGCAGTTAAGAGTGGGTTCATATTTTCTGCCAGTCAACCAAACTGAACTGACATTCTGAGATTCTTTTAACAGGATGTAAGAAATCTGAGATGAGAGGCTGGGCTGGAGAGGTGGCTCAGCCCTTAAGAGCTCTGAAAAGAGCTCCTGCAGAGGGCCCAGGATGGTTTCCAGCACCCACATGCCAGCCCACAACTCTTTGCACCTCCAGTTCCAGAGGATCTGATAGACTCTTTTGTCTTCCACAGGTACCAGACACTCATTTGGTGCACAGAAATATATTTAGAAAAAAATCCATACACATACTTTCCTTTTTTAAAAAGCCAAGGGAGGCAGAATATATCTATAGTTGGGGACAGAGGCAGGTGGATCCTGGGGGCTTGATGGTCAAGGTGGAGCTTTTAAAAACATGGTGTATAATGTGGGGCTGAGTGAGGTCATCCAGAGAAAGCATGGGTAAGGAGAAAGGGCAGGACCAAAGTCAAAGGCTTTCTAGGAAGCAGAGCCTGAGAGCCTGAGCTCAGTTCACAGCGCATGCATTGAACAGCTTACAATCCCTGTAACTCCTGCTCCAGGGAACCCAGGACTCTTTACTGGTCCCCTTGGGGCACTTTCACACATGTGGTATACACACACACACACACACACACACACACACACACACACACACACACACACACACTTATCTATACCTATACCTCTCTATCTCTATCTCTATATATATCAGAGACAAGATATTGTGATGCATACCTTTAATCCTTTAATTTCAACATTTGGGAGGTAGAGGCAGGTAGATTCTCTGAGTTTGTGGCAAACTTGATCTTCATAGTGAATTCTAGACCAGCTAGGGTTATATAGTGAGATCTTGTCTAAAAATAAAAAATAAAGATATTAGCTAAGTAGATAACTTTTATTATGTTTCTCCAGGAAGTTTTCAATTTAGTCTGTTGGAATAACATTTTAAAATTTTCTGGGGCCTGTAGAGAAGCCTCAGAAATTAAGAGCACATATTGCTCTTGCCGAGGACTGGAATTCAATTCCCAGTACCTATATCAGGTGGCTCACAACTGCCTGTAACAGTAGCCCTGGGGAAAATCCTATGCCTTTGGCCTCCCCACATCATTAAAAGTAATAAAAATAAACCTTTCAATAATTTCCATATTATAATGTATATTTACCTGTATTTCATCTTACTGACCACAGGGACCATGATATTGCTATTATTTGAGGACTAGCTACTTTGATATGTTGTCCAAAAGAAAAAGCATTAATAATATAAATGTGTATGGCAAGAAATTTTTTGATATCTTTCTAAAATCATGATTTGACTTCCCAGACTGGTATGTTCATGGAATGTGTGAGCTAATAGCCTCATTATTGATAAATATTTTAAAACACGTGGTATTTACTCAGACAGTCTCAGTGGCTCAATGTGCTTCCTGCAGAAATGGCATGTCATAAAAAATTCTCCAGAATGAAATTTCAGAGAAAAAAAAAGGATACTGCACTTAAACAAAAATTCAATAAAAGAAATGTTAGGAAATCCCCAAAGCATCCAACCGAGTTATGGATTAATTGGTTGGCACAGTTCCTTTTCTAATTCCAAGCTGCCGTTTTTTTGTTAGCTGAATAAACAAAGCATCTAGAAAGAGTCCACTTCAGCCAACAATGACAGCCCATTAATGGCATGACTAATAATAATGATAATTCCCCAAGGCCTCAACAAGGCCTACACATAAGCAGCCTTGGGCTACCAGGGATTGCATTAAGGAAAAAGGAAAACACAACAACAACAACAACAAAAACAACAACAAAAGGCTTTTGTTTCCCTTCTAAAGAAGAAGAAAAAAAGTAGGTTACATTGGCAGAATGAGAAGGGCTAGTCTTCTGTCTGGACATCTATGTAGTTGTTCCTGGGTTTTTGTGACTGGAGCAGGGCAGAGACACATTCTACTTATAAGCCGTCCCCTGACATACAGGAAAGGGCAGAAGCAGTTCTTAAGGTCTAAAGTAAAAGCCTTCATAAGGCTGCTAGATTAGGGAATACCATTTACTGCTGTACCACAATTTTGCAACTTAGTACACAGTTCAGGCCTCAAGGAAAAATGTTTTCATTAGAGATCATCTTATTTACATGACATAGAACACATCTCCTCTTCCTTTCACTGGATTCTCACAGAGTTCCAAGAGAGACAGGGCTTTGCTACACATACTGTTTGTGAAAATTGAAAAGTGAATGTAAAATACCATTCAGTGATAAACCGACTACAATCACATAGGACTCCCTGCTTATCACTCTCAAAAGAACTGTCAATAAATTAAAATGTGAAGTTTGAGTCTAATATTTTGGCAATGCCTTCTACTTGTCACCACTCTTTCTACACTCTGATTTTTCACAAAAATTCCAGACTCACATTGAGAATTCTCCTAGTCCTGTGGGAAGCCATCTCTCAGAGGAACAGTGTCTGATAGTCCACTTTCAGTCAATGTAGAGAATTTCTATCTTCATAGTTAACAATGCATCCATGAATTTTACCATGAAAACTCTGCCCAGACTTCTGTTATACAGAAATAAGTGTCCTCCACTCAAGACTAAGCTGGCATTGTGCCTGTGAATGTGGAACTGCTGCAAATTTAGATGTGGATTCATGAACCTTCTCTGTACATTCAATTTAAGTTCAACTAGTTATTAAACTTGATTTATTTTTATTATTCTATTGGTGTCTGCGTGTTCCAAGGCAGACAACTTTGGAGAATCAGTACTCTCCTTCTACCTTGGGTTCTGGAGGTCAAAGTCAGCGTATGAGGCTTCCTCAACAAGAACTTTTATCTGTTAAGTCTTCTCTCCAGCCCATTGGCATTGTCTTAGTCAGGGTTTGTTTTCCTGCACAAAACATGACCAAGAAGCAAGTTGGGGAGGAAAGGGTTTATTCACCTTACATTTCTATATTGCTGTTCATCACCAAAGGAAGTCAGGACTGGAACTCAAGCAGGTCAGGAAATAGGAGCTGATGTAGAGGTCATGGAGGGATGTTACTTACTGGCTTGCTTCCCCTGGCTTGCTTAGGGATGGCACCACCCACAATGGGCACTCCCCCTTGCTCACTAATTGAGAAAATGCCTTACCGATGGATCTCATGGGGGCATTTCCTCAAGGGAGGTTCATTTCTCTGTGATAACTCCAGCTTGTGTCAAGTTGCCACACAAAACCAGCCAGTACAGGCATCAAATGAATTTATACTAATGTAAAGCATTATATCTATCCTTCCTGTTTTAACATAGGTTAAAGGTTATATAGTCAACAATAAATAATTCTTTTGGATTTTTCCATCTTCCACAGACAATAAAATAAATGGTCCAGTTCTTTATTGACAGATAAGAAAACTGTATCTGTATTAGTCAGTTTATCTATGTGTGAGATTTATTTCAGGCTATGGTCCAACTATTCCCAAAATGGCTGTCTATTGACAGTCCAAGAATCCAAGAGTTGTTCTGTTTATGAGGATGTATGTTTCAGGTGGTCTTCAAGTATACACCAAGAAGAAGGCTTGAATGTCAGTGAATGAATAAACTTGCTATCAAGAATGAGGACATGTAGGCCAAAAGCAAGCACTTCCTTCTGCCATGTCCATTATAAAGGCTGCTAACAGAAAGGTCGTCCAGACCTCCTGCCTCAAATGATCCAAATGACTGGGGGGGGGGGGGATGCTGACAGTTATACTTAGTAGCTTGGGTTTGCATTAATTCCAGATATAGTAAAATTGACAACCAAGAATAACTGTCACAATATCAAAGAAACTTTGTATTGTTTCAAAAACCATGCAGCTTCTAGACACCAAGCTTAATAGCCATGTCATTCATAATAAGTAAATTTAAACAGTTAAGGGTAGAAGAAAAATCCATCTTTTGGAAGATGCTATTGATTGTAGTGAGACTTTCTTATTTCTGATTTTTAAAAAATGGTATTGGTGTAAGGTTTAGATTAAGACTTAGTTTCTGTTTACTCTTGGAAAAATTTCCCAGAAGCCTTTTATAATACAGTTCTATTTCTCTGGGCGTAAGAAAAACTCCAATGATCTTTTTCTCTAGCAAATACTATTTGAATGACTACTGTGCATAGAGCTCTGTGACAGATTGTATGACGCTGCATAACAATGCCATCATGGCCGAATATCCAGAGTCACAATGCAGCATGGGAAATTAAAAGGAGACGCTATTGTCTAACATACAATCAATTCAGAGTAGATTTAAGCTTGAAACGGCACAACGTATCACAGGGAGTTCGGAAAGGGAAGAAGTAGCTTTTAATTGGGAGAAATTAGAGAATAATTTCTTAGAAGATTGGTCAGCATTGAATGAAGGTCAGGAACTGACAGATGTTGGTAGAGAAGGAAGGAAGCCGAGAGTAGACACAGAGGCAAAGAAGATACATTGTTTCCAAATGAGGATGGGTAAACTTAGTGATAAGATAGATGCAATAGAGATACAGAGATAGGCCTGAGACTAGAGGTTCGAACTACAAAAAGAGAAAGCAAATTTGATGCATTGTTTTCCATCCAATTATACCTGCAATATCCCAAGAAGCAAAACGAGATGAGCAGCTACAAACCCTCTCCTAAGGATCCCAAGAATTCCACTAACCCGGGGAATTATAATTTGTCCCTGTGTTTCCATAGGAGTCACGTTTTAACAGTGTAGGGTAGGAGACAGTAGTCTCAAGCAGGGTTATTACACAGCAGCAAACAAGCAGCTTAGCTGACCAGTGTATAGTGGGAGGTATCAGGATCACCACACTTACAGCCCTAAATCAGAGGTTCAGGGCAGGAGAGAAGATGGTTAGGTTGAGTTCCAGGGTTTGTATATTCCTCTGCCATCAGTTCATTCATTATTCATCAAACAAAATTTAGCAAGCACTTTCAATGAGCCAAGCAATGTGCTAAGAAATGGAAGGCAAGGCTTAAAAAAAAAAAGAAAAACAAAAAACCAAGGTATGGTTCTTATCATTGTACAACTCGAGAGTCTACAAAAGAGGGCAGTTTGAAAAGCCGTAAATATCAACCCTCAAATGTTTCTGGGCCACGTGCTGGATTCAGAGGCACGCATAGCTTTGGCAGCTGTGACTGAGTTTCTAGAGCAGTCCTTGGAGGAAGAGAAAGAACTCACAAGAGAGGAATGTTGGAAAAATAGTTCTGGTAAGAAAAACAAGGGTATAGATGGAAACAAGCAAGCAAGCAAGCAAGCACTGGCCTCTCTGACAACACAAGGAACATAAGCCAGCCCAATGGGAAGGTCAAGTTCAGGAGGATGTAGAGCAGAGATGAATGGGTGGTGAGCAATGACTGCTTGGGGAGTGAGGGGCCAGGCTAGGAAGCACCATGTTAATAAATCTGGTCCAAACACATCTTCTTTTGCTCTTTGTTTTGTTTCTTTGAATAATCCCATGACATCAGGTTCAAAATTGGATATGTATATAATTTTAAGGACAAGATACTTTTAGCTGTGTGGTCCCATTCAGGAGCTGAAGCCAGGAGTAACAACCACAGATAGCACAAAAAAACATATCCAACGCTCAATAATGGTGTTGCTTTCAGAGCAAAATGATAATCTTTTGGATATATTGGGTCAGAGGAAGACAAATCCATAGCATTGGTTTTACCTGTTTCTCTTTACTTTGTGCAGCATGCATTTTGGAACATTCAAGAGGACGCATAGGGTGGCCGGAGAGACGACACAGTGGTGAAGAACACTTGCTGCTCTTCCAAAGGACTCCAGTTCATCTGCCATCACCCATGTCAGGTGGCTCACAACTGACTGTAACTCCAGTCCCCCTCTTCTGACTTCCAATGGCACCTCTGCACACCTACACATCTCTGCATGAACACACACACACACACACACACACACACGAATAAAAATAATAAAATCAACCTTTAAGTGGATATCTGTGGTTTATAATCTGTTTCTGTTGGTCAGCGCTATATCCAAAATGCTGTTGCAAATTTTGAGGGTAAGGCAGGCAAGCCGTGTGGTTAGGCATGTCACCCAAATATGCTTTTTTTAAAAATAGCAAACCAATTTTGCTATTAAGACAGAGATGTCACTGTTACTTAATCAATGTCAATGACTTAGACGGGAGCCAGGCTGGTAGTCAGCTTGGTCTCAGCAGGGCAAAAATGCATTTTCTAAGCAAACCAGCATGGCAACTGGTTTGACCACAGACTTGTACTGTGTTAAGAGCACTAATGTGGCATCTGTCTTAGAGCATCCTCATATTCGAGCAACTAATGGAAAATTCTGTGTAAAGCAAATATGCATTTATTGCCCAGAGAGCCTCTACTCAGCTATAATTTATTACAGTTAAAATGAATATAATTAGTAGTAAATAATGTCTTCAAAATTTTATAACTCAGACTTCAGAAAAGCCTATTTAGACTTCTCAATAAATCTAAATTAGGAAAATTTGAGTTTATTTCCTGTGGCTTCTTCCTTTGCCCTTTCCTTATGCATTAAGCAAAATACTATTGTTGCAAAGACAAAACCAAATTAATAGTAAAATGTCTCCCAATTAAAGCCTGGTTGACCAAACGAATCTAATAATACCCTGACACAATTTAGGTTTAGGAAATGAACCCATTGGTTCCCTGACCATGTGAGGGTCCTGGGATAGGCCAGAAACTAAATCTTATTACTCTTGTCATTCTTCTTAGGGACAATTTCATTTAGCTGTAACGGTAGCACATTACATAAAGCAAGTATATGCATATGACAACGAGAACAGCCTAACCAGGCTTCATGCAGGCTCCACGAGCTAGCTGTTCCTAAAAAAACCGCATGGTAATGCCCTCAAAAATTCCTTGAAATTTGTAGGGTAACGGACCTCGAAATTCTGATCTCAAGTGTTCATTTTTATTTTTGTTTCCCTTCATTATTTTATTTAATTTGTGTGCATTGTCACATGCTTGGAGTTTCATATGTTTATGGGTGTGCATGTGCACATGTTTTCATGTGTGTGTGTGTGTGTGTGTGTGTGTGTGTGTGTGTGCGTGTGTGTTTCAGATGTCAACTTCCGATGTCACTCTTAGGGGTCATTTCTCTTGCTTTTGGAGACAGGTTTTCTCACTTTTTCCTGAAACTCGTTGATTTGGCTTAACTTCTGGCCAGTGAGTTCCAGGACTCCTCCTGTCTCTGACAAGTGAATGTCAGCACATCTGGCATCTTACGTGGGTGCTGGGAATCAAAGTCAAGTTCTCAAGCTTGGGTGGCAAGCATTTTACTGACTGAACTATCTCTTCATCCTTTCAGGTGCTCTTCTAAAAGAAGCAGTGTTTTTACTTTAAAAACAAACTCTATATTCTGTTTCCTTGTGTAGCCCAACAAAAGGAATCATTATTGAACTCTACCAAGACATCAGTATCTTTTGTTCTTGTCCTTTAGACTTGTAAGGAAGTTCATCATTCTTATTTACTCTATGCCAGCCCAAGACCTCCCTCAGTTCCTTGTCCTCGGGCCTAAACATCTAAGCAGAGAAAATAAAACCAGAGAGTTCCCTAAAACGCCACCATACAGAAGCTTCGGAAATCGATTGCAGAGAGGGCTCCGTGTGCTTGCATTGACTTTTCTTACAAGAATGCCTGATTGTTTTAGGGTTCCAGTATAGTAAATAGATTCCTTTGTGGAGTCAGATTTTAGAACATAGAATAGGGGGTTGTGACAGTCTATTCTTTATAAAGTCAGACATATAATAATGTAATAGTCCTAACATTTAAACCTCAGATGTCTTTCCATGCCCAAGTGGCTAAGAACTCAAAAACAAGTAATTATCAGTAGCATATGTATGCAATAAGAGAAGCAGAAGTTGAAAAAAGTTATATTTATGACATTGGCAAAGAGGATGCATTAATTGGCTGCAGAGAGGAGCCAACATAATATTTACTCTACATTTTCAAAAGGGATATGAAGAAGATTCCAGAAACTTAAAGGCACTTGGCCTTATTTTGTGACGGAAAGCTTAGGGGAACATTAGTCAGAAGATGCATTCTGTCTAAAGCCCTTGAGTTTTATTTTAGAGAGTGCATCATTTTGGCTATTAGATGGTCTAATGACTGGGGCACAAGATGACCGCACTGTGTATGTTGGGAGTTTTTCAAAGTGGTGGACAGTAACGGGAGACTTCAGTTTGCAACTTCCTGTAAGGTGGTTTAAACATGATCCTGCTTTGCCCCATATAAGCTTTTGTTCTTTGGGGTTTGGTTATAGAATTATTTCCCTTCTCTTCCTCTTCCTGTGTATTAAATTATATTTTAAGACTGATAACTTTAAAGAAATTCTAGCTTTGTTTCTCAGCCCTTAATTCCTCTGCCCCTTGCTGGCTTTTTCCACCCCCTATCTCGTCCTCTTCTTCTTTTCCTTCTCTCCTTCCTTTTCCCTTCTCTCCTTCCTTCCCTCCCGGTTTTGTATTATATTTGGATATTGAATTTGCTTAGTCTTTTCTTCTGTCTTCCCCTCTAAGCACAAAAGCACTGATCAGAAGTCTTACAAATGCAACCATAGGTCTCGGTGGGAAGAATAACTTGTCAAAGACGTGGCTTTCCATTAGATTAAGTCTGTGCATCAGCGTTAATGAATCCCAAACAGGGTGACTGTCGGTTTTGAGTGATCACAATCTGAAGCTGTCCATTTGATTCCCTGAAAACCCTGCTGAAATCCATGAGCTGCTTCTACTGAAGTGCTGTGTAGACTGTGGGGAAAGATTCCTGAAATGAAGGAAATTTAATATATATGTGAAGACTTGTTTATTTTTATTTTATGCAAATGAATATTTTACTTGCATGTATATAAATGCACTACATGTGTGACTGGTGCATTTGCAAAAGCAACAAATGCTCATGACTGCTGCACTATCTCTCTAACCCCTACTATTGCATTTTAATATGATGTTTTATTAATTCCTTGAGCATTTGTTTCATACATGCATACAATTATTTTGATCATGTTCACCCCCCCACTCCTAGTTCCCCCCCAATCCATCCCATTGTGTTCTTTATCTCCCTCTCTTTAATAACCCACAGAATTGAATTTGTGTTGCCCATATCTTTATGAGTGTTGAGCCATCCATTTGAGCATGGTTGAAAATAGTAGTAGGTTCAACCCTGAGGCCTATGAGCTCCCACCCACAAGTTTTTTATGTTGTTGTTGTTTTTACCATATTTATAGTATTATGTATATGTTTCCTCCGGTAGAATAGGCCTTAAATATAACCAAAAAGCCATCAACTATTAAATGCTCCTAGGCAAGTGCTGGGGTCTGGTGAGCCCCTCTCTCACCCATGATAGAGCAGTGGCTACCTTGTGTAGGTCTTGCATAGGCATTTAGAGCTGTCATGAGTTCCAGAGGACACAGTTTTACTCCATTATCTCTCACCTCTGGCTCTTACAGTCTTTCTGTCCCTTGGAAAAAGATATGATATCAATGTCTCACTTCTATCCAGGCATTTCCCAGACACTAATTCTCTGTAGTTGAACCAACTGTGAGTTTTTGTTTTAATTGCTGTCCATTGCACAAAGAAACTTCTTGATGGAGTCAGATAGCTGCACTTATCTATTGGTATAGATAAACAAATTTAGCAGGAAGTTTGCTACTATGTTCAGTTAGCAAGATCATTGTATCAGGTTCAAGATTGGGGCCTATAAGCTCCCAACCATGAGTTCTTGACTATATCTATATTACTAGGTGTACTGGCTAGTTTTGTGTGTCAACTTGACACAAGCTGGAGTTATCACAGAGAAAGGAGTTTCAGTTGAGAAAATGCCTCCATGAGATCCAGCTGTAAGGCATTTTCTCAATTAGTGATCAAGGGGGGAGGGCCCCTTGTGGGTGGTACCATCTGTGGGCTGGTAGTCTTGGGTTCTATAAGAAAGCAGGCTGAGCAAGCCAAGAAAGAAGCAAGCAAACCAGTAAGCAGCATTCCTTCACGACCTCTGCATCAGCTCCTGCTCCTTGACCTGCTTGAGTTCCAGTCCTGACTTCCTTTCATGATGAACAGCAGCAAGGAAGTGTAAGCTGAATAAACCCTTCCCTCCCACCTTGCATCTTGGTCATGATATTTGTGCAGGAATAGAAACCCTGACTAAGACACTAGGTATAGGTTTTCCTTCTCTGGAACAGACCTTAACTAGAACGGGAAAGTGGTTGGCTACTCCCATAGAATTTCAAATGCACAGGAGCCACAGTTGCATCTGTGGGCATATGGTGCCATGCTAGTAGTGAAGAATTCTGAAGTCTCATTTGAAGGAATGGATGTCCTATTAGGTTATGGCACACAGTATTGAGGATTCATATTACTTTATAGCCACCACACTAAAGTTGTGTTAATAAAAATGTTCTTTTGATGTGCAAAGGCTAGGGGAGATGACCTCGGGTGCCACAATCTAATGTTTTCCAGGTAGCTTGTATTTGTATTAGGTCAAATATCAGTGGTGCCGAAATAAGACAAATGCTTAGACAGTTCTGAGGTGATTTCTGTTTATTGCATGTAGCCAGGAGTCAAGATTGCCTTAAAGGAATCTTCCAATTACCTTGACTTTCTTACATTTATCCTAATTATTATAGGAAGAAACCTAAAGACCTAAGACCTTAGTGCCCTTTAGAGCTAAGGGCTCAGGTACCCCCTTGTGTCCAATTTTGCAATGCTACACATCATGCTTCCTGATTTTGGGTCTCAGAGAGATGATTTGGCATTTTCATCTCTGGAGGAATGATGGAGCACATACCATGGCTTTATGAATGTCTAGCTACCAGCCTGGATTACAGAGCTTGGGACTACAGAAGAAAGTCATCATGTCATAATCACAAGGTCCTGTTTTGAGTCTCAGCCTTAAATTAACTGTCAGCTTTCATCACTGAGTCTCCTAAGCTATGTGCCCCATGTGTCTTATTTTCCTTTGTCACATTTGCTGGGAGTTGGTCAACTTGTCTCCCCTTCCCATCACCTTCCTCATGTCATATGCCTCCTTGAATGTAAACCTCATCTAAATCAGGCTAGCCTCAGTGGTCAGAATGTGCCTGTGGCCATTAATAGGTCCCATGATTGGCTTACGATAAAGATCTGAGTTGTCTCTGTCCCCTTGATGTAGCCCTGGGTGTGGTCTTTTTTATTCTTAGTGCCCTTTAGAGCTAAGGGCTCAGGTACCCCCCTGTGTCCAATTTTGCAATGCTACACATCATGTTTCCTGATTTTCAGTCCACTCTCTGAATCAGTGTCATTATTTTCACCAGGGAAAAAAATCCAATCCACAATTATAGTGGGAAACAGCTTGCTCTGAAGGAATGAGTATTTTCTTTGTGCTTCAGTTTGTTAAAGGAGGTGAAATATCCGGGAGGCAAGAGGTCTGTTGTCTCAGTTGGCTGAAGCCCAGTGTTAGAAAGGCCAATTTTACAGGGTCTCATCCCAGATGGACTGATTAGTAGGATTTGCTGCGTTTTTTCAAATATTCTCTTAGCTTTGTCTTCTCAGTTGTAATATATGAAAATAGTGTTATGAACTTCATGGGGCTGTTGAGGATTTAATGAGTTCATACTTTTATAATTTTTGAAACTGACACACAGCAAGCTTCCTGTAAATGATGGTTATGGGTTTTGTCCTAGTTAGCATTAACTGTCAAATGGACACAGTGTAGAGTCACCTGACTAAAGAATCTCAGTTGAATAATTGTCTTTATCAGGTTAGTCTTGCGGGTGTGTCTATGAGGGATTATCTTGATTGCTGATTGATACAGGGATGCCTAGCCCACTATAGGCAGTACCATTCTCTAGGCAGGTTTAAGGGAGTCAGCTAAGCATGAGCCTGAGTATTCGAGCCATCAAGCAGTGCTCATTCCTTAATGGTTTCTGTTATGATTTCCTGCCTTAATGTACCTCAATATGATCTGTATAATAAAAAAATGTAAGCAAAATAAACCTGTCCCTTCCCTAAGTCAATTAGGCTTTGTTATCAGTCCTGGTCACTGAGAGTAGAATGACTTTATTATTGGGCCGAATATTATAAAGTCGCTGGGGCTATCATACCTCAAGCTTAATCCAGTAGACAGAAGAAAGATTCTGCAGGAAGAGTGGCAGATAAGAATATATATATGAGAGATGAATGGTGAATGGAAAGGTGAGGAAGGAAGTCATTTTAGGAAGAAAGAGTGGGTACAAAGATCCTGAGGTGGCATGGAGCACAAGGACTGGCCAACAAGGAGAGAGAGTGAGAGGGGGGGGGAGGGAGGGAGAGAGGGAGAGGCAGAGAGAGACAGAGAGAGAGAGAAGGCAAAGAGATATACAGGGCCCTGGGTAGGTATGTATACTGATTGTCTCAGGAACTGCAAAGCTAAGCTGTAGTCTCATGGGAACCATGATGACATGCCATTGCGCACACAATGTCCCCAGGGTGCACACAAACCATAGTCAGTCATCACTAAGACAGATGGCTTAAGGTTCAAAGTGGTAAAGCCAGCTGTCTTCTTCTCTAAAGAAAAGACAACTTGAAAGAAAAAAATTATAACAATGATCATTAGTGTGGACTCTGAGGGACAAAAGAAAGGCTTCACAACTAACTAACTAACTAATCATGAATTTATCAATTCATTCAGGACCAGTCAATGTGCCTCACCTCTATCCAGATTTGAATCCCTGTGTGAAAGACACCAATTTCCACAGGTGTTTGCCAGCCTTCCATGTATTCTTAAAATGTTGGGGAACAAAAGAATACATTTCTAGCTAACTTATGCTAAGCTAGTTTCTAATTCTACCCAGGTGTCAATGTTCTAGCTCATGGCCTTCCAATGAATGCAATTGACTCTTTTCTACTTTGATAGCTACTTTTCTGTGTCAACTTGTCTGGGCCATGAGGTGCTGAGATGTATGTTTAGTTATTACTCTAGGTGTGCCTATATGTTTACAAATGCGATTAATATTTGAAATGATGGATTAAATAAAGCAAATATGTCTTCCTAGTAGAGATAGATCTCTTATAATCAATTAAATACCTAAATAGCTTTAAAGAAAGACCGGTATACCCTCTTATAAAGGGAAACCATTCTTGATTTAGGCTGAAAAATAGGAGTTTCATGCATTCAGACTTAAATGAAGCAATGGTTTGCCTTAAGCAGACAGACCTACCTCAGGACTAGAACTACACCATTGCTCTGCTGGGTTCTCAGGTCTTATTTTAGTTAGATTTCTATTGCTGGGACCAAACAACATGGCCAAGGCAACTTATAAAAGAAAGCATTTGATTTACAGGCTCATGGTTTCAGAGGATGAGAATCCATGACCATCGCGGCAGGAAGCATGGCACAGGCAGACAGGTATGGCTCTAGAGCACTGACTGGTAGCTTAAATCTAATTCACAGATGTGTGTGTGTGTGTGTGTGTGTGTGTGTGTGTGTGAGAGAGAGAGAGAGAGAGAGAGAGAGAGAGAGAGAGAGAGAGAGAGAGGTGAGGGCTTTTTGAGGGCCCGGTGACACATCACACCTCCTCCAACAAGGTCACGTCTCCTAATCTTTCCCAGAGTGTTCTTTCTATCAACTGCAGATGGCCAAGCATTCAGATACGTGAGCCTACGAAGGGTATTCTTATTCAAACCACCACATGCCTTTGTATTCAGATAGAGCCATAAACATTGACTCCCTAGCTTGTAGAATATACTGTGGGATTTATCAGGTTTCATAACTGTCTGAGCCACTGTGTTTAGATCAATCTATCCATGCATCCTATTAGTTTTGGCTCTCTGGAGAACCACAACTCAGTTATCATATGCTTGTGGCTAAAACCTATCAATATGTGATGCCTAGTGTTAGTTGTCAACTTGAGAAAATTTGAATGATCTTGGGACTGGGCCTTTGGACACACCTATAGGGGATTATCTTGATGATATTGTGTGGTGTGGAAAGACCCATCCTGATGTGGGCAGAATCGAGCTTTGTAAATGGAGAAAGCAAACCAAGCACATTCAGGCACTTGTCCTTAGCTTTCTGCTTCTTTACTGTGAATGCAATCTGACTACCCGCTTTGTGCTCCTGCTGCTGTGGCTTCCCCCACAGTGATGGACTGTACCCTTAAACTGTGAACTCAAATGAACCCTCTCTTCCCCAGCTTTAGTTGCTTTCATCAGGATGTTCCATCACAGTCACAGAATAGAAACCATGATACCATAATTTGATATGATACCATATATAATGACATGATTGAATTAAGTCAAAATAAATATTTAAATAACTCATTCAAAGAATAAGACAGACATTGGAGACCAAAATCCATATACTTTTGAATTTTCATTGCAAATTTCAAATATGGGACATATGATTAGTTTGGGCTAAAGTCAGGGTCACTCTCAGTAGACAAGCTACCCCAGTTTTCCACAACATAACAACCTTCAAGTGGAAGGGAGTGGCAAGGAGAAAATGGGAGGAAAAAGGGAATTGGCTTTAGGATCTGTAGTTCTGGAGACAGATTTGCCTCTCATGATGTAAAGTCTACATTTTTAGGCTCATTTTCAGCCATCTTCTTCAGTGAGCTGGGTTTTAAGTGAGCCACACACTGGCCACTGACTGGAAAAGAACTGAGATTTCATAGGGTATCTGACCCACTTTACTCCTCTGTCAGAAGCCAGGCCCTCAGATGGGAGACTGAGGGCTGGAGTGGAGAGTGAGCAGGGGCCAGTGGCTGACTTAGACCCCTGGTTTTATTCCCTCAGCGGTCTGTGTTGTGCAAGGCTTGACTGAAACATCCCTTCTCCCTCAGACACTTCCTTTTAATATCAAATTAACTAAAAACATAAACACATTGTTATTAGAAAATAAGCATGGTAATTTTATAGGTAAGGTATTTTATAGGTATTTAATATAATATAACGAAGTACACAAGAACCAAAAAAAATTAAAATAATTCAATGCCTTTCTTGTTTCAAAACAACAGTGCCCACATCAGACCCCACAACTCCATAGAAGTAGTAGCCTTGATTACCAAAATCTGTTAATTATTGACATATATTTTGCACGCAATAAACTTTATGTGTTTTAAGCGTACAATGGAATGAATTCCAGTAAATGCACCTGTGAGGTCGCCCTCTCTACTGTAGAATGAGCTGTTTCCATCACTCTCAAGTTGCCCGTGGGCCTTTGCGTGTCATTTCCCACTCTGTGGTTTTAGCCTCTGGAGAATGCCATTCTTCTTTTAGTCACTAACATTTTTCTTTCTCTGCAGTTTCAAACACATAACATCATACATTATGAAGTTGATTTAGGCTCGCTTCTTTCATAATGCATTTGGGTTCTATGTATCCCCAAAAGTTGCCCAAATTTCATACAAATATCTTGATCTCTATACATTGATATCTATGTGACTGTCAGATGTATATTAGAGCTACAGACCTCTTATTCACATGTGTGCATTTATAGTCATTCTTTGTGTGTGTATGTGTGTGTGTATATGTGTGTGTGCATATTTGCATGTTTGTGTATGTGTGTGAGCTCGTGCGTGTGTGTGCATGTATGTGCATGTATGTGTGTGTGTGTGTGTGTGTGTGTGTGTGTGTGTGTGATGCTTTTCTGCAGCAGTTTTACTCAAGTGCAGTGTCTTTGGGATCCTATGATGTCATTTTAATGGATCTGGCTTGTTCCTTTTCAGTCCCTTATAGTACTCTACCATACTATGTATCCCAAATGTACTCAGTCACTGCCATGATAAACAACGGGCCCCTGACCGCCATGCATGTGTTTCCTTGTGTTCATCTCGGGCTTTTTTTTCAGCAGACATTTCGAATTGGAATGTCTGGGTCAAAGCATAAGCTAATTTTTAGTGTGAAATGACATTGCCAAACCAAATGGCTTTGTTATAAGCTTTGTAAATATGTCATTAACTTGCTGTCAGCTAAGTAAATAAAATGTGTAATAGGTGGTTCTGTGAAATTTCCATGTTACATCCATCCACTGAATGTTTATGAGACGTTGACTCTCGGCCAGAAACTGTTCTTAGGGCAGGGATGTGTTGGTCTCTTTCTGGACTCTCTTTTCACATGGAATCTTGCTTTCTGAAAACACTGGACAGGGCCTGGCATAGCACGCTCAGCCAGAGCAGGAAGCTGTGTCCCTCTCTTTCTTGTCTCTCATGTGGCAGTTCTCTTGTAATCCAAAATGCTTCCATCCTAACTCCTTGTTCAACATTTGTGCACCCTGTACCACCCTTGCTTAATTATTACTCTGGGCTTAACATCAGGATGGCTATGACTGTGCTGGGCTGGGCTAGGGTTGCCAGCATTTTGCATCTTGGGACTGGTGGGCAGGGCTTTTGATAAACATTTTTCTCTTTGTACTGTGATGAGAAGCACTCTCTTCCTGCTTCTGAATATGACTCCATTAGATGCTCAGTAAGTACAATCATGTGATGTTGGTCTTCTGTGTCTGACTTATTTCATTGACTACTGTGCTGTTTGCTTGGTAGGGGTCATGGTCCAACAGAGCTGTGGGCTCCTGGAGAGAATACTTTCCTTTTGGCTAGCTCCATGAGGCCTGATTGGAGAGCCAGGTTTGTTAAGGGCCCACTTTTAGGACAGACTTCTTTCCTTCACTTCATTTTAGTCCCTTAAGATCCTAAGAACAAGACTTGAGAATTAGTGTTTCAGATAAGGAAGCCAAGAAAGGCTGAGGGCCAATCTCTGCTGTTTCCATGGCAAGACTGGTGAGGGAAATGAGACCCAGGTAAGGTTTCCATACACCAAGATCTGTTTTCAAACAAAGCCGCATTCTTGCTTTACACAGCAATCTAAATCTTCTAGTATAGAGCGATGTGTGGTCTATGCCTCCAGCTATGGCTTTGAAAGTAGAAGCATTAACTTCCAAAACTGCAATGGCCCTGGGGCAATAATTCTTATCCATTACAGAGCTTTACCTGAGAGTCCTCTCTCTCTCTCTCTCTCTCTCTCTCTCTCTCTCTCTCTCTCTCTCTCTCTGTGTGTGTGTGTGTGTGTGTGTGTGTGTGTGTGTGTGTGTGTGTGTGTGTGTGTCTCATTACAGCTGAGAAAGGGCCTTTGCCTACTTTTGGTAGACTGTGCTGAATTGGTGAAATTTCCATGTTACATCCATTCACTGAATATTCCTAAAGTAAAATTCTAGCTTTGGGAGACCATGTTGGTAGGCTTGACTGAGTGCTCCTCTGAGCTCAGGTAAGGGGAAACCTAGTAGCTCTTCATAGGAGCAGCCCTGGTCCTGCCTAAAGCCCCCATCCTCTAGGCCTCGCTTGGCCCTCTCCTGACTGTTGAGTTCTTCAGCTTTCAGAAGACTCCAGGCCTTCCCATCACCACCCTTGCAGACTTGTAAGGACTCTGTGTGCATGAGCAATAGCAAACTTGAGGGCTCATTAGACTTCTTCTTTATTTCTTCATGATTTCTTCCATTAAGTGCTCTATTATCCCGTCAGAAGCAAAAGGACACTCCAGCAGTGCTCACGCCGCCAAGGATCCTATGGGTCCATTCATTTAGCATATTGTGGTTTTCAGACTTTATGTCTTGTCAAAGAAAGACACAGAAATAAAACAAAAGAACAGAAGTCTCCAAATGAATGGGCTTGCTTTGTGGAGGAGAAAGTTGAAGTATTAAAATCACTCATCAGATGTTCTGAAAAATCATTTCAGCTGCTCCAAAAAAGAGGGAAAAAAAAGAAAAAGAAAGAAAGAAACAAAATTTTATTTTGAAGGCTGTGTTCCAAGAACTTCCCCTTTGATTTTTTTATAAAACCATCTGTCATGTTTGTTTCATTCCAGCCTTGAAGTAAATAGATTTAGAGAGAGTACGACGGCCATTGAAACCTTCCGCAGAAGGACAGAGACAGCCTGCTCTGTCAATGCCCTTCTGGTATACTTTAATCAAAAGGCTTTGAAATTAAGAAAAAAAAAATACCCAAAGACATTTTGCTTGGGTTGGAATATGGTGTGCCTAACACAGAATGTTATTCTGACCTGTTGTTGAATGTCTCAAAACTTTCGCTCCGAGCAGTAAGGGAGGCTTGTCATTGGCACAAGGGAACGAGTTTCTCCCTTTTCATCTTTTGATTTAATCACCTGAACACACGGCTTTATTTCTTTAATAGCAGCAAGCCTCAGGAACACCATTCTTCACTTCATTAATAAAGGAGCTGGACTTTCCCATTCATCTTGACTAACCTCCTGGGAAAAATTTTGCTCACTCGCTCAACTGCAAGAAGCTTGTCCCACTACTAGGAGCTGCCACCCTCCCCTGTAAGCATCTCCGAGGCGTTTGGGTGCATTCTCTAATAAGATCCTTGAACTGGATGCTTTGATCCTTCAATGCCACATGGAAAGAGGACCCATGAACTGTCCCCCTCATGAGACCACAAACTGTTCTCTCGAACAGGGACACTTTCACAGATCGATAACTGCTGAGGAGTAGGGGAGAAAACCAAGAGTGTGAGAAACTCATTATAATATGAAAATATTCTAAATAAATAAATGGCAAGTACTAACATGCTCAAAATAATAGTGTGGAAGTGAGTGACAGAGTGTGAGCTCGCAAACACAGATCCATTCTCACAGAAGTTCCACAGTGATTAACAGCGATGATGCTTACAACCCATTGCTTTGAGAACTAGTTTGAAATGGATGGGCCCGCCACTGAGATTATCTGTATCGAGAACACAGACTGGCGAACAGCCTAGAATGGGCAATGGCCCAATTTACCTGAACGTGTCACAGATTCGTGTAGGGGTAGAGGAAACGTCAACATTGGTTTGCCTAAACTGATGTCTTTATAGAAATAGTAGGATGTTTGAGATGAGCTTCAGAATAATCCAGCCCAGTTGTTGGAGGAGGGGCAGGTAAGGAGTCAGGTGAAATAAAATAGACTAAGTAATGACAACCAACTGACTGAGGGATAGGTATGCGACAATACAGAACATATTTGAGATATGTCTGTCTGTCTATATCTGTCCATCTGTCCATCTATCTATCTATCTATCCATCCATCTTTCTATGTGTGCCTCTCTCTGTTTCTCTGTCTTTCTGTCTCTCTGTGTGTCTCTGTCTGCCTCTCTCCCTCTCTCTCCCTCTGTGTGTGATGTGTCTGTGTGTGCCTGTGTGTCTGTGTGTGCAAGCACACATACTGGGTTATGTGGGTTGAATATCCAGAGACACATACATACCCATGTGTGTCTGTCAAGGCCAGAGGGCAATCTGGTACCTTCCCTGATCACTCTCTACCATGAGGCAGGTTTCTCACTGAACCTTGAGATTACACATGTGACTAGACTGGCTGGCCAGGAAACCCCTTGCCTTCTCCTGTCTCTGGTCTCTGTGTCTAAGCACAGGGTCCACGCCACCACGCCTGACTTTTGATGTGAGCGATGTGGCTAGGGCCTCAAGTCCTCATGAGTGTGCAGCAAGCCCTTGACTCAGTGAGCCAGTGCCCCGGAAGAAAATGTGTGAACATGTAGGACTTAGAGAGCGAGTGACGGTAATAACTGAGGGGATTGGGGGAACTGAGGCATTTTCACAGAGAATTTGAGATAGAAAAGAACTACTTGTTGGTAGATATCTCTTATCTTACAAATTTCCCTCAAATGTCAATATGAAGAGATAGGGACATGTGTCCCTTCATGCTCCAGTTGAGGGAGATGAGAAAGGCAAAAGAGAGAGGGCGGTATCTACTATGATCCTTCGAGAACAGGGTGTTTTGTATTGTTTCTCCTCAAATAAGCGAATTTCCTTAAGCCGGTAGTGTCATTTCTTGAGTGACTTCAGACCTATCACAGAATCTAGCATTGAGTACTATCTTCAGCAGCCCTTTAGCACCAATGGGTACTGGGTGAATGAAAAATGTCAAAGAAATGGCAGATCTGAGAGAACATTTTGGATTCATGGGAGTGCCTGGATGCCTTACTCATAAATAAGTCTGCCGGAACAATGTTAAAAGCCTCCAGATGTCATTGTTTTTATTGATAAATAAGAGGTGCATAATAAGGGATATGCTTTAACTACAGTTTCATTGCCTCTCAGAGTGCCCTGTGTGACAATATGTCATTCAGAGCTGTGTAGGCAGGGTAAGTCCACATTTTCAAGTTAAATCCAAAGGCTGACTTACATCACAGATGACCGCTAAGATTCATTTTTGCTCAAACAGCCTTCTTCAAGACTTCAGATTTTTCAAAAAAGCTTTTGATTCAGTGATGTTGTTGGAAAAATATTTGCTTCCAAATTGGTGTGTGTTGTAAACCAGAAGGCCCTAGGCGTGGCTTTGTATTAGCGGGGAAGAGCATTCTACCATTCAGACAGCCTTTCCCACTGTGGAGGGAGCTCAGGTCTGGTGGAAAAGGCCGGTTGCTGAGTAATCTCTTTGAAAATACCAAAGCTTGTGTTTTAATAGTGGACAGATTGGTCGCTCAAACTGTGACACAATACTTTAACAAGCATCTTGATAATGTTACATTGTGCCTGGGATAAGGTTTGAAAAATAGGACCCTTGATGGGAAGTACAAGGTGGCAGAGAGCAGAGTTTTCATCCGCATACCGTAAACGGCCTCTCCAGGGCCTTCCTCGGGAGCTAGAACCCTGGAAACCTTTACTGCTTGACTCTAAGCTGAATCCCCCACGAATTGTTTACTTTCTCTTGTGGGGAAGCGGATGAGGAGAATATGTGTACTGATCCCTCTCAGAACAAAGTTTAGATCCAGGTAATTTTATGTCGAAGTGTTGGGTTCTCTCCCTCAACGTCCCAAGAGAAAGAAAGGCAGAATGTTCTATGGGAGTCTCAAAATGTGTTCGAGGGAGGGCCATGCACAGGGCATGCTCACTCCACTCTCTGTGTCCTTCAGCAAGGCACGTAGGGCTCTGTGCCGACAACGCTGTTTTCAAAAGCAACATTTGTTCCACTTCCGAAAGGAGATGCAGGCACAAGGGAATGTGACGGAAGAGAGAGACATGTAAACTGATTTTTGTTAATGGTCTCAGGACGCTTGTTGACTTGACTCAGTTTCAGCCACTTGGGGAAATTTGTACATCTAGACTAGAATTAAAATTCTTTGTTTTGGAAAATTGTCTTCAGAAGTAAATAAGACAGAAGATTCAAGAAGAATTTATTGAAGCCAGCCACATCGTTCCTTCTGACTCCTGAAAATTCCCCTTTTCTCCCTTTCCTCTGTCTTCTCCCCTCTCACACTCCCCTTCCCCTGTCCCTCCCCCTCCTTCTCTCAGTTATATTCTTCTTCTAAAAAGTAACTTCCTTCAGAGCATCTGAAAAAAATGTGTAACAAAAATATTACCCTCTGTGAGACAGGAACAGCCCTTAATTATTTGAAACAGAAAGTTGAACAACATTTTAGAGTTTCCAGTATCAGAAATACTGGTGAGGGGCTAGAGTTTGGAACAGAAGAATTCGTCTACGGGACACCCAACCTGTTGCTTGTGTTTAATACCTTTGAGTATTAAGTGTAGTTACCAGAATCTCTTCTATGTATGTGTCAGGAGAGAGGGCAGGAGAAAGCAAACAAAAAGAAGCAGATGTGGTGAGAGGAAGACCTGGAAAGTCTTAATGGTTGATCTTATTTTGGAAGTATTTTGTAACTCGGTAGAGAAGATTAGGAGAAGTTTCATCGCAAGCATCTGAAGTCTGTTAAAGTTGCTTCGTGCTTAGTTATGCCCTTTGGGCTCTGCTATAGATATGCTCAATGCTCATAGATAGAGTCTGCTGCACCTCAAGGTGTGGTGAGGAAGTCTGTCCAGCCTGCAGTGTATCCCAAGTAGTCAAGATGACATTTGGCATTCTGCAGAAACACAAAAAAGCCAAGAGTTCCTTCTCTGAGCACTTGAATTAGAACAGTTCCTGTCCTCTACCTACCAAAACCATGCCTTTGGCACAGTCAGTGGATTCAAAAGGTTCCTAAGCCAGGCTGAGGCAGGCCATGATAGTGACTTAGAGCCACACTCGTAATCATGTATGGGGCAGATTTTAAAACAGTGGAGTGAGAAGGTGCCAAAAACATTAGATTCTTCTAAGCATTTGTAGTCTGAAGGCTTCAGAATAGATTCAGTGATAGCCAGAGGTGGGGGGGAAGGTGGGATGAGAGGGAGGGAGGGAAGGAGGGAGAGCAATGGGAAGAACACCCTTGCTACTCAGGGATGTTGTCTGTGGGGCAGTAGCAAGCTCTGTATAAGAACTTGAAACTTAGTATCTCTAACTGATGACCGCTTCAATGGATTCTCCTTGGGGATACAAACCAATTCATAGTACAGGCCTCTTGCCCAGTAGACAACCAACAAAAATTGAACTCAGTGGTATTTGGGGAGTTCTTTGTCTGATAATGTTTTGTCTGGCTTTAAAAACAAACAAACCAACAAACAAAACCTTACATGTTCTTTGCATATGTATTACGGCTTCTGGGTTTGTGACTTTGTGGGATTACTGTGTGTATGAATATGTGTGTTTCTGCGTTCATACATGTGTTCCTTGTGTTTTCTCTTGGGCTCTCTTTCTTCTGTTTGTTTTGTTCTATTCTAGTTTGTTTGTTCTTGTTTTGTCTTATTTCATTTTATTTTATAATTATTCTTTAGATGCCTCTTTTCCAATAAGGGGTGGTGATGTGGATCCAGAGGGGGTGGGAGAGGGGAACAATCTATTTTCAATAAACAAACAAAGCACAAGAAGTCTGAAATCAAAGGAAGTTGCATCAGACTTGTTTTGTAGGTGAAGGGTGACCTTTATAAATTTTATGGTTTCTGGTCTCTGAACGAGTTACCACCTACTTCAGCAGGGATATTCAGTGCCATTGCTTATGTGTACACTCATGCATACTTTTCAGTTAAAATATTTTTCTTTTATTTCCTCTTTCATTTAATTTGCACAGAGGCATCTACATTCAGCTTCTGGTGATTGCTGGGTGTCGAGTCTACCTTTGATTCTCAGTGTGCTTTTCTCAAAAGTACAGGGCTTGTAGGGAACAAGGAGAAAGTAAGTCTGCCGGGGGAAGTTGCAGAGATCTCAGCGTATTCACTCTTTTACATGGGCTAGTAAAGCAACGTCTTAGTCTCTTCCAAGAAGCTCAAGAAAGAAAAGCTCCAATCTCATCTCACTGTAACAACGCTCGCTTGTAATCTGAATCTGTGCTTTAATATCTGTTTTTCTTGCACTTAGTGACTCTGCCTGTTGCAGGTTATTGGCAGGATCCCCACATGAGGAACTGAACCATTTCCCCTCAAACCCCAAACCCTTCTTCCTGTACTTTAAACCAAGCTCCTCTGTGCTACAAGGTGATAGTCTGTATGAGAAGATCATGGAAACTTCAGGAAACAGGTGAGGCCATAAAGGAGGAAGGACGAAAGCACCTGCAGACATTGTGGAGTGAAAGATATTTTGAGCATCTTTAAAGTCCTTCTGGAGGGCAGAATGTTTTGAGGTCAAACCAGTTATTGCTGGAAGGTTTTTCTTGGTGGTGGTGGTGGTTGTTGGTTTGCTTGCTTTGTTTTTCCTGCTTGCTTCCCTTGGGAATCGTGGGAATCCCTAGCAGATGAAAGGAGTTTGTGAGCACTTGTTGAATCAGGATGCCCATGGACAGTGCACAAGAAATGTGGATTAGAACGGTGCTTGCTCAATGTGGCGATCTTGTTGCCGTGAGGGCTGAAGTTCTCATCCACTGTCATCTGGACCTGTAATAAATAAAGTATCTGAAACCAAGGTAAGGTTTTGTTCCATGTTTTATTTTTAAAGATTAACATTTCCACATTAAGTTTTATAGGACACAATAGGCTTTCAAAAGAACTGTCAGTCTCTAAACACTAATTTTATTTGCCATTAATATTTTTGGCTGTTTAATGATCTCGTATTCATAGTTTTTTTTTTTTTAATTCTTGCATCAAAATAGAAACATAAATATCAGCTTTTGTTCTCTAATTAAAGGATCGAGATAGTTATCCAGAGACATTTGAAAGACAACACAACCAGCTAGCAGATGGAATCATACAAATTTTAAATAGCATTCTAATACTTGTTAAGCATTTCATAAAGAGAAATGACAATGAACTGGAAAAAAAGTTAAAACATTAAGAGATAATTCCATAATTTCAGAGCTGGAGGAAGGAAAAGGAATTCTGAGTAGACGAGGGCTTTGCCTCCTGCCGCTGCATTGAGATGCGCAGAGAGTGCTTGTATTGCATTGTGTATATGTATATGTGTGTGTGTATGTGTATGTGTATATGTGTGTGTATGTGTATATGTATATGTATGAATGATATATGGTAGTTTGAATATATTTAGCCAAGGGAATGGCACTATTCAGACATGTGGCCTTGTTGGAGTAGGTGTGGCCTTGTTGGAGGAAGTGTGTCACTGTGGGGATGGCTTTTGAGACCCTCCTTCTAGCCACCTGGAAGCCAGTCTTCTCCTGACTGCCTTTGAATTAAGATATAGAATTTTAGACTCCTCCTCCAGACCCATGTCTGTCTGAATGCTGCCCTACTCCCATCTTAATAATGGACTGAACCTCTGAACCTGTAAGCCAGTCTCAATTAAATGTTGTCCTTTATAAGAGTTGCTTTGGTCATGGTGTCTCTTCACAGCAATGGAAATCCAATCTAAGACTCTATCTATCTATCTATCTATCTATCTATCTATCTATCTATCTATCTATCTATCCACATATATAAAAACCTATTTGGAAGTGATCTAGTCTAACATTCACTAATTCTATAGTCTAAATTCAACTGCCTAGGACAGTATCGTTCTTATAGTTGATACTCAATAATAGATATAAATGACTAAAAATGATATTTTTTCATTTCTCTCCTATAGGAGAACCATCCTAGTGTTTGTCCTATGGAGTATTAGTGATAGTCTCAAAAGTACAAAAAAAAAAAAAGCAATATTGTTCAGTTGTCACAAATGCTATGTTAAGTGTCTATCAATGTGACAGGCATATAGCCTATGCTTTAAAGATTGGTGATTTATATCACATCCCTCCTCAAAGGCCTCAGGTATCATCGAGGGGGTGGGGCAGAGAGATTGTAAGAACCAGAAGCAATAGATGACTATAACAAAGCTGTTTTCTGAGTAGCGTAAGGCAGTTGCCTATCTGAATTCATAGCAGTTGTAACAGCATACAAGAAAATACAAGCTCAAGTTCAAACCAGGAAAATACCAGCATGTAATGGTCCAGGGATCATGAGGTTCCAGCCATGGCTGAGGAGCTCTTGGTAGTTATTGGCTACTGAGGGAGGGAGACTTAGTTTTCTTTAAGAGTGTCTGCACGTTCAAGACTATATGGATAGCATAAAGTATACTTCATGGATTAAAAAACAAAACAAGACAATGGGAACACAAAATTAGCTGCCTATGGAAGGGAGGAGTGGATCTCAGAAGAGTTAGGAGTGAATAAATATAACCAAAACACAGACTACAGAATTCTCAAGACATTAATCAAAATATTTTAAAAGGAGTCTCAGAGGACAAAGAGGCGCAGCTATAAGAGTAGCAGATTGTTGTATATTCTTCCCTTTATATTTATTCTTGTAAAAACTTATGCCATGGGAAATGTGAGTTTTGAGTCTGTGAGGTCTGCAGCATTGCATTCTTTTCTGAAAATGTATTTGTCTGGCATATCCAGTTGTTTAAACGAGCCTAACTCTGTTCTGGAGGACGTCCGGCACAGATGTTCATGCCTCTGTTGAACTTGAAGCAGCTAGCCACTTGTGTGTGTACCTGTGAACTGATGTGCATCTGTGTACCAGTTGTAAGTCCGTATACCGTTCTCACAGCTAAGGGATGGGGAACTCTCTGGCTATTGTTTCCTTCTCAATATTATTACCTAAGATGCGGCTACACGAGCAAACGACTGCTGGGAACTTGGCAGCTGACAAAACTCAAGACTGTATTTTTAAGCATTTGGAGTAAAAAGGATGGGATTAAATGAAAAGCTTTTTCTTAAGCCATAACTGAGCTCCCTGAGGATATCTGGTCCTGCTTAAAACTGAAAACTGGGACTTGGGCTGGAGCTGTTTGTGAGACAAGTGTTATTATTAAAGATAGGGGGAGGAAGCCTGGGTTTCTCCTGGCCTTCCTCCCTCTGCTAAACAGTAGTTGTCCCTGAGGGGAGGGGACACAACTCAGTCATCCTTTCCACCATACTGTCTGCATTTCCTTTTTGAGCTCAAAGTAAGGCTTAGGCAGATTTTTGGACTTCCAAGTTTGGGGATTGTCTCCCTGAGATGGAGAAGCTACTTAATCATGCACCTTCAAAGCACCAGAGTTTGGAGATGTCTTTACAGTTATTAGCACACATTCACAGAGGATTGATCCTAAGGAGACCAAACATTAGAATATGACCAATAGGCAAAAGTATATTCATTACTTCTGCAGTGGTTTGAGGTCTGTTATGTGAGGCCAATCGATGTGAATAGTTGAGTTTGATAATTATGCCTCGAAATCATTCCATGTTCCTTATTTAGCAATTTTAGTACTTGCTTAGTAAATGACAAAGCTTACAGAAATCTAGTAAAATGAGAAGTGACCCATGAGTTAGAGTTTTACCTAATGTAGCTGTCTTCATTTCAAAATCACGAGCACTGTGTACCTGCAAGTCTGTTTATCCGAGTGTAGATCTAGGCTTATTTAAATAGAATGTAATAGGAAACATTTTCTTGCTGGCAACCACATTAAAACTTCTCAGGGAAAGGGTTGTCAGGTTTCCCAATCCTCAACTCAAAGGATGAGCTACCCACTTCCCACACGTGGCCATTTCAACTTTGTTCTTCAATATGTGTAGCTGATCAATTTTATAGAGGTTAACCCTAAGAGATAAAATAACAACAAAACAACAACAATAACCCTCCTCCTCCCCCTTTCCTGTGTGGCTAAATTGGAAAATCTTCCAGCCCTGATGAGCAACCCATCAGTTAGACATGACAAGCCACAAAAAGACCATAGAAAAGATTAGAAACATCTACACTGTTAGTTACAGGGATATTATCCACAGAGCATGTAATCCAACCCAAACCTTCCCTCGACAGTTACACACTGCGCCAGAAGTTTTAGGATATTTTCTATTTTCAACCTGTGATCCCATGTAATACATAGTCTTGGCATTTCTTATCACTGCCAACCATGCATTTCTCATTTTTTAAAAAAAATGTTTGTTGCAAATTTCAATACTGCACATCCTTTTTGCCTTAGACCAAATGCCTATCACACGTTCTCATCATTTTAATTAACTTGGGCCAATCCAGGGCAAATGTTTGATTTTTACTCAAAAGGTGCATGCAAATCACGAATCCGCTGCTGTTCAGGTTGGTCATTTCCCATGGCCCTCTTTCAGCGTGTGGAATGAAGCAGCCTATGAGGTTTGGGACTGCACATCATTAGAGAAAGGACCTGCTGATTCAAAAATAGAAAGAGAAGCCCATGTCCACCCAGTGAGTAAACTTCAGGCATCTGCAATTTTATAAGAGCCTTAGTCTAAAGACACAAAGGGTGAGGCCCAGAATGGCCCGTTCTTCATTTTCTCCCAGCATCAAGTGAACAAAGCAGTAACTGGCCACAGATGTCCGACCCCAAGCCTGAGGAAACCATACATGGCATTGGCAACCAGGAGCTCCGAGCCCCTTTGCTCCTCTAGTGTTCTTCTGCATGGCCTTGAGCAAGGAAACTGTTCCTCTCACTGGCCTATAAAATGGAGGGAATGCTGAGGCCCACGTCTGTTACACATTTCTCACAGCTTGTACAGCCAATTAGAGATTTCAAAGAGGAAGTTCTACAGCAGCAGGTTTCATTCTCAGGAACCAAGGGTTTAGGAAAACACTGATAACTGGAAGTCATCAAAGAGAAATCTGTAATAAATACAAAACAAGCTCCCTCAGATCCCCTTTGAGTATTTTTGCTGTTCTTAGTGACATATAGCCATTTCTGAAATGTGTTGTTTTGTGGAGAAAGAGTCCTGCATCAATGAGGGGGGGTGGGGTGGGTTGCTCTGCATCAATGAGGAAAGGGTGGGGTGGTTGCTCTTCTGTCAGGATTATTCTACAATTCAAAATCCTTATAGGCAACGTAATTGAACTTTCTTCTTTTTAATTTTGCTACTGAGTCTAGGAGGAGAGGTATGGAGGTTTTGTGGAGCTCTCTATGTCGGGCAAGGTATTTAGAAATTATGGAGTGATGAACGGGGAGACATGCTACTACTAGTCATCGAAATGAAGGCCAGTGGTTGAGGATTAAGAGGAAGAAGGTCAGGTCCTCAGTTGACTGAAGCTTCCTTGGCTTCCATTATCATCTCTGACAGCAGTACTCAGAGTGAAATGTCCAATATTAGGGCTAGAAATGCAGCCTCATGGTACAGAACCGTATAGCTTATACAAGTCACTGGGTTCCATTTCCACTGTTGGAGAAGGAAGGCAGGAAGGGAGAGAGGGAGGGAGGGAAGGAGGGAGGGAAGGAGGGAGGGAAGGAGGGAGGGAAGGAGGGATAGAAGAGAACAGAAAAGAAGGAAAGAAAAGAAAGTCCAATTATCATAGCTACTCAGATTGCTGTCTAATGCTTTGACATTAGCTGGCTCAGCCTTCCTCTTAGTGCCCCAGTCAGTACAATTCATTTGGTGATATTTTTGTCTAATTATGATCCATACCATATCCATGGCATAAACATTATTATTTTGCTTTTCAATGGAGAAATAAACAGGCTCCGTGAATCTAAAGGACTGGCCCAAGGTCTGGCCTCGGCCTTTCCTCTGGAAGCCCAGAAAATGAATAGGCTGGGCCGACCGCTCATGTGTTGTGATGCGGCAAGACACCTGTCACTTATGAATAACTGATAAAAATGGCAAAGGGCATACTTAGAGGATACAGGAAGTTTTCCAGACAAATGTGAACTCATCATCACTGGAGTTGGGGTAAGGGACATCTCCGTCACCCTCCAAGGCATCCTTGAGCCCGTTGAGATCTTCTTTCCAGCTGTAACTCTTTGGAGACTTCTCCATGTGAAGAGTGTGCCAACCGTCTCTTCCCTCCTGCTGCTGAACCATGTCTATTGCCTAGAGTGGGCATTATTCATATGGCCGTCTGGATGGCTCCAAGGGAATGTCCGTCATACATAAACTTCTACTGGCATTAGTGTCTTAGATGGACATAAGCTTTGGCATAAATTTGACTAGTGACCTAGCACCAGGGTAATTAGGTCACATGGGAGGTGTACAGTGTTGAGAGCAAAACAAAACAAAACTCTGCCACTCTGCTTTCCAAGAGAGACTGATAATTAGCTCTCTGTTCTTCCCAACATTGGTATAGTCTTTAGTTCTAATGTGTAATGATTTCTAGTCATGGTTTACCCTACTTTCAAAGAAAATAACCTAATTACATTGTTTATATCCTACTCTATGCCCTCCGTAGAAAAGAACCTGCCCAAATCTCTTCCCCACTAAAAACAAGTGTGTGCTGGTATTTTGACTACTAGCTTTTACTCTTGCTCACAATTTCTAGATACAGGCTAGACAGAGGATCAGTGTTTTCCACTTGTCTGGGCTTTGTTTCCATTCCTTTAGCAGTAATGTTGAAAGGACAGATATTTTACATTTTGATGCTGTTCAAAATATTCCCTTTTTGAGTGATGCATTTAAGAAATATTTGCAGGTTCCAAGTAACAAAGGCTTTCTTCCTTTTTTTCTGTTTAGAAGCTTTTCAATTTGAGGTCTAGTTGTTAAACTTTTCCTCAGTGATCCATTTCTGGGATAATAGATGTATATTATATAATATATAACTGATAAAAATTGACCTTTTCATTGCACATTGTATCCATGGTAACTAGTATTTCCTAAACTATTTCTTGGGAAGATTATTCTTTTTTTTTTTTTTTGATACTTTATTTACATTTCCAATGTTTCCCCTTTCCTGGGACTCCACTTTGGAAGCCCCCTATCCCCTCCCCATCCCTACCTCTATGAGGGAATTCCACCTCCCACCCACCCGCCCTCCCATCCCCCTATTCCCACCTTGACATTCCCCTTTACTGGGGCCTCTAACACCCTCAGGCCCAAGGGCCTCTCCTCTCTCCCTGATGGCCATTGAAGTCGTCCTCTGCCTCATATGTGGTCCGAACCATGGGTCCATAGATGTGTATTCTTTGGTTAGTGGTCCAAACTTCAGGATGACCGGGAGGGGCGGCGGTCAGGCCCATTGGCGCTGTTGCTCCCTCCATGGGGCTGCGAACTCCCTCAACTCCTTCAGTCTTTCTCCAACTCCTCCATCTGGGACCTCACTCTCAGTCCAGCGGTTACTGTTAAGTGAAACTTGGGCATTCTGAACTTTTGGGCTAATATCCGCTTATCAGTGAGTACATACCATGTTCATTATTTTGTGACTGAGTTACCTCGCTCAGGATGATATTTTCAAGTTCCATCCATTTGCCTGCAAATTTCATAAACTCA
>CM052715.1:52126022-52257464 GCA_028551405.1 Uromys caudimaculatus
TTCTATTTCCATTTTTAGCTCCTGGATGGTTTTGTTTATTTCCTTTGTCTGTTTGATTGTGTTTTCTTGTAATTCTTTAATGGATTTCTGTGTTTCCTCTTTAAGGGCTTCTAGTTCTTTACCTCTGTTCTCTTGTGTTTCTTTAAGGGTGTTATTCATTTCTTTCTTAAAGTCTTCTATCATCATCATGAGAAATGATTTTAAATCTGAGTCTTGCTTTTCTGGCTTATTGGGGACTCCAGGGCTTGCTGTGGTGGGAAAGCTGGGTTCTGATGATGCCAAGTGGCCTTGGTTTCTGTTCCTTAGGTTCTTCTCCTTGCCTTTTGCCATCTTGTTAACTCTGATGTTAGCTGATCTTACTTTCTGGCTATGGCTTTTCTCCCCTGCAGGCCTCTGTATTAATACTCCTTGAAGACCAGCTCTCTCTGAGAGGTGTTGTTTCCACGCTCCTGGGTGAGTAACTTTCTCCTGGAGCTCCTTGACTATGGAACCCTGGTGGCCCAGGCAGACGTCTCCTGCCTCAGCCGCTGCTGTTGGTATCCAGGGGGTTTCTATGCCTGTGTACCGCAGTCCCTGTGTCTCGCAGGTTCAGGGCAGTTTCTGGTGACCTGTGGGGCGTGTCTTTGGCCCTCTCCCGGCTTTCCAAGCTTCTGGGAGGGATCTTTCTCCCAGCGCTAATTGGCTATGGAGCCCTGTGGCCCAAGCTGAGATCCTTGGCCACTGGTGGAGGCCGGAAGTTCCTGTTCCTCAGTCTCTGTGGTCTGCGGAAACCAGGTGGAATCGGTGAGCACTGGGGCTCGTTTTGCCCCCACTCGGGGCTTTTCCACGCTCCTGAGAGAGTAACCTTCTCCCGGCGGGCGCTGCTTGACTATGGAACCCTGGTGGCCCAGGCAGACGTCTCCTGCCTCAGCCGCCGCTGTTGGGATCCAGGGAGTTTCTATGCCTGCCTACCTCAGTCCCTGTGACTCGCAGGTTCAGGGCAGTTCCTGGTGAGCTGTGGAGCTTGTCTTGGGCCCACTCCCGGCTTTTCCTGGGAGGGTATCTTTGTCCCGGCGCTAATTGGCTATGGAGCCCTCGGGAAGATTATTCTTTATCCAGTGAATTGCCTTTATCACTTTACTTATAACATCACACATGCTTTTATTGATGTGGGTGATATATTAATATTGGTTATTAATACCAACTGATATAGTCCATTATATCTTATAATTCTTATATTTTTTGATGCTAAAACTAATAACCAAGTCCGTTTATGTAGGATCTGGGCACTCACACTTCTGAGCTTTGAAAATAATTTAAATGCACTTCCCTACAAAAAGAAACAGTTCATGGGGTTTATAGACAGGCTCAAAGATACCAGATATTATTGAGAGAGACAAATTGTGGGTGCTGATCTCTTGTAATTGTTTTATACCATACAGATGGTATGAGTCATGTGCTTATGCGTCCTAAATTTGTTCATTCTCAATGTGATTGGCTATTCTACATAAATAAGTATATGTCTATGAATAACTAGAATTTAACTTCTTCCCAACATCTTATTCTTTTTTCTTTCTTTGCTGCATTGGCTGAGATTTCTAATACAGAATTAAAAGGAAAACACGAAATGAGACATCCTCATCCTGTTTGCTGTGTTTGCATTTTCTATTCTGGACGGACAAAGGCTAAGTCTCTTTTGCTTTGTATTCCTAATCTTTGATGCACGTTTAGTGTAATGCATACTTTCAACCAAGGTGGGCACAAAATAAATGAAGTATAAGATCTACTTAATTCTAATGGCTTACAGGAAGAGAAAAAGGTCTCAGAGTACAAAACTATACTGTACAAAGTTAAAGTTGTTTTATAGAAAAGGGTGTGCAGAACTAATAAATTCAGAGGACTGTGCTTGTGACCAGGACAGAGGAAGGGAGAGGGGACTCACCAAAGGTTGTCTGGGTAAGTGATGCTGAGTTGGATCTGGGGGAATAGAGTTTTACACAGAAGAACCTATCCAGACAGAGAATTCATAGAATATGTAAGAAAACACAAGACATACAATGTAAAGAAATGGTTTTCTTTCATACTTTCCTTCTCTTCTGTTTCCCTTTCTGCCAGCCTTATAATTCCAGTGAAACCATTGATCTTGCTTCCTGTGAAATAATCCCAGAATCACTCACCGTGGTGACTTTGGAGAATAACTAGCTAATCTTACAATGGAGGTCCCAAACTGAACCCAATTCTAGGTGTGGTTTTTAGTCATGCATGCAGGCACACACCGCTGTTCCCCTCTCTGTAATCGCTGGAGCCAAACCGATGTGACCCACTTAGCTACACCTGCCTCTGCTGAGATAGTTTTGATGTTTTAAGGAAAGTAAACCTGGCCGTGAACTTTACAACACCTTCGCTATACTTAATTTGGAACTGCAGGGAGTCTAGCTTTCTAACATCTCTTGTTGGCCCTCGCCTATGTATTTGTTTTGCTCATTCACTTGTTCTGATTTCCTGGGATAAAAGAGACATTTTACTTCAGTGGGAATGCCTGAAGATGCTTGGATGAAGAAGCAGTTCTGGGGCTCATTGGGATTTTCCTGCTGTTCTTTCTAGCAGTTCTTAGGGAACTTTAGATGAGCATATAGTAGTTTTGCTCTAAATAATAGGAAAATGGCATTTAATTACTTGGTATAAAATAATTACAAGAGATTAGCATCTAGAATTTGTCTCAATAATATTTGGTGTCTTAGGGATGGCATATCAACCCTACAAACTGTTTTTGGACAAACATGCATTTAAATTCTTTTCAAAGTTCAGCAGGGTGGGTGCTCAGGTCCTACATAAACATGCTTGGTTATTATTTTTTTATTTCTTGTTGACTTTTATCTCTCTGTGTAGCTTGCAACCCAGCAGATAGTTCTTTAAATAGACACAGAATTTTCCCACACACTCGGGCACATGTGCATGTGTGCATCCACATGCCCAACAAACAGCAGAAAGCTCTCTTCATCTACCACTAGAAGCTAATGGGTCTTCAAAGATGATTTGCCTCTTTGTCCTCTCTCTCTAGCAGATAACCTGGTAGGTTCTGCAAGAGCCTCTGGCATGATGTCTTCTCAGGAGAGTTCTTATTTGTTTGTTTGAAATGAGGTTAATTCTCTAAACATCAACTATAGCTTTCTCACGGAAACATGTTTCACACTGTATTGCACTGAATTGAAAATAAGAGAAGGACCAGTATCTGACTATGTGTGTGACCTTTGCAATGCTTAGCTTACAGGCAACATTTAAGCCATCAACTATGTTCCCTGAACTGCTGGGACTTAGGAAGGAATCAGAAAGATAAAGCACACCCTGATACCCCAAAGTCAAGATCAGAGAGGGTTCTTCGACTCCCTTAGCAGGGACTCATTTGGACTCACTACTTGCACCCTCCTTTCCATTCCATGTTATGGTTTTCTTCTCAAGCATAGTTCTCACAAATCCATTTTCTGTCTTTAGTCTTTATCAGCAGTACCTGATAACCCTCTTAGTAGCCATATCTCTCTGTAGAGGTGTGTTTCAAACCTCGGACACTCAAATGGTCCCATCTCTTCTCATCCTCATAGATGACTTGAACCATGTTGGTTTGAAGAAATTTTTGACAGCTAGACCTGAGTCACATGCATGCGCGTGTGTGCGTGCGCGCGCGCGCGCACACACACACACACACACACACACATATAGTAACAGTATATATATATATATATATATATATATATATATATATATATATATATATATATATATATATATATATATATATATATGCTGCAAGTTTACTGGACACATAGAATTGAAACTGTGTGCGAGTGTGTTAGGGGGAAGAGTCTACTCAGCCTATTGCTTAGAACTTATGTTTTTGGGGTGGCTTTTTTGTTTTGTTGTTGTTTTTTAAGAATAAGGAAGATGAAGATGATATGAGGTAGTGAAGAGTAGAAAAATTATTAAGGGAAAAAAGAATTAAAAAGCAGGCCTTCTTTACACACGATTTGGGCACTCTTTATGCCATGCCATGACAGGAACCAGCAGAGGGACCACTGAGAAGATACACTTACCCCATCCACAGTGGCATCCTTTATCTAGTTGTAAAGCAACATACCAAATCTGAGAAAATGATGTTAGAATTTTAGTCTGTCTCGGACTCATTGCATTTGGTAAACTGTGTATTCATCTGGGCCTTGCTCCTGTTCTTCATAACATTATAAATGCCTGCCTTCACTACTGCATGTCTTCTATACTGTAGACTCCCATGTACCCTCCAGACACATATTCTCTCCAGTCAGCCTTGTCTGAGAAGACAATGTCCCAAAGTGCTACATTTTAGTTTTTCCCTGACTCTAATGAACCCAGAGTGGATTAACTCGAGGAGAAACCACTTACATCTGCTTCCTCCCGGGCTCTCTACTATGTTACTACACTCTCTGCTGAGCATCCCCAGATGCTGTGCTCCATACAACTTCTATTCTCATGCCAATTAAAACGCTGTGGGGTGTGTGTGTGTGTGTGTGTGTGTGTGTGTGTGTGTGTGTGTGTGTTGCCACTGTGGCTCTAAGTATGAAGTTTCTGACTCTATAGCTCCCACAACAACAAAAAGCCTTAATTCAGTAGGCTACACTATAAAAACATGACAAATAGTGACTTTCACAAACCCCAACCAACCACAGCTGTGTTAAACTGATGAGCCTAGAGATCTGGTATTTTGTTATCATATAGGATACAGCCCCATATCAACACTCTGAAGGAAAAACATGTGTGAGAGAGGCATTGGGGTCTCTGCCAAGCTTGGGGATAAAGGCTAAATAAGCAGCTGGTGATTTAAGACGGAGATACAGGAAACATGGGGTCAGTGACTCCTGACTCTCTTCTTGCAATCTTCTTGCAATAGGCAGAGAAAAGTGACAGAAGAGTTCTTGTGACACTGAAAGCTACTCCTTGTACACAGTAAATCATAGAACTGTGTATTTCATGATCCTGTGACTATAAAGCTCTAACTGGGGACACTGCGTGTGGTTTCTGAATCATTTCATAATCTGGTTAAGTTCAACTCCATTCAGGTCAAGTCCTCAGTGTAGATCAGACTGTCATAAGAAAGAGATGGGGGCTGAAAATGCTGCCTCCAAGAACCAAAGACTATCTAACAAAAAAAAACCCTCCAACACTGAGCATCAGAAGCACCCTTTTGAGTTTTTAGTGAGTGTTGTCTTCTAAAGCATTAAAGAGACTTGTAAATCATTAAAGACCATTGCTATTGCTCTTGGTCAGCTCCAGAGGTGTAAGGTAAATCTCTTTTGCTAAAGACATCATGCGCTTCAGATACGTGCCCCAGAGGCCCCTGAGCTGGAACTACCCTGAAAGCCTGCTCTATGAGAGAGGTTTCATGTTACTATAAGACACCATACATGCTTCCTAAAGAGGGAAGCAAGCAACCGTCCTACCCAGCTCTGATGCTGTGATTACAACCATGAACAGCATGGCACAAGAACCCTAAGGATGCAGCAGTGGTCCAATACCTGGTAATAGCGGACAGTTCTCTAATCGGACTTAAAGCTCATTCCACAAGAGGGAAGTCATGCCTGGTACTGGAAGTCTAGCCAACTACCCAGGACTACTGAAGTCATGGAAAAGAACCTTCATCACTACTTCATTAAACCAGCACAATCCTGAACTACATTTTAAACATGTGCCCTTATACTCACATGGTGTAGGCCTTACCAAAGAAACTTCTCTTTCAGCAGATGGAGATGGAGACAGTTGCAGAAAATCACAACTAAATCAAAACACAGAGTTGTGGAGCCCAGTCCCAGCTGATACACTACAAACAACTCCCACGCCTAATGGTCAGGGATAATTTCAGAAGAGGGGCAGAATGACTGTAAGAACCAGAGAAACAGTAAGTTTGTTGTGAGATTGTGCCTCCTAGAAATGCCAGAAGTGATACCTATGGAGTCTCGCCAACATGACTGTTCAAAGGTGAGCTGAATAAGAAAAACAAAAGACATATTAGCATGGAAAGAGGAGGACCTAGCCTTACATAAGGAACTACATACTACTGAGGTATGCTGCATGAGCAAAATGGTCATTCTCCAAGAAGAACAGACCTACCAATTGGTTATCCAGTAACAAAAGGTCAGCCTAGAAAACATACATACAAGTAGCATTATACAGACTAAGCAAGTTGCATTTAGGAATATATATGTATATATGTATGTATGTGTGTATATATCTATATCTATATATATAGTATATAAGTATACATTCATGTATGTAACAACAATTAATTTAAAAAGAGCCTGTGAGTTTTAAAGAGAATAAGGCAGGGTGTGTGAGAGGGCTTCGTGGGAGAAAATGGAAAGGAGAAAATATATTATTTTATATATATCATATATATCATATAATTATATTATAATTTTCAAAAATTAAAAGACAAGAGATTAATAGCAATGACAAAACCCCTTCAAATATGTATATTTCCCACATTTTCTGCATCTGTTCATGTGTTGACAGACATCTAGCCTGGTTCAATTTCTGGGTGAATGTGAATAGTGTCATAATAAATGTGGATAGACATTTAAAGACAAACCAACAAACCAACAATAATAAAACAAAAACAGAGATGGTCTAGCTGTTCTTCACTAAGACAACCAGCAAATCCTCAGAAGCAAAAGGTGAACAGACCTACCTATGAAATGACTGCATTAGGGAAACTGCATTAGGGGAATAGGCTGTTCTGGAGCCACAGAAAAAGGGAATGTTTGAGTGGACCCTTGAGCATCAAGTAGAATTTAACCAAGTAGAGCTGGGGATAAGGGTACGCGGCAAGGTTAAGAAGAATGAGGATGTTGTCATGGTCTGAAGAAGGCAATGGTCATAAAATTTCCTTATGTGCTTGACAGATACTAGCTAGTCTGGTATGGCTTTGATAGCATGTTGGGAGACAGGCTAGAATCCACTCTAGGCTCTCATGGGCTTCTGAGGAGCCCAGAACGACATGGCAATGAGCTTAATTTCTTCTTGATTGAGAAATGTATCCACTAAGTGGGTATTTATGGAAGGCATGCTGTAAAAACATGGCATAGTGGTTACAGTGGTTAATCTGAGAAATGGGTCATCATCTCCCATGGGGTGTATATTCTAAGCAGGGAGGTAAGCCATTAAAAGGTAGATAAATACGTTGAAAGATAATTTGAAAGAGACAATTTTTTGGACATAAATGAGCATAGTACTATTAAAGAGACAGGATGGGACAATCAAGAGTGACCTTCATAGGATATGATATCTTTCTGAGATGCGACTCCTAGATATTAGTTATGCAGGAAAACAAGGGAAGATAGTACCATATAGACAAGAAAAAAACAAACAAACATGACTTTAGAGAGAGGAACGAGTGTGGTAAGTCTAAGGGACAAAAATCTGCAAGGTCCTTATTACGGAAATGAATCAACATTGGACTGAGTTGTGTGCACCGCTGGGTATGGGGAGAAGGCGGTATTCTTGGCTTATATTTGAAGTTACTGCTTATGCAATTAAGTTTGAATTCTGTGTTGAGAAGAGGAATAAGAAAAGCCAAGAGGACACCAAGGGTTTTAAATTGAGCAAATGGTTGCATCACTTGTACAACTGGAAAGGAGAGAAGAGAGGCTGAGTTATAGGGCACACTGAGGATACCTTTTTGAGATAGGTTACCAAATTTGAATTGTTTATTGATCATCTGGATGGTGGTTTCGTAGGAGTGGCCATCGGGAGAGCTGTTATTCTGACAACAGGACAAATTTAAAAGTTAGAAATGTAATTATCTCAGAGGAAGAAAGAGTAGGAAATAAATTTTCCTTTGTATAAAATACTGTGGTTTTCCCTTTTTTGGCTGGAGGATTATTAATAGCATTAAATATTCTACAAATATTGACATCTTTATAAAAAGGACCACTTAACCCCCAGACAAATGTCCCAAGCTTCAAAACACCATTATTTTGGTAAGAAAAATACTAAGGAATGGGTTGGAGAGAAGATCAGGAGTTAAGAAGACTGGCTGCTCTTCCATAAGACCTGGGTTCCATTCCCAGCACCCACATGGTGGCTCACAATCTCCTGTAACTTCAGTTCCAGAGGTCACCTTGTGGCCCCTGTGGGTATCAGGCAAGCACATAGTGGACAGACATATAATGCAGGGACTCATGCATATATGTAAAATTTAAAAAAATCTTTAAAACTGTAATAATAATGGAAACGTTGACTATTTTGCAACTACCCAAGATGGTATGCGTTCCAATGCCTTTCTTTACTTCTTTGGATTTTCTTATTTTCGTGAGATGAAGGAATATCTGTTAGGCCAGTAAGGTCTTGTTACAGACTTGGGACATTTAAAAAATTTAAAAGTCAAATGGTGCTACCTATACACTTGCTTAAAATTAAAAAATCTGTGTCAATAAAGGATTAGACTAATCCATGGTTCATTAATGGCTCACAAAAAAGGGACTTGTTCTTTGAACTGAAGGCAGAATCAGCTCAAAACTACGTCTAAGATGATGGTCACAATGATGAGCATTCTAATCAGAAGAAATTTATGCTCTGCACTAAATTGTGTGTTTTCTTTGTGGGTTGTACCGCATCAAGTATTGAGGAAAATCTTATTGATAATTTATGACATATTTCAAGCTTACCAGAATAAAGACTATAAATATGCTAGGCCAACCCTTATGACATTTGTAAAATCCAAAATTAAAATTTCCTTTTTGTGGCCTCTGATTTTCTAATTATTGGTCCTGTGAACTCATGTGGAGAAAATGATTGATGAGTATTGCCAAGATGCTCTCAGGGACAGATAATGCTGTGTAAAGGCTCTGTAAAGCTGAGACTATCATAGGAACGCTCTGTCCATGCTCAACAATAATTATACCAGCAATAATAAGCTTTTTCATTAGGCTTATTAGTTCTTCAATCTCCAAGTGAAATCTTTCAAAGGATTCTTTATTCAGCTGAGATGCTGTCTTGCAGGATGTGCAAATGAGGATGAAATAAGGCCCGGGAACGCGGTCAGGGAGACTGAGATGGAATAAGCAGACCAAAAAATATTGAAACGGAATGCAATGCATGAACTGAGCTAGCTACATCTGGTGGGTGTGCATGCCGTTGCTCTGCACTAGAAACCATTATAAACCATTTGAGGTGATCAAAAAATTGCTGCCCAGGTGCAGCAGTTTATATTTTGAAAATGAAATAAATCTAGTGGATACTGTGGACGAAGAACTTGCAAAATCTTATTAGAAAAATAAATCTGTTTTGAGTTAGAGGAGTGAAAAAAATCCTGACAAATTACGGTAGTAGAAGCATTGCAAAACTCAATACATTCATGTTTATTCAATAATCACACACATGTTCCATTAAGAAATGCAAGAAAAGAGTGCAATAAATATTGACTTTCGCAGCAAAATGTAGGAGTATATGTGCAAAGAATAATGAATCTTTTTTTTGGCAGTTTGAGAAAAACAGAAACTTTGAGACATTTGCACAGGTTGAAAAATAAGGAAGCTGTCCTGTTGATTAGCAAAGGGAATATTTCAACTTAGTTTATAGGGATTTTTCATTGAGTTTTAGGAAACCTAGTTTGTGATTGGTTCTTTCTTCAGCACAGGAAGACATAGGGTAAGAACAGGGCTCAAACCTCTTTTTGTTTTTAAGAAGTGTGTGTATGGAAGGATGTACTTCTATGAATATTTTGCATGCTTAGACTAAGTAGAAACCCTGATATTTTCTAAATATCTCATCCTATCTGGCAATATTTCTAACCAGGAGAAATCATATTAAAAGTAACCTTAGAGGCACACTTGGATGGAAGTAAAATCATGAAGAATTACTTGGGAAATTCTAATAGTCTGCTGATCTGAGTACAGTTTAATCAGTCTTAGAGGCATGGATCAGAAGTCTTTAAAGCAGTAGTTGTTCTAACCTTCCGGCTGCTGCAGCCCTTTAATACAGTTCCTCATGTGTGGTGAGCCCAACCAGAAAGCCATCCCGTTGCTTCATAGTTGTGATTCACTACTGTTATGAATCATGGTGGTCTTAGGACCTGCCAAAGGGTCATTTGACACCCCCTCTATAGGGTCATGACCCACAGGTTGAGAACCTACTGTTTTAAGATGTTTATGGCCATAATTTCATGAGTTACCAGAGGTCCTAAGAAATAGACAGAAACAGATAACAGCTTTTATGCAACGCTATTTTTGCTACATTATTTATAACTGACACAACTCAAGATTGGTCCAACATTATAAGATCATGTATTGATACTTGGTAGACTGTTTTGAGAACCACAGGCAAATGTATCATTGTCAGTCTCTAACTGCTATATCTTTACTTACTCAGAGTATGACTGTACTGCTAAACGCAAGAGGGTCCAATGATGCTCTCCGTAGTGTTGTGTTCAGTTTGTTTATATGCAATTGTACTGAAAAAAGGAGCAGAAGGAAGAATATAAACAATGTAAAGTGATTGACGCTTCATGAGATACTTGTGCATGGGTTAAATTCTTTCCTGTATTTTCAGTCAATATATGCCAGCAATTGCTTTCACACTTAGAAAGAAAATGTCTACTGATTGTTAGTAAGGAGGAAAAAGACAATCTAAAGGGAAGGTTCTATCACATTGATTGGGAATATTAGGTTTTTCTCTGTGTCGGTGAAGGAAGTGCATGAGGCTTCACTGAAGTCTCCACCTGGCCAGCAGTAGAATCTCTGTATGAAGGATCTGGGTCAATAGCTCTAAAGTGCTGTGCACCAGTTGGATCTAAAAGGGCACCCATTAGTTCAACAGGAAGGAGCTAATCTCTGGAAAGAACCAGTCTGCTGTGTGATTCCTGGTGGGACAACTGAATGGCTGCCTTAACCTCTAACCCCCTGCAGTGCAAAGCTTCCATGAACCTCCCCTACTGATTTCTGAAGAGTTCCCAGAGTTACCATCAGCTTGGTGGGGCATAGCACAGTAAGAGAAATGGGCCCTGAGTTTCTCAGGGCCTCTAGCAAATATGGACACAATCACTTGCCCTTAACATTATAAGATCATATAATGATGCTTGGGAAATTGCTTTGAGATCCACAAGGCAAGTGGGGCATTTCATTACCAGTCTTTAATCAGTATTTCTATTCACTCATGTAAGAACCATTGAAAGCCATTGATCCTGAACCTTATGTAGCCATCAGTAAGAAAGGCTGGAATAGCTTAGGTGCCAAAATCTCAGCAAACTATTGGAATAAACAACTTTAATAGCATTGGACTTGGAACCAAATGCAAACTGATGTTAATATGAACAGAAAGTAGGTTACTGAGAACATGAACACGTGGAAGAAATGAGTCCGGCTAAGTACTGCTGATTTCATTATCATTTCCTAATTCCTTTACTGGAGCAGATGTATGAGGGATGATTTCTGCCACTGTGTTCCAGGTCCTGGACTCTTGAGGCTCCTGCTTCAGCTTCCTGGTATTTGGGTTACAGGTGTGCACTACCACACACAGTTTGAGAGAGTGAATTTTGCCAAGGTTATCATAACATTTTCTTGGAATGACTCAGCCTGAGTTAACCTTTAAAGAATGTCTGGGGTTGGGAGTGAAAAGAAAAACATGGGGATACCTTGCAGGTATGTTGCTGTGCTGGGAACACAGCTTACTAAGGAAATGATGCTATTGAGAAAATGGAGGGAGCTTAAGGATAGAGAAATAAAACAAGAGAATGAGAAATGGGGTAAAAATCTCCAGGTGATATTGTGCAGTGCCAGGAGCATCTACTGGTGTCAGCTACTATGTCGACATCATCACTCCGTGCCATACCAAACTTTAATGTAGCATTTCATTTTTCAGTTGCAGAGGGAAAGAACACATCTCGGCGGGGTGTGAAATGCAAACACATGGGTTGACGGTAGGCATCAGCTTTTGCAATAAAGCTGCCCTTCACACTTCACAGCTTCTGCCTGTCTGTCTCTTTGTCTCTCTGTGTGTCTCTGTCTCTGTCCCTCTCTCCTTCCCTCTCTCTCTTCTCAAATACTCCAGCATGCTTCTATGTAAGAAACATATATGTGAGGTTTTTAGAAAGATGTGCTTTTCTAGGTGGCCTTTTGTGGGTTGGATTCCAGGGGTGAACTGTGTGGTCCTAGATAATGACTTGGCTTGGCTTTCTTAAGTCTCTTAGCACAGTCTCTGTCTGTCTGTCTGTCTGTCTGTCTGTCTCTCATTCTCTCTCTCTCTCTCTCTCCCTCTCCCCCGTCCCTCCCTCTCTCCTCACCTCTCTCCTTCCCTTCCCTCCCCTCCCCTCCTCTCTTTCTCTCTCACTCAAACCAGGTAGTCTCCTTACTAAGAGTACCTCAAGAACTCAATCAGGGTTTATTTCTGAAGGCTTCATGAGTTCCATAGCTTTAGAAGACCATTAGGAGGATGCTAAAGAAACTAATAAAAGTGCATTTGAGAGCAAGTGAGAGGCGGGCATGGAGGAAAGTGGAGAATATCTGTAAGAGGGAACATTTATTTTAACCGAATAGCCTTTTCTCTATTTTGAATGAAGGATGCTCACTGTCTGCTCAAATACCAAGTGACAAATAACTATGGGATGGATTTGCTTTAGTAAGAAGAGGTAGTATATCATTATACATTGTCATCTAGAAGGGTTACCAACCTGGAGCCCCTGGGTCAACCTGTTGTTTTACTTTTTAAGTGAAATTTCCTGGGACTTGTGCTGCACCTATTGCAAACTGTCCCTGGTTGCAAAGTCAGAATCTCAGAGTTGAGTAACAGCAATGGATTTTCTTTCAAAGTCAACTCTTTATTCTCTGGCCCTACATGGAAGCAGTTAGGACCTTCTACTCTGGGTGTTGCACAATGCTCTGTAGTGTGAGGTTATCATATTTGGAAAAATTAGCTTTTTATTTGTGTTTTATTTAAATTCTTTTTCCTAAAAAGATGAATCTCTTTCTCCTAGATGTCCTGCACTCAGCTAATTCATGTATGTTTACATTCTCATGAACACGAGGATGTTCATAGAATTAGATTTGCTATGTTGAATGAATAGAATCAAAATTTTCTATTGTAATTCTGTATGACTGTTTTTATTTCTAAACATATTGTAGTATTTATGCTTATAGATCAGAAATCCAGGATTATGGCCAGACAGCATTGTGAGTTGTTTCGATGGCGTAGTAGTTCTTGTGTACTGTTGATTCAACCACATTTTTCATGTCTGTAAAGTGGGACCAACAGTGACCAGGAGATCATCTTTGCTTGCTCCCTAGAAGTGTTGTGTAGATGCCCATAGTAGAAGCACTCAGGCATTTGATAACTTTCTCACATGACTGACAAGATAAATTTTCTCATATTACAAGGATGGAAATGTGGCTGTAAAAATGTTCTCTAGTCAATTCTTAATAAAATGCTTGATAAGAATATATATATATTTCCCTATATGTAGGGAAAAATTGCAAGATACTCCTTTTAGGCAGACTGGCATCAGCGGCAATGTAGATGTCAACAGCATGTCCTTGCTGTGGGACCTTTCCGATGCCTGTCATCTGAGCTCTATCCCCCATAAACATACCTTACTTAGACAACAGCCCTTCTTCAGAGTGGGGATTCCACGAGCAGAGTCGGGCTACTCATATCCCACCAGGAGGTACCACTGAGCAAATTAGAACTAAACACCCTGAAAATTGCTCTAATGGAAAGTTCTGGCATCACACATAGCTCAGTTTTGTTACCTCTGAAAATGCCTACAATTTTATGTGGGTATTGCAGTCAGCGTGGAAGATGCGGCTGCAGTATGTCTGCTGAAAGACAGATGCCAGACTACGATTTCAATGTGCAGCACTTAGCCATTATGTGTAGTGAGCCAGGAGCAGGAAGAGGTTGCAGTACAGAAGGGATATTGCCTTGACTAAGTTAGTTCCTAGTTCTAAAGTGAGTGACATAGGTGATTTCCCATGTCTCACTGCTGTTACTTACGTCTCACTTCAAACTGTAAATACTATCAGCAAAAGTAGATTGCTGTGAAGGTTGTGAATTATCACCTTTTCCTTTTGGCTATATGTGGGATAATATTTCCTTCATAAGAAGAAGCCTATATTTGCTGCTATAGTCAACATCAAGAAAATCAGAATCAACTTCAGTTCTTCAATTGGCTGCTGGGTACCCATGATTGTAGCCATCAGTACTTGGTGCATAAACATGAACATAAGGATCCCATCAAACTGGGGCTTTCTCCGTCTGGGTCTCCTTTGCTCCCTGTCTTCTTTAAAATCATTAGGAGACCAGTCTGTTTCCAGGGTTTTTGATGGTAATCCTTTTGCATGAGTCACAGTATTGCTTTAAAGACATAATGCATCTGCCCCACCACAGTGCTTAAAATATCGTACCTATTGCATCTTTAGCATCAAGGCTACAGAATGCCAGTACTGTATCTGCACTTAGATAATGAGTTCATACTCTGTTTAGACTGTGCCTGGCACAGTAGGGAGGCTATAGATAATGATAATGTACTCTACATTTCAAAAAACTCAAAGAATAATTCATAATGCTTTCACCATAAAGAAATGATTAATGCTTGAGGAGGGGGGGATGTGTTTATCACGATTTAAATATTATACAATATATATGTGTGTCAAAACATCACATGGTATGCCGTAAGTATGTATGATTGTATTGTTTGTATGTATCATTTAAAAGAAATTAAACAACCACAAAAGGAATCTTGAAGTTGTCATTATAGTCACTTAAGACAATTTGTTTAAAAGAAAAACACAGCCAAGTTACATTTCCAGTGTCACTTTATATTAAAAAAGAATCAAAGTATCAAATGTAATGTTTATTGTTTTCTTATACAAAAGGGAAAACTGCAATTTTTAAAATTGCATCTTTAATAATAAAAGGCACATGATCATTACTAGCAGGAGATGTATTACTTTCATGGGGGTTTGAATACCAGCATTTTGTCCTGTTACTTCTCTGTTAGATTCTTTCATTAATTTTGAGGGCCTAATTAGGCCAAATTATAGTATATTCCCTAATGGAATCTATAGATTCTTACTCCCCATCTTTTCATATTATTCTGAAGTTAACATTAGTGATGAAATTCAGATCAACTTTTTTTTCTATTCAGCCTGTCATTCAGCCTGTTTCACTTCTCTCCTGAATCCACATCTCTCCTGAGTCCACGTCTCTCTGTCTCTGTCTCTGTTGCTCCCACCCTTCCTTCTCCTCCTCCTCCTCTTCTTCTTCCTCTTCCTCCTCGTCCTCCTCCTCTGTTCGGTTAAAAAATTATCCACTGAGGAAACTCAGGGGTTATATTAGAGGCATTTTTGGAAATCAAGAATAAAACCATATTGAAAACCTGGCAGGGAAGGGGCAGATGTGAGAGACATATCTGTCTTCCTCCTTCTGCCTTTATGCCTTCAAGCCACCCTATGCTTCTCAGTTTCTTCAGTCCGTTGCTACATAGGGCAGACCTGAGGGAGGTATGTATCTCTCTAAACCTGAACCTACATGAAGGTTCAAGCTAGTTTTGCAGTTGAGTTTTAAAGCTAGGTCAATGGGTTGGCATGGTCTTGTTCTCTGGAGACCACAATATTTTATCCTTAAAGATAAAATTATGTCATCCCTAATGCAGACGTTTGTCCCACTTCTTTCCTGGGTTCTTCTTGTCAATATGTTTGACCCAGTAGGGCACTCTCTCTCATGACTATTGGCCATGGATATGCCTATGTTTCTTCTGCTCACAGTGGTAGACTCAACTGTGGATTTCCACTTGGGTGCTCAGCTCGCCTACCGCACAGATGCCGGATCAGGGTCTGGGGCTTATTTTACTTCATTGTGATATCAGCTCTTCCTTGTCTTTCTCATCTTCTCTCTGCTATACCTTCTTTAATGTATGCCATTTCTTTGTAGAACCATGACTTTTGTTCTGTGATAGGGTCTCACTACACAGAGTTCAGCCCTGGCTGGCTGGGGACACAATATGTAAAACAGACTTGCCATAAGCCTCCCAAATGCTGGGATTAGAGGCGTGCACCATCATGCCTGGCCCTCAGGGGCATGATTCTTAACATTCCATGTCCCTCCTCCATTAGAGTACAAAGTCAGAACTATACCTTCTTTTCTTAGTGATGCTAGACAAATCCAAGGCTGTCAACACATATTCCTTACAGAAACTAATTTATGAATCACTTATCTAGCTATCAATCAGTTATATTTTACTTAAATATTTATTCATTACTGGCTCTGCAGCCCACATTGGCCATGACAGCAACAAATTTCAGAAACTCTCCCATTCCTCACAATTTTTTTTAAAATTCTAGTTCCAAATTTCTAGTGATTCCATTTTACTATCCAAATAACTAAACTATTTAAAAACTGTTTTTGGTGTATGAGGCTGAGCTAGCCTTGCACAGGACCTTGAAGGGTTAGGCTCCAGGGCAGCCTGGACAGGTTTCTTTGTTTTTTAAGGAAAGCTTCATATTTTATTCATCAGGGTCATCAGAAACACATACATCCACATATGTATCCTGAAGCGTAAATCACGACTCACATGATTCCAGAGGCTGAGAAGTTCCACAGTCTGCCATCTGCAAGCTGGCAGTCCAGAAAAGCTGGTGAAGCCCTTCAGCTGGAGTCTCATGGTCTGGGATCCAGAGAGAACACTAACCCCAGTGGAAGGGTAGGAGAGGAGGAGATGCGGTGCCTCAGCTCAAGCGAGAAGGTAGTTAAAAAGGAAAGATGGAATCTCCCTTCTTCAGCCTTTGCTTCTATTTAGCCTTTCAATATTGAACCAGAAATGTGCCAAAGGACTAATTAGTTGCTGGAATTACAATTTTAAAGTTGAAATAAAAAATAAACATACTTATGAGGTACCACGTGATTTTATTTATTGATTGATTTATTTATTTGTTTGTTTGTTTGTTTATTTATTTTTGGTTTTTCGAGATAGGGTTTCTCTGTATATAGCCCTGGCTGTCCTGGAACTCACTCTGTAGACCAGGCTGGCCTCGAACTCAGAAATCTGCCTGCCTCTGCCTCCCAAGTGCTAGGATTAAAGGCGTGCGCCACCACTGCCCGGCACCACGTGATTTTTTTAAAGCACACATCTATGTATTATAATGTGGAGATCAAAGTTTAGCTTTGCTTTCAAATGCTTTTCATTTCTTCATGGACAAAGTCTTCAGAATCCCTTCTTGCATTGTGACTTTCTGAAATTCAGAATACATTATCATTATCTATAGTCACCCCACTGTGCAGTGGAACATGACAAATTTCCCTTATGAAAGGCCAGTAACTATGCAATTTGTTTCTCTATACATAATCTGTAATTAAGACAGGAAGAGAACAAATGCCAGTGTTAGGCGTCATGGCTGCCTTGTGATCCGAGTGTCCCATAATGTGATATCTCAGCAATGGCTGCTCTGGGCTGGGGAGATGTTCACAGGGTAAGAGTGCCTACCATGCAAGCATGAGAATCTGAGTTCAGACCCCCAGCACAGGCATGCAGAGCACATTCAAGCAGCCCCTGAGCTGTGGAGAAGGAGAGAAACAGAATCATCACTGGCACTTGGCCACTACCCTAAGTTTAGTGACAGAGATAGTCTCAGGGTAATGAGGTAGGAGGTAAGGACACTCAACATCCCCTTCTAGACTCCACACACATGCACATCTGCACACCACATAATACACACCCACCTACCCCCACACACGCACGTGCGCGCACACACACGCGTGCACACACACACACACACACACACACACACACACACACGCACACACACACACACCCCTCTTTTAACCAAACCTGCAGTCATCATGTACAACTGTGGGAGGCATGTACTCCATGAGGCAACAGTCAAAAAAAAAAAAAAAAAAATGAAGATTCAGAGTTGCATGGCCCATGGCCCATCTTGGTGCACTAGGAAAATTCTTTCCTAAATGGGTGTTAAACTGACACATGGAATTTCCTGGGCAAAAAAGTGAGATTTAGTTTACTCTCTCCCATCATGCCATTTGTACATTTATATCTTAATGTCAAGCTAAGCTTTTTGTGGAAATAAGCAAAAGCATTGTTTTCAATATGCATCATTCCTTCTGTGCATTCTTTCTTGTCTGGTGAGAACGGCAGCTGTGAGCGTGCATCCCAGCACATGCGTACTATCCATGGGTCTTACAACTTGAATGTGAAATGACCCTGCCCCACACAGGCTCCTGTCTTGAATGTGTGGTTTCCCAATAGCTGGTGGAACTATTTTGAGCCATTATGGAAACTGTAGGAAGTGGGATGTAAGAGGAGGAAGTAGGTGTCTGGGGGTAGGTTCCAGGAGCACATTATCCTTGTCCATTTCCTGTTTTGTTCTGTTTCCCAGCCTAGTTTCGCATGATGCACTTGGCTCCTCCATAGCAGAATGAACCCTTGACAGTCAAGAGAGAGAAAAAGTCCCTTTCACCACTAAGTTGTCTATGCCAATACTCTGGTTTAAGTGAAACCATAGGCCGTTTGCTTAAACAGTCAGTTGCCAGATTGTGGCAGTTTGGGGATGTTGTGGAACATGTGAGACTCTTTTTTCATGGAAAAGTGAGTCCTGGAAGTGGGCCATGATATTTGCCTCGGTTCAGGCCTGCACGAGCCATGCTGCAAACTCCTGTGATATGGGCAGAACCACTCCAAGTTCTACAGCTTCTCTAGTGTGATGAACTGACTTCTCTGATACCATGAGCCAAAATAAACTCCTCCTTTCTCAAATAGCTCCTGTCAGGCATTTGGCCACAGTGACAAGAAATATCAGCATATGCTATTTATACTATCAATACAGTTCCATCCCTTTTTTTGTTCAATCTCACTCACTCTTGACTTCCGGGTGAGGGCATGACCCTTTCTTAGCAGTATGCTCTTGCCAGGATTATTCTGCCTGATGAACGCTCTCGTCACTTATTGCTAACTTGGAGTCTGAGCTTTCCTCTTCTTGGTTCTGACTGCTGCTGACACTACACCCCTTCTGTTCTCACTTGTTCCTGATTAATTTTGTCCCCCACATTCCACGTCCATGGGCAGCTTTCTACCTAGTCTGTTGCTCCGTCTAGTCCGTACCCTACATTAGACGTTGCTAACTGTTCCTGAAAGTAAACAATAAGATGGACAAGATGGCACCCACAGTTGTGGTAGATTTAGTGGTGAGAAAATTGTCAGTTCTCTTGAAACACTTAGTTCAATACTGGGATTTTTGTGAAGAACAATGAGCGAATTGGTCCTAAGTGAGGAGGAAAAGGAAAAGGAAGAGGAAGGGAGAAAGAAGAAAAAGAAGAGGAGGAGGGGAGAAGGAGAAGGAAGAAGGTTTCCTGAACTTGTGGACAAAAATGGTATTATTTTTCAGGTAATAGAAGGCCATCACTCATATTAGAAATATTCTTCCAAATTGGATTTTTAATTAAAGATCCTGACTTCTGAGTTATTATTGCCCATTTTGGCTTGGCTTGCAGTAGTCGTAAATAATCACCTATATTGGCTCCATCTTATCTTTTCTGGAAGCCTGTGTAAGCTCCGGCACCTAGAGGTTTAATTACACCATTTCTCTCTTCACTGTTATTTTCATAGACAGGCCCCTGCAATCAAGCGGATCCTTGGCACCTCTTCAGTGGAAACTCCTTTGACACCCATCAAGTTGTTCTTCATTAATGCCTTAGTAAGACTTCAGAATCAAAGAATAACTTAAAAATAGACATGATTTTCAGAGACCAGAGCCAAAAGGAGCCCTACATTAAAGGGTATTTAATATGCCAGAGATAGGAACCAGAGAAAACTAAGTACGGAAATGCATAGGAGATGCAGACTCCATGGAAGAGCAGGTGGGCTGGAGGTAAATTTGGAATTGGGCAAATTTATATAAACTAGTTTATCTACTATATTTCTGGGAATATTTTAACTACTTTGAGTTGCAAAATTTTTGAAATAATAATTTGAATTAAAAAATATATGTGTGTGCATGCGTGCGTGAGTGAATGCATAAATGTGTAGGGGTGGGGTAGGGGATATGCAACTGAGTGCAGGTGCCCGGAGAAGCCAGTGTCTTAGGACCCTCAGGATCCAGAATTATAGACACTTATAAACTCATCAATCTGGGTGCTAGAAGCTGTCTTGGTCACTCTGCAAGAGCAGGATGTTCTCTTAGCTGCTGAGCCATCTCTCCAGCCCTCAAAACAGTGAAACTTGAGACTATTTCCTTGAATTAGTTAAATCCTGAGTTAATGCTAAAATAAAAGCGATGTTCATGTAAGATTTTAATGATTGTATACCACAGTTAAAGATCCAGGAAACAAACATGGATAGGGGCCCCAGGAAAAAATTACTGATAACATCTGACACCAGTAGTTCTGGACAAAGAGGTGTTGGATGTGATTTTAGCTTGAGCTCATTCAGAGGAAGTCAATCATTTTAGTAAATAAAAATCAATCAGCACCCAGATCCAAGCCAGGCTAAGTAATGACCAGGAAGTCATTGAAAACTTACTAGGATTTAGTAAACGGATGGACTTTCCTTTTCTTGTTAAGATCATGAGGCCACAAGACTATAGTTATTACTTTTGCGGAAGAATTCTCTCACACAAGAATTTACTTCTGTTACTGTTTTTATTCTCTGGATTTTTAAAATGAATGCATTTCTACTTTAAAAGGAAAGAGAAGCCACTTTAAAGAATTCTATGCATTATTTCTAACAAACTTCCAGACCTATAACCAACTGTACCCATTCATCTCTCTCAAAGTCCCGAACTCTGTGTGTGTGTGTGTGTGTGTGTGTGTGTGTGTGTGTGTGTGTTATTTCTTCTCTGTAAAGCCATCTGTATCTCTCACATCTTGTTCCTGCCCTGTACCTGCTATTCCATCAATGATATCTCTGTTCTCTGTCTTCAGGATGTGCTTCCTGCTACGGTTTGACTAGAGAATGATGCTGTGGCCTCATTACTGAATACTTGGTAGTCACACAGCTGGTGGCCCTAATCTGGGAGAAACTGGCTATCTTAGGAGGTAAGGCCTCACTGAAAGGGGTGGGTCACTGAGAGTCTTATTCACCTGTTTGTACCTGATCCCAGGCTCCTGGCATTTCTGTTACCTGTTAGCTAGACCTACCTCCAACAGTCCCATCATCCACAAGCTGTTTCCTGTGTGTCATTCTGCCTCACCCCAGGCTCAATCAATGGGTCCATTGACTATGAAGGGAAATCTTTAAAACCATAAGCCAAAATATGTCTTTCCTTCCCATAAGCTGTTACACTGCGTATTCTGTCATGGTAATGTGTAGAGTAAGTAGTACTCTCCCATTGATTTTCCCCATCATCCCTTGGTTATCACTGTAAACTTTGTCCTCTTGAAATCACTTTCTTGGGCCAGTGAGGTAGCTTTGACAATGCTTTGTAAGGTATAAAGGGCCACCCTTCCTCACTTACCCATTGGACACTATAACACCCAGTCCTTCTTCTCTTCTACTTGTTCATCTTTTCTTAGATGGTGTCTATCTTATGAGTCTTCAGCTATCATCTATGATCACAGATTCTTCAGTGTCCACATACATATTGTTATGTCACCTCCAAAGGCAGTTTGCAAAAGTATCTCAGCCATCAGAGTGAATTAGCCTATACTCATAATCTGATTTTTTTTGTTTTCATTACATTATAATGCAGTGTGTGTGTGTGTGTGTGTGTGTGAGAGAGAGAGAGAGAGAGAGAGAGAGAGAGAGAGAGAGAGAGAGAGAGAGAGAGAGAGAGTGTCTTGGCAGCAGGTGCCTTTACCAACTGAATTATGTTTCTGGGCCCATAATCTAATTTTTGAATTATACAGGGTTTACAAAAGTTTACTACTTCCAGGATTCCCTAGCTTAGTGAAAATCCTGGCTATACATTCTCTTGTCTAACTTACACACCTTAAAAGTGCTGCTTCATGATGGATTCTGAGCCTATTTCTTCATCTGCTTAAAAGTTTTTTCATGTGTGTGATCTGTGCATGTGAGTGCTTGGGGGATGGGGCAAGTGAGTTTAGGAGCCTGAGGTCTATGTTAGGTGTCTTATTCTGGTCTTGTTTGACTTTTTTTTGAGGCAGGGTCTCTTATCAAGTCTAGAGTTTGCCAGTTTGGCTATAACCCACTGGTATTTCTCTGTTACCAACCCCCAATGCTACAGTTGGAGACATGCACTGCCATTCCTGGGTTTTACCTGGGTGCTGGTAATCTGAGCTTCGGTACTCATTTTACCCAGTGAATCATCTCCCCGATCCCCTATTATGGAAGCTTGCCAACCAAGACTTTTAAATGTCTCTGGAATCTGTGCAGCTTCTTGCATCTCTGTTTTCTTCACCTTCAAGCACACTGCTATGATCTCTTGTCTAAGTCATTGTTTTCTTAACTAGGATCTTGATGTCTTTAAACTCCAGTCAATATGATCTTTTAAGAATCCAAATTAGATATTCTTTATCTGAAGACTCTTAAGAGATACAGAGACCCACACCCAAACGTTAGCTTGGGAAGCCCCTCAGAAGAGGGGGAGGAAGGATTGTAGGAACGAGAGGGGTCAAGGACACCAGAAGAATATGGCTCACAGAATCAACTAAGCAGGGCTCCTAGGTGCTCACAGATACTGCGACAGCAGCCATGGAGTGTGCATGGGTCTGTGTTTGGTCCTCTGCATATATGCTGTGATTGTTTAGACTGGGTTTTTTGTTGGACTCCTAACAGTGGAGATGGGAGTATCTCTGATTCTTATCTGCTCCTGGGACCCTTTCCCTCCTACTGGGTTGTCTTGTCCAATCTTTATGTAAGGGTTATGTCTACTCTTATGACATCTTGTTATACTGTGTTCTGTGGGCCTCATCTTTTCTGAAGGGAAACTGAGGAGGAGCGGTGATTCTGGGGGGAAGGGGGAAGAGCAGACTGGGTGAAGTGAAGAGAGGAGAGGCTGTGGTCAAGAGATGTATTATATGAGAAAATAACAGCAATAACAATAATAATTTTAATAAAGACTCGAAAGTCCTTCATAACCCAATGTTGACATTTCCCTCGATGTTATACTTCTCTTAATCACCACGCTGATTTCTGCATCCTTTATATTGCTGCTCAGGTAACACTTCCTCAGAAACGCCTCTCTTAAGTAGGCTCAGTGTCCTCAGTCTGTGGTTCTGTGCCTCCTTTGTCTTTCACTTCAAAAGAACACAGCTGTGATGGTGTATACATTCACCCACTTGTTGGTAAATGACTCCCACGAAGAGAACAAGCACAATCAATACCTATTCAAAAATGTGTACTAAATCTTGCTTGCTAAAGCATATAGGTGGTTGGGAAAAGCTAGGAGTGAACTGATCCTGGTCCATGCTGAACACTGGGGATTCCACAGGGTCGAGGAGTCTCTACCTGCGCCATCTGGAAAGGACCCAGGACCCTTTGTTAGGAAGTCTCTGAGGATGAAGAAGTTAAGCTTACATGTATGATGGCGTGCTAAAAGACCAGTCACTGTTGCAGCTGGATCCCACCCCTACTCTGCAGTCAGTTTATCGCTACTGCAGGCTCCACAGACCCACTTTGCAGTCAGTTTAGATCTCATTCTTGAGACTGTTCTCTTGACACTCATCCTGAAGTGACTGATTGCAAATTACAAGCCCCCGAAGGCCTTTCAAATTTAGGCTAAAACAATTGGGCAGAATTCAAGATGATTGAATGGTAAGGAAAGTATGTATTCATGGAGTGTTAGAGTCGAAAGTATTCAGCTCAGTGCCATCGCTTTAGATGATGGCTTGGAGGCCTTGAATTTTGAAGGACTGTTTCTCTCACAGTGAGCTTTTTGGAACAGGTACATCTGAAACACATTTGAAATGGCTTTATCACCAACCTGCTGATTCTCAGACCCATTTTTCAAAGTCCAGAGAGGAAAACCTTAGTTCCTAACCAACTTATGAAACAGGCCTAAACTTCAGAATCAGACCCCATAACAAAGAAAAAAAATCAAGTTCTGAGAAAATTATCAAATTCAATATTTTTTTTATTTCCATTTCAAAACATGCTTATTCACCACTGTGAAAGATACTCTCTTGTTTCTAGGTTCTTCATGAGTGGTAATGTTTGTTGCAGCGATCATGTTCCCACACCCATAATGGTACCTGAGTGTGTACCTTCCATTTTGCTGGTATGTTCTTTGTCATGATGCTCCTGAAGAAACAAACCTACCATGCTTTGATATGCCTTTCAGAGCAGTACAGCAGCAAGAAAATGGTCCTCTCTGGCCAATAGCCAGAAAGGAATTGTGATCTGCAGTTGAACAGCTCTTTAGGAACCAATGAGACTCTGGATCTAGTTGGCATCTTGACTACAGGCTTGTGAGACAGTCCTTTCATGAGTGTGCCTGAGTGTGTGTGTGTGTGTGTGTGTGTGTGTGTGTGTGTGTTATACATTTGTGTATGCACACATTCATTCTTGTGTGGTGGCAAGAGAGTGATATCACGTGTCTTCCAGTATCACTCTTCACCTTTACTTTCTGGGACAAGGTCTCTCATTGAACCTGGAACTCATAGTTTTGGCTAGACTAGGTAGGCAGCAAGCCCACAAGATCCTTCTCTCTCTGCTTTCTCACTATGAGGGCTATAGATGTGGTCTGTCTGCCTGGGCATTTCACATAGCTGCTGGGATCTAAACTCAGGTTACACAGTTAGGGTTTTCCCTACTGAGCCACCTCCCTAGCTCTCATATCCCAGGTTGGTTTTTGTTGTTGTTGTTGTTGTTGTTGTTGTTGTTGTTTTGAACAGCTCTTTAGGAACCAATGAGACCCTGGATCTAGTTGGCATCTTGACTACAGGCTTGTGAGACAGTCTTTTCATGAGTGTGCCTGATTGTGTGTGTGTGTGTGTGTGTGTGTGTGTGTGTGTGAAGCATAATAATTTAAAACTAGAGGTATTTATGTCACTCAACACTCTTCTAACTTCCCCGTTCCTATAGTATAATCTCAGCTTCATAGCTAAGCATGGAAAATCTTTTCCCATTAGTTATTGACTAAGTGTTTCAGCTTTCTCTCTTGCTGTGCTGAAATGAACTTCCTCTATATAGCTCATTCCTCCACAGTCCCCAGAGGTCCCCACAACTTCCAATATTAGCCTGTGATTTTCACGTCTCTTGGAGATTCCTTCCCTTTGTCCTGGGCTCTTCTTTTCTGATCTAGCACATCACTGCTCCTTTATAAGTTATTTCTGATTTCACTAATATATGTTGTATCATTTCCCACCATCCATTATTAATTACACAGGTGGTAGAGGAATCTTGGATGCCAGGACTTTGATCTCTAAACAGGTACGTTACTTAATGTGTGTTTCTTTGATTTGGTTATTTGTGCCTGTTCGTGTGATTCTCTGATTTCCCTATTTGGTTTTCTTCCAAAAGCAAATGTATTGAATAAACTGTGCTGGATATCCAGAAGAAAGAGAAGAGAGAGGACAGACAGTCCAGGGAATGACAGAGTTCTGTGGAGTAAAGAAAGGCGGGATTCCACCACATTGCACCAGGTGAGAAGAATGTAGAAAGTACTAGATCTAGTGATACAGCTCGATGCTTGGTCACAAGGTTCTGACTACCTGAAGATTCCCAAGTCCCAGACACAGATTAAAGATAACATTGGCAAGGAACAAGTACATTTAGTGTCCCTGTGGTGACTATGTAGTCATCGGCTCAGAACTGAAAGAATTCGTTATCTGTGTGAAGTCCAGCGAGCTTTTCTACTCTGGAGAGGGAAGGGAAAGACAAAGACTGTAATTAAACTTCCTACATCTGTTGGAATGGCTTGGTGCTGAGTGAGCTTTAGCTTTAGTTAAAACAAAATAAAGAATTTCATATTCAATGCACTCTGTCTGCAGACTACGACTTATTCTAGTGTGGTGGTTTGAATAGGAATAGCCCCCATAGACTCATGTGTTTGAATGCTTGGCCCTGGCGCTATTAGGAATGGCGGCATTATTGGAGTAGGTATGGCCTCATTGGAGGAAGTGTGTCACTGTGGAGATGCCTTTGAGGTCTCATATATGTTCAAGCTAGGTCTAGTAGAGCAGTCTCCTTCTGCTGCCTGTGGATTAAGATGTAGGACTCTCAGCTCCTTCTCCAATACCATGTCTGCTTGCATGCCACCGTGCTTCCTGCCATGGTGATAATGGACTGAACCTCTGACACTGTAAACCAGCTCCAATTAAATGTCATCCTTTATAAGAGCCACGGTCATGGTTTCTCTTCACAGCAGTGGAAACCCTAACTAAGATGTCTAGTATAAATGAGCCCTATGCACAAGAAAAAGAAATATGAAGAAAATGGCATTGAAGCTCATGATAGTTAGTGCCCTCAGCACCAGTGAGAGAGGGTATTGTTGAAGAAGCCAGAGCGAGGTGGGAAATCATGCCCTATGCACAGAAGAATAAAGCTAAGAATGACAGTGGATTTCTTGTGGGAAACAAGCTAAATGACAAGACAATTAAGCTGTAATTTAAACATGCTGAAAGAGGGGAACTATCACAGCCTATGATTTTCATCCAGTAAAAATATTTTTCAAAACATGGGCAAATAACATTGCTTTAAGAAATACAATGATGGAAAGCATTTGTCAGTAACATCTACCATACATGAAATATTAAAGAGTCTTTAAAGAAGGTACTGACATCATCTGGTAACAAGGTTGTTCACCAATGGTTCCAGGCTGAAGGATATCGTGTCCATGTCCCTGAACCTTTGGCAATGTCTAGAGATAGTTTGTGTGAGCACATTTACAACGCTCTAGCATCTAGGTACGATATATTGCATCCTACTGGGCATGGAACTTCCCTCAACAGAAAGAAGTGTCGTAACAAGGAGATTGAAAAACCAAGGTCTCAGCAAGGAGTGTAAATATTTTTGTACTTCTTAAATCTCTTTAAAATATTAGAGACTATTTAATATTAGAGACTATATATGTATATATATGTATATATATATAATTTAGTCTATAGCATGTAAAATCAAAGCTATGGTATAACATAGAGACAGGGATAAAGACACAGAAATGCCCTACTCTTGTATTTACTACCTGAAGGTAGATGGACATAAGTTAAGTATCTGTGCTTTCAACCCTCATGTGAAACTAAAATCATAAAAAAGAATAACTAGTAAGTAAGCTAACAAAGGAGATAAAATAAGTCCTTGGAAGAATCAGTTCAAAAGAAGGCAGGGAAAGAAGGGGAGAGCATGGACCAGAAGGAAAAATAGAAAACAAAACAAAACAAGACAAGATGGTAGGTTCAGGTCTAACAGTAGTATTGACAATTATACTGAATTTAATAGGTTCTACAATTTAGTTAAAGGTTAAACATTATCTGACTATATATTTTTAAAAGAGGCCCACTTATGTCCACCTATAAGAGGTTTACTTTAAGAAAAGACACAAATATTTTCAAAGTTAATGGACACAGATATACAAATGCTAATACCAGTCAAAATGAAGTTGGGTTAGCTATATTATATCAAAGAATATTAGTAGGTAGAAAGAAGATTATTTTGTAAGGATGTCACAGCCAGTTCATCAAGAGAACATAATAGTCCTAAACATTTTCCCCTATTGACAGAATTTCAAAACACATGAAACAAAAACCAGAAGTATTTCGAGATAAACTTCATGGTTGCCAGAAATTTTGATGACAGAGTAGGTAACCCACATGTCAGTGAGATCTGAAGGCTTGAGCAACATGGGAGGGTGGTGTGCTCTGATGGACACAGCATACCGCTAAACACCAAGATACAAACTAATTTCCAGTGCACACAGAAAGCTTATCATATCTGGGGGACATAAAAAGAAGTGTCAAAGCATTTAACAAGTGTTGGCAATCATTCAAAATGTACTCGGGGCTGTGGTGCATTTAAATTAGAAATTGGTAATAGAAAATTCCCTGGAAATTTCTCAAATATCCCCTCCCTCCCTCCCTCCCTCCCTCCCTCCCTCCCTCCCTCCCTCCCTCCCACCCTCCTTGCTTCTTTCTTTCCTCTCTCTCCTCTTAATACTCCCTCTACCCTCGCTCTTGTGATATATGAGAAAGTATGCACAACTCTACACTCTGTTTTCTTTGTGGAGACAGTGTCTCTACCATAGCTAATGCTTTGAGCTAGGTTGGCTGTCCGGTGAGTTTCACAGATCTACCTGTCTCTGTCCCCTATTGGGGTTACAGGGACATGTGGTTGTGTCTAGTTTCCATGTAGGTACTACAGGTTCAAACTCAGGTCCTCTCACTTGCACAGAGAACACTTTTATTCACTTAGCCAACTTTTTAGTTAAAAGCTCCCAAATATTTCCAAACTAAATAGTGTGTCCTGTCTGTTCTGGGTCCAGTGGAGAGTATCAGGTCACAGGGTTTTTGTTGTTGTTGTTGTTTGTTTTGGTTTGTTTCTTCGTGGGGTTTAAGTAGATCTGGTTATAGCTCTGTGACTAGACAGTTACTGAATACCATGTTGGTATGTGGCTAGAACAAAAGTCTTAGGGACAAGGCCAGATATACTGTGCACTGTTACCAGCAGTAAGTAGAACTAGGTGTGACTAAATTCTGATTTTCAGCTCTGCTGTGTGGAGGCTGTGTGTAAAACAGTTTAGTCCACAACATCTCTGAGTCTGGTTTTCCTCCTTTGTCCTTTGGAAATAATAGTATCACCCTATAGGGTTGTTAAAATGATTAAGTTATACTGTTTTTGGTAGACACTCAATAAATGTTGGCTTGTTGAAGTTGTATGTATATAACCTGCTATTTAAAGATATAACTTACTATTGAAGTTTAGCTTCTAAATCTAGGAGGCTTCCTGCAGTGGCTCCAGGTTGAACTGGGCTTGTAAACTTGACTTTGCAGTAATTCACTGTGGCTGTTGGCTGAGTGATTTCTAGGATACTCTGACAGTACTGTTATCCTATCCACAACATTCCCAAAGAGTGATCTGATCTCAGAGGCTCTAGGCTCCCTGGGTGAGATGATTTCATACCCGGGACCTTTGGTTGGGAGACTTACTTCTCTTGGCTGGTCTCTGTAAGAGATCCACAGGGCAATTTTACAGGATTTTCAATTCCCACTGACTTTCTCAGAAGCTGCACTATTTGTTTTGGAAAGCAGTTAGAGAAAGAAATAAAGCCCAAAGATTTGCTTTCCTCCTCTGACAGTTTGGCTGGATTACCTCAGTGGCACCCAATTCGGGGACGTGCCCCCGTCTCTCTCCCTCAGCCCTTCCAGGGATAACAGTCTTGTGTGATTTTAATGTGATCATGTCTTTACCATGTGGTCTATCAGCTGTCACAGACAGTGTGTTTGAGAGTGTCTAGAAGGGGTTTTAATTGGCAAGATCTTTAGTAAAATTTGCAAATTAGTGATCCACCGGCTGATGTTATGACAATGTCTAAACACTATCAGACCATTTTAAAATAATCTTTCATCGATACAACATTCATTTTAATTAGCCAGAAAATGTTGGTCCCAAAGGAAGCTGCCTACAGTTTTATGGACTTAGCATGGCACTATGGGATGGGTTCTGAGCTTCATTGGGAAAACAACAGATTTATTGAAGTTATTTATATTTTACTCAACTTATGAATGTGCTGGTCAGTGTTCTAAAAGATGACATAGATGCAGGGATATGAGGGAAAAATATGTGCTTCTTTCTAAAGGAGTAGCATGAGGATCTGGACACCTGGGCTTTTTAATCCTGGCTCACACAGAATTTATGATTCTGGGCAAGTACAGCAGCAACTAAATGTGACTGGACGTCGACTGAATGCCTTTCACACTACATTTGGTATCTTATCATTTAAGCAGTCACATAAGGTGAGTGCTATTAGCATCTCCATTTTTGAGAGGTGGAAACAAACAGGTTCAGGGAGAGAAATAAACTTGACACACAGTGTGTCTTGGGAGAGAAAGAGACTCACACCTTTGCTGAGAGGCACCAATTTTATGCAATCCTATCAGGACTTGGCCTACACGAACTTAACCTTACTGAGCTGAAATCTTTCTTATCTACATAATGAAGCAATGAGACTATATGTTGTTTTATTTTTCACTTAGAAAGGGGATGTAATATAACATACATCACTAGATTTCTGGTTGTCTGGGATGAGGTTCTGTGTTGCCTATGTTCTCATAAACTCTGACAGGTCCTTTATCATACCCTTGAGAGGGTATGAATTTAGTAACATGGTCCTGATAATTTTGAGTAGATTAGTAGCCATGCAAGGACCGTTGTTTCTAGGTTTGTGCTACACTTCCCAATTCTCGATAGCTTATAGATGTGGACCGTGCCAGCTAAAAGGTTGTCATTGTCTTTCAGTCTAGAGATATCAGCAAATTTCTGGTTGTGCTCAATTCCCTTCAGATGTCCTACCGGTATTTGTTGGGGCAACCTTTTCAATATATTTTATAGTGTATCAGATTATGTGTTCATTCAAAATGAGAAAAAATTCCTTGGCTCTAACCAACAGTACAGAAATATACCACAGGACATTTTTCTGGTATGAATTTCTTCCCTGAAGAATGAATTAAGAACCAACTCGGTCCAGACTGCAGGTTGGAGATGCCAGGCATCTGTTAAAATGGTCCTTCGCTTCTAGCCTTTTCTTTGATTAAAAAAACCCTGTGGCCCACTTCTCTGAACTTCCTCTCTAGCTACCTCTAGCCACCTATGTGAGAACATGGTCTGGCAGAGGGTCTGAAATGTCAAGAGAGGAGACTTTGGCAATTGTTTGACATTTTGACATCTTACGTTGTCAGAGCTTTGTGCTTTGGGTTTCTGAAGGGTTCAAAGCATGAGTTAAACTGGCAAGATAACTTAGGGATGTTGCCCCTCCATTCAAGGATTTTAAAACATTTCTCCAAAATGTTAAGATTCCAGGAGATGTAATTACTTCCTGAAAGCCCTCATGTGTGCAAGACTTTGATGAAGTACTGGGGGCTTTGATGTCCAACGCAAGCAAGTTGACCGTCTCTTGGCAGAGGAATGTGCTAACTTCCCTCTTCCTTTGCCTTCACTAACAATTACATCACGCTTTTGGATTTCATTTGTTGGAGGTTTGGACACCCAGAAATGCTACAGTTCCCGAATGTCTATGTCTGATGCTCTAGGTTGCGAAGAGATAAGCAACTTTGTGTGTGTGTGTGTGTGTGTGTGTGTGTGTGTGTGTGCGCGCGCATGTATGTGTATTCTTCAAAGTACTCAGGTCTCCAATAGAGGCCTCCTGTAGGTGCATCCCATTGGGAAGTATGATTTTTCTGCTTGTGCCCTGGTTACACAGCATCTAAGGAAATGGTTTCTCTTCAGCAGCATTAGTTTCCCAAAAGTACTACAAAAAAACAAATGGCCACAGGTTGCCATCAGGGGCACGCCTTTTTGGGTACCTCTAGGGAAGACTTTGCTCCCAACTGCATCTGTTTTCAGTTTCAGGCAAGTTACAATGATACTTGGTAGCCTTTGGCTTGGGCCCTTGAGGTCCAAGATTGGCCTCCATTGTCAACTTCTTTGTCTCCTTTGTGTTTGTCTTCTTCTCCTTTCTCTTTTCAAAATTCCAGTTATCACATTAAATGTTCACTCTAAACCTAAGACAACTTCATCTTGAGACCCTGTCATACCTTCAAAGAACCTGTTTCCAATTAAGGACACATTCTGAGGTTCTGGGTGTTGAATTTTGGAAGAATGCTATTCAATCTGTCACACTGCCATCTGCCTTAGAATGTCTGAAAATTCAAACAAGAAAAAAAATGTTAAAATATTTGGGATTTCCAAAAACAGTGATTAATGGCCAATATACCCGAGTGTTATGAAGAAAGGCGGAAGAAGACAAGAATGGTAGAGACGGCTCAGTGAGGAGAGCAAGCATGGAGTGTGGCTCTCCAACACCCTTGTTAAAAAGCCAGGTGTGGGGCATTGAGGTGATCCCAAGGGTTAGGAAAACAGGCTGCTCTTTCAGAGGTTTAAGTCACAGCACCTACCTGGTGGAGGACAACCATCTGTAACTAGGGATCTTATGCCTTCTTCTGGCTTCCTCTGCCACCAGGTACTCACCTGGTATACAGCAACACATGCAGGCAAAATACTCATACACATAAAATGAAATTTAAAAATTAAAAAGAAAGCCAGCATACATCTATAATCCCGGTGCTAAGGACAGAAGCACGTGGATCCTGGGGGGTTGCTGGTCTAGGAGGGGGTTTTGAGTTAAAGTCAGGGTACATGATATGAAAGTGTAGGACTGAGCCAGGTCACTCAGAGAGAGGACAGGTAAGGAGAAAGGGCAGAACCAAGACCAAAGGCTGTCCAGCAAGCTGAAGTCAGCGAACTGTTCTGAATTGTGTCTGTTGGCAAGCACTGAAGCCTTCTCTACTTTAGCTACTTCTTTTTGTTCATCTGTCTCCCTTCTCGTGGATCTGACATTTGACATTTTGGTTATAATATTAGCTATATGACTCAGAATACACTGATCACATGTTACCCCTGGCTTTGAGTGAGTTGGAGTAAGAAACAAGTTTTCTCGTGGACAACCCCAACTATTGTGGATCTGGCTATGTACCTGAAGGCATATGAGGCACAGATAACTGGATGGGCCAGTCTTCTCTAATTTGTTGTCTTGTTCATTTTTCTACATCCTCTGTCTGGCCAAACAGCTGGAAGACGCACCATACTACACAAACACTTGATTTCACAGATGCCCGGGGTTTACCTGGTCACACTTACCGTGAAAAACTCGTTATTGGGCTTTGTTTTTTTAAAGATTTACATCTAAAAGGGTAAGTTTTTCTTTTCTCCTAAATCCAGGTGGCTTCAGTCATCTCGTACTCCACATGTTTGGGGCATATTTGCATTTGGTGTCGAGGCACTTTTATGAACAGGGGAGGGAGATTTGGCATGTGGGACAAAGAAAAGTGGGTTAAGTTAAAATGTGACCTATGAAATATCTGCTCTTGTGAACATTTCCTCCTATTTCCAATACTCACTCATGAAAGAAGTAATACATTGCCCAACACAGTAGAGATGTGGTTTTCCCATAGATACACCATGCACATACCACACTACACATAGACACAGACAGACTCATGCACACCACCCATGTACACATACAAATACATACTACACGGACACACACATTACACACAGAGAGACTCACACACAGCACCCATATAGACAACTACACACCAGACTCACACAAGTACACCTATACCACCCACCCTTCCATACTGACTGGGTCTAGGGTGAAAGAATATGTAAGAATAGAAACCTTTTCCACCCTAAGCGTGAAAGGCTCAGCCTGTAGAATGTGTCTTGGCATGCTCTCAGACACAAATATGTAGCCCAGCAGAATTCCCTCTAGCTCAAAACCAGGTTGCAGGAAAAGCTTTAAAAGTGAGTGAGCACAGCCTGAACTTTTTCCCCATTACCTGATGACACCCCTGCCAAACTTAGCCATACGCTCTGGGTAGAACACCTTAGATGACTGCTTGGGCTGGTCTTTGAAGCGAAGCAGTAGATTTTGGCAGATACTGCTTGAGTCCATCAGTTCTGCTCTGAGAGTTGCTTTTCAGCACCTTGCACTTAATCTTCAACAGTTCAGTTTTCTCAAAAAGGGTCATTTCTCCCTTTTGAACCTGCATGGTCCTTCCTGTGTTTAAAATGCCAGTCACCTGAGATGCTGGCTGCAGTATTCCAGTATCTTCCCTTTGTTCTCTCACTCATTTCCCTTCCTTCCTTCTGGGCACATGCTACCTCCATAGACCTCATGCTTTGTCTACCTATGTGCTAACTGCCATCAGCTATGGACCGTGAACTTGAATTCTCTCGGGGTAGAAAGTCCAGCCCCAGCTTCAACCAAGAGTCCTTGAGTGTTGGGTTGTGACTCAATGGTATTCATAGCCATTGTCCCCAGGGAGATGCTTTAAGGGATCAGAGGAGGTATTCCTTTAGCAAGAATGCCCAGTCCTGTGACTCAGTGTACAAGCCCTTGTCTGTAAATAGTACCTCCCTTTGCCCCACATCTCTGCTGAGCTGTCATCATGATGGTCCTCACCCAGCCTTTTCCATGCATTCCTGTGACATCTGCCTGACCTCCACTGTCTTTATCACCACACCTAGGTGTGGATCATGAGTTTGTATCTTGGGTCCTCAGTCAGGGTATTTTCTGCCACATTTAAAGTCTAGCATGAGGATTTGCAAGATGCTCTAAGCAGGCTTCCAAAATCCTATGTTCATTTGGTCATTTGCTTGCAAATATTTATTGCTTGTTCTATGCCAGACAGTGTTTTAGGTGTTGAATAAATAACAAAGGGGTACAAGTGGGTAGAAGTGCTGCCATTCCCTCAGGCTGGCACCCTTGAAGTTTACTTTAAAGCCATTTCCCTTATTAATAAACCAATTGACTGGAGCAGGGTATTGCTGTGGTAAGCTTTGGCCATGCTAGGCATGGGGACCCCTGGGAACCTTCCAAGCTCCCCCTCTGTGTCCATTGGTATTTTTCCCCTTGCTCCTATGAAGAAACAACTGGAGTCAGATCTATGATTAGAGGACAGACACATACTGGCGTGTCTGTGGATCTGACATGGTAAGGTTAGGGAGAGACAGAAGTCAGTGGTGGAAAGACACTGTGAAGTCCATGGAAGACAATGAAGCTTTGCTAAACTCTGGGTATCTGAAGCTCGGCTAAGGAGCTGCTACCCAACAATAAATGGCTTGAGTGCTGTGCCTTCAGCTTTGGGGGATGCTATAGAACTACAAAGATGAAGAATCCATTTATGAGAAATGATGAGGTGCTATACACCCAGAATGAGAAATTATCTGAGGTGCAGGGTTTCCCAGGATGCCCACCGGAGTAGACACATCTCACAGCAGGGACATAGATACTGATGTCATAAGGTAGAAATTAAATTGTGAGAATCACTATAAGAGTGACTGTGACCTCTTACACACCCGCTGGTGGCTCTATTCTGTTTACACAATGCTGGCCTCTACATTCAGGCTGAGAGTAGAACCACAGGCATGGGTTTCATGTCCTGGCCCCATTCCTTCCATTGCTAGTTCATTTTGGTTTTTTTCTTTCTAGCTCCCATCTTCATTGAGTCCCTGGCTTCACCCTTTGGCTTTAAACTCTCCTAATGATGGCCATCCCTTTATGAAGGCTACTTGCTAAATGTTTAAAGTCTGCCCAGATCTTCTATTATGGGAATTCTGTCTCATCAGCTGATCTGACGTCAACTAGCAGGAACTGTGGAAATAGTTTCCATTGCCTCTTTACCACATAACCCCCTCCCACTTTTGTCTATCTATTGTCCTAGAGAACTCGGGGCATGAATCCTCTCTTTTCTTTCCCTCCATGTACTGTTCCCCAATAAAGTGAAGCAGATACCCCATTGGGTACAGCTCTGGGCATGTAGCTTAATTGTTGATTTGGATGAAACTTGAACTTTAAAGGCTGGGGGATGAGCAAGGGTAAATACCCATCCTGTGATGCACAAGGGGGAGCGATCTCCAGGAGAAGGCTTTTCTTCTGGTGAGGAACAAGCTTGTATGGGAGACTCTGACCAACATCACCATGGTCTTCAATCTCTGGGAGCCTGTTAAAAGGAACGGTTCAGATTTGGTGGGTGAGGAGAGTGGGCTGGGATCCTACAAGTCTAACAATCCCCACAGTGATGATGTTGGACCACACTGTGAATACTCAAGACCCCAGTGACATCGCCACCTTTTATCCCCAACCCACCTCAGCAGCTTTCTCCTCTGCATAGGTGATTTTTCTTTGTGATCTGGGTGATGAAATCTCTATCCCAACCATGGGATGGATGAGCTTTTGATTAAGAGACAGGGAAGTTTCTTATAACTTAACAGGCAACTATTCCGAACTGGAACTCAGTCGCATAAGCAAAGTTTAGTGAGTGATGTCCTTGCTTTCCCACAACTGGTATTAATATTCTCTCAGGAATGCTCCAAAGATGGCAAGAGAAGCTGGCAGCAGCGCATGTGTGGGGAATGGATATTATTAAGACCAACAATACCCTGTGCAGACGTCATCCCTTTAATCAGAGGAGCTTTGAAACAGGCTATGGTGCTAAGGTGAATCGGGCAGGACAATCTACCACAAGGGGACAATGAGTCACTTACAGAACCACAGTGGGACCAACTGCTTCCTTGACTCCTTTAGTTCCTTCCTCAAGTTGAATCCTTGGAGTGGTGCTTCTCCCTCACCTGTGAGCCCAGCGGGCTGCCTAACCTCCACTAGGGAGCACTATTTCCTTTTAATGTCTATTCCCCAGGGCTTCCTCTGGGTGACGCTAGAACATAACATCTTAGCATCACTTTGCCTTGCCATTGTCCCTTGCATGGTAACCTGGCACTGGGGCAGAGCCCTGAGCTAGGTCCAATGGGGGTTGCAAAAAGGGTGGGGGAGTGTTGCTTCTTGCCATTTAGGATCTCATAGGTAACTGAAAAGAGAAGAGATGTACTCTTAAGACCGCTAACCATATCCAGCAGGAAATAAGTTCCAAGTGAGCAATACGTGGAGAAACGTAAATGAGCTGATCAGAAAGGCTTCAACGAGAAGGTAGTAATTGATTCATTCCTTGAAGGGAAGAAAGAATTAAATGGTGCCCGGGAGGTCTGCAACACTACTGTTTCCAGGAACATTCTCTCCCTCAAATCTCGTTCTGGGAACAACTCTGTGAGGAGAGGAGAATCGCTGGTGGATTCATTTTGATGAGAAAAGATGCCAATAGCCCTTACTGTGGTCCCGGTCATGCTGCTGAAGGTTTTCTGCTGAAGGCTGTATAGACTCCAGTGCAGGTCATGATACAGTTAAATCTGCCATTTCCTCTGTTTTCTTAAAAAACACGCTTTACGGGGAGATATTTTAATCAGCCCGAGTTTCTCTCTGGACTTCAGAAAAACCCTTGCACCTGATTCCCAGCTTAAAAAAATCGTTTATATTTCAGACCTCAAGCATTCAATTACTTAAACATTGTCAGAAACAGATTAATAACGGTAGTGCTGGGTGAAACTCCAAAATGATCTTTACACACACACACACACACACACACACACACACACACACACACACGCACACACACACACACACACCATTATTTTAGGCTTCATATTTCAAAGTTTTATCAAACTACCCCCACCCCTTAATCTAAACCATTGTTTTCCAAGGGAAATTTAATAATAAGATCCGCCATGTGTTTCTGCTTAATTTTGGAAGCCTGTGTTATGCAGTCAAAGATTCTCATTTGAAAATAATTCCTGTCCTTATTCTAAAACTGCCAGGGGGATTAAGATTTAAAAAACATGTCGCAGCTCTCAAGTTTCATTTTGCCTAAAGCCAAGCAGTGCTGGAAGATCAAAGTTTGGAGTGTAGTTCTAAAGTTAGACCCAGTGCCTTGCTACTCCAGCTCAAATGGGGAGCAAAGGCCCCACAGCTGCCTGTTCAGGTCCTGTGATGATTAGCTCAGGGCAGGAGGAGACCCCTTCCTGCCCACGGGCAGTCCACTGAGCCCTGAAGGCACAGTAGGTCACAGGCTTCCTGACTTACAAAAGGTAAACTTGGGGCTAGAAGTGAACAGGAGATGCTGTTGGTAGGTGTGTGCTGCCTGCCATGCCTACCTTTAGTGGGGGCTGCTGCTTGTTAGCACAGCTTTTCCATCTAACGAATGCTTAGAGATGGACAAACTGGGGCAGCTTTGCTATTGGTTATTTTTAAACCATGTCTAATGCTTTTAAAGTGAGTGAGTGGTGTGTGTGTGTGTGTGTGTGTGTGTGTGTGTGTGGTGTTTGTCTGTCTGTTGTATGTCTGTATTTCCTTAAGCCCCCACACCCTGCTTCCCTCCTGTTATCCAGGCCCTAATTTGCCTCTTTCAAACTTGAATAGAACTAGCCATAAATACTTAGAGCATGAGACGTTCAGATGTTGTCAAAGAGCACAAAGGCTGCTTGTGTCTTCCCATTCACCCTTCTGGGCCAGTTGACTTGTCTGTGGGCAGTGAAGCTGCAGAGATCAATTCTGAGTTCAAATCCTAGGGTTCAGAGATCTTGGACATCCGACATCAATGTGGTTCTTGACAGCAAAGAGCCCCAGTTTTGCAGAACTGAAAATAATCTTGATGTGTACATGCACCTTAACCTAGCAAGACATAAATGCTCAACTTTGGGAAGGTAGCCGTAGTGATGGGAAGATGTAGCCTTTCCCTGTGGCATATGATCTGCCCACTTCTTGTTGATGGGAGCCTTCTACGGTGCAGTCCTTCACGTGCGACTAGCGCCATCGAGGCTTCCTGTTGAGTGCTGGTCCCCTAACAGCTGTTCATGGAGAAACACACAAAGCATCAGCCTGTTTTCAATCAGAGCCTGCTCTTCACCAAAAAAAATGCTCCTTAGACCATTTTTACACAGAGCCTTGATATTACAGTGGCGTCTTACGTTGGAGGCCAGATCTAATGTTGTACAATTGATCATGGGAGAACAGGTGAACTGCAAGTTTTGCTCAAGCTGTCCACTTGGCTATTTTTACCCTGGTAGGGCTGAATCAGCTCTCTGTTCTCCTTCTCTGGAACACAGTAGATCAGCTCCTTCTGTAAAAGAATCATCAGATGGGTTCTCTACAGATGCTTACTTAATCCATCCTTAAGGTTTTACGCAGCCTCTGAAGAAAAACACTCCCCAGCTAAGGGGCTGGCATGCAAAGCCTCCCTCTGGTACCCAAAGCCAATTTTGGGTGAGAAGAGCAATTCATTTTAATCCTTTCCTTCAAATTTCAGTCCTAAAAGCTGCTTTAGGTAGAAACTTAGTGTCAACGTTAGGAAAAGTGAAGTTAATTAGGGAGTGCTAGGGTGGGTGAATGTATTCTTTATGCATGAACGTTCATGTCAGGTGGAACACGGGCCTTGACGTTGTGAATGGAGTTGTCTTCCCCTCAAAATGTCCATGTTAAGACCTTCCCTCCCAGCATCTCAGAATATGACTGAAGTTGGAGACAGTTTCCTGTTATAGATAATTGACTATAAATGAGGGAAGCAGGGTGGGCCCTAATTCTGTGTATCTGCTGCTGGCATAGGAAATAGTCAGACATTAGGACTGTCTACAAGCCAGACAAAGAAGCCCTGGAAGAGACTAACCTTTCGGAACCATTGATTTTAGGTCAAGAGCCTCCAGGCCTGAGAGAAGGAACTGATGTTGAGTCTCTCCATGTCAGCGCCTAGTGACAGACACCACAGGAGACGGACAGTTGGACAAATGCAGAGCTGATACAGGGAAGTGCAGCACAAGGCCACAAGACAGTGTGTCTGGCTAGAGCTCCTCTCAAAAACCCACCTGGAAGGATATTGCTAGAAGACTGGGAATGAAGAGTGACCTATTCATTTGGTATATCCTGTGGTTTCATTTATTTGGGGGATTCAGTTTTTAACGAGGGAGACAGTTGAACCCTAAGGACATGACTCCTGTGCGGTTTTTATTGTGTGTATGTGTGTGATGGTGGGGGGTGGGGGGGAAGGGGCTGACGCTACCGAACTGGCAATCTCTCACAATACCAGGTGCATTACAGATTGGTGTGTGGGCTTTCGTGAATTGGTTGCATATAAATGAGGAACATTTAAATAAAAAGGAGATCCAGAAACTTTCACTAGTTTGGGTTTTTTTATTATTATTATTTATAGTTACTTATGCACAATGCTGGCATCTTTTCCCCTGCGAGTTTGCGTCAGGTCCATCTAACAAGCATGGGCAGAAAGTATTGTGGCCTTCGGTGTCCAGGTTACCCAAGTCCTTCCTGCATATGGAAAAGAGAGTTTGCGGGTTGAGGAAATGGGAGGTGAGAATGGAAAACTGGCTTGGTAGAAGGTATGATTTGGTGGGAAGAGACTAGACTCAATCCGGGACCAAGCAAGAAGCACTGGCTCCAGGGCACATTGATTTGGACCTATTCTGGAACTTTCCCTAGATGAGTTCTTCCTAAGAATCAAAATGAAGGGCTGTACTCAAGAAAACTATGGCTGATTTTTCTTATTCTAAGAACTCAATACACCAAAAGAAGAGGCAGCCATGACATCTGGAGTGGGAGTACAGGCTCATTCTGCCAAGTGACACAGGTTTCATCTTAGCCAGACAGCAATGGTGGAAACCCAGCTTCTCTGCCACCCACAGCCTGGAATCACTGCTCAGAGTCCGTGTACCATGGTTCTTCTGGGCCACTTCCCTGTCTCATCTTCTCCTTGCTCAGTGTTATCTGAGCACTGTCTTCATTTACGATTTACCTGGGAAGTCTCTTTCCAATCTTTTCCTGACCCACTCCGGAGCAGCAGGCATTGCTTTCCTGCTTGGACTCACTTCCCTCAGTTCTGAATGGATAAGAGCTGGAAACCAGAGTCAAGCTGGTGAAAGACATGAAGGAAATAATGCTTTCAGCGAGTACAGAGTAGGCACTAGTCTCCCAGTGTTCTCCCCCACTGCAGTGGGTCTGCCCTGAGTATGCTTCCTGCATCCATACTAAGTAGACAAGGCCTTGTGTCGCTAATATATGTCCCTGCTCCACAGCTAGAAGGCACTTTCTAGGGGAGGCTCAAGCTACACTGGCCTGTATTCTGATCCCAATTCTGATTCCCAATTATTATATATTATTATATATAGCACATGTAGGTCCACAACACTGATTGCTGGTTGATTACTTATTGGCTCATAACTAAAAGCCTAACTGATGACTCTCTGGTCACAGGGACTCTGTGGGATTTAGAAGAGCACTGTTATCCATATGAATGTTCGTTCAAACCAATCTCAGAGGCTTCCGGTCAGCTTTCTTTGCCACGTGGAACTTTCAAACACACTGCTAAGATGTTCATATATGCAGGGTTTACTGATTTTACTTATATTACAAAAGATGTGGCAATGTTTAGCAAGCATCTGAAATCAGCTGCTGGATGGTAATTGTAGACCAAGACAGCCCATATCAAAACAGCCTTATTGTTCATGGTGCTGAAAAAAACAAAACAAAACAGACTCCACGGAATGGCAGGTTGATTGTACTCTGGTTGTAACCAGGGGCAAGGATTTTCTAAGAATAGGCTGAAATGAACAGGTTCTTAGGGGCACAATTTGTACAATAGGGTAACACCATGATCAGAGTCAGAGGAAGATGGGGGTATCAACAGTCACTTATATTGGTCGTGTTCCACACACACCGTGTTCTGAGAAGAGGGACTAGACTCTTCACTTTATAGCTGAGGGAACTGGGGGTTCAATATGGGGAAGAGAAAATTCTGGGTTATACTGTGGTGGTCTTAAAATCGACAGATTTGGCTTGTGAAAGAGGAAATGGCGTTTTCCGGGGAGGCACCAGTGGGCAGAACTACAACCTGTGGGTTGTGGGCAGGAAGACAGGCTTCGTTCTGCTGTTCAGCAGCAGAGACTTCTAGCAATAAGCTCCTGGTGCAACAGAGATGGAATAACTGGAGCGGGAAAGCTGGAGCTGGGAGTCAGGAGATTCCCAAGCCCACCCCCAGATCTCTAGTTCTTCAAATCTAAATATATATTTCCAAAAGGTGGACTTAATTCAAACAGCTCCAAATCACAGGGTTTTGAAGTAATTTGAAATACAACAAAGCCAAGACTGCCATGTAGGTTAAATGTATTTTTTAAAACTTGTTAGCTTCTGGTATTATAGTGTCTGGGAATTAACCCACCCTCCAGGAGAAGGTAGGTCTGTATAAGGGTCTTTTTTTAAAAATGCATATGAGTGCACTGCATATTCAGACGAACCAGAAGAGGGCATCGGATCCCATTACAGATGGTTGTGAGCCACCTTGTGGTTGCTGGGAATTGAACTCGGGACATCTGGAAGAGCAGTCAGTGCTCTTTACCTCTGAGCCATCTCTCCAGTCCATGAGGGTCTTTTATACATTTACAAGATTTATACTGAACTCCTATAGACAGAGCTATAACTCACCTACATGACTGCACAGTCTCAATAGACTCACTTTTGAATGTGATTATTTGATCAACAAGGTCATAAAGGGGCAGTTTGGGGCCTGGAGAGATGGCTCAATTGTTAACTACTAGGTTCACAAGCCACAGAGGCAGCTTTCGCTTGAAGAGGCAATATCGATTTTTTATGTTATTATATGATATTGGCCTCAGTGAGTGGTATTTTATATTTTGGGAAAAGTCATTTAACCTCTACTTATCCTTCTGAGAAATGGACACTGTAGAAACAAAGACCACCAGGTAGGTGCAGTGACGACTAACCATCTTTCAAACCCATGACCTTTAACATGCAAGTGGCAGCCTAAGTAGTTTAAGTCAAAAAGAAAATCACTCCTGCCATATTATTTAGCCAGTAGTACTAGTCAGATTTCAGCATTTGTCCCAGTAATAAACAAACAAATGATAATAAGGGGTGGCTAGCCCACTGGTGTGGAGCTCCTCTTGTTTATAAAAGTATATTTTAGTATTTTTATAGTAAAAATACTTGGGAAAATATCAGTGACTTATTCCCTTGGGTATTTAATGGAATATAAATACAAGAAAGGTAGGAGGTGAATGTTGTCTTTACTATGAATGCATATGTGTGTGTGTGTGTGTGTGTGTGTGTGTGTGTGTGTGTGTATGTATGCGTGTGTATGTATGTATGTGTGCATATATGTATATGTGTGTATGTATGTATGTATGCGTGTATGTATGTGTGTGTATACATGTATGTATGTGTGTGTATGTGTGCATGTATGTGTGTGTATGTATGCATATATGTATGTGTGTATGTGTATATGTGTGTATGCATGTATGTATATGTGTATGTATGCATGCATGTATGTATGTATGTGTATATGTATTCTACTTGTATGTGTGTGTGTGTATGTATGTATGTATGTCTCTATTCAGATACTCTGAGCCCATTCATGGAAAGCTACACATTTGCCTAAGAGCTGCAAACTTTGGCTCCTCAGTTCAGTGAAGAGTCTTCTGGAGAAGCCTAAGCATCAGATAGGCAGGGACACTGAAGGCAGTGAATTCACCATGGTATCTTACGTGTGCTTAACTGTAGGGAACATGAATTTGGAGTTAAACTATCATAAATATTGAGGGACCTTGCTGTTTTACATACCAAGAAGCACTGAGGTGGGATACTAATTCTATGACTGATGTCATGGGAATGTCTCCTCACTCTTTGGTTTGTCATGTCAGATGAGGTAGCCATGTGCTGCTTCATGCCTACCACATGCCTGCAAAATGGCCACAGTAGATCAAGATGTCACTTCATTTAGCCCTACACTAAAAAAGCAAATAAACCTTTCCCATTGGTCCTCATAGGAACTTGTCTTTATATGTCTGGGTAAGCTGGGGCTATGTATTGCCAATTATTGGCCAAGCGAGTAGGTGGAGAGACAGAAACAATTGGTTTTGAAGAAACCAGCAAACTTTCTTAATGGGGCAAATAATAATTATGTAGGCTGGTTATGAAGCAAAATTGATGACATTGTGTAGGTATTTAATTATACATAATTTTAAGATGTAAAAATGATTTTGTAAATCCAGAAATCATGTATGCACATGTGCGTGCATACATAGACTTACAATGCACGCGCACATACTGAGAGAAATACTGAGACTGAGTTTTAAAATTTGACGTATGGGACTGAGAAGGGATGGGAAGTCGCACGGGGTCCTCAGGCTGAAGCTGCAGGAAGAGCTGGAGTATCCACTGAAGCCCAAAGGTCGTCTGTAGAAAAATTCTTGCTCAGGGGAATTCCATCTTGTTCATTCTTCAAGTCTTCAACTGATTGTAGTGCTCTCTAATGGCAAGAGAGTTGGGAACACAAAGGCCTCTGAGTTTCAGCTAAGGTGAGCTTACATGGATCTTCCACAGCAAGCTGAGGAAGGAAACTCTTGATTTGCTGTGTCAGCTGACCTTTGATGGCAGTAACAAAATACCTGCAGAGATCAACACATAGAGGAAAAGTTTTCTTTGGCCCAGGGTTTGAGAGATTTCAATTCAGTCAGCAGGCACCTCAGCTTCTAGGGTGGTGTTGAAAGGCCTCTCCACATCATGACGGGATGTGGAAGAGAAAAGCTGATTGCCTCAGGACAGCAAGGAAGCAGGCAGTTGAAGTCCTAAGGACAAAATGAGGTCCCCCAAGGTACACCCATAGTCATTACTGCTTCTTTCCATGTGCTCTGCCTTCCTGTCTCTACTGCCTCTCAACACCACCATAAAATTAGGCAACCATCAATGAATTAATTACAGTTAGTTACAAAGAGTCCATTCACAGGTCAGAACTCTCATGATCTAATCACTACCCTAAAGCCCCACCTCTGAACATTGTATTGGGGAAGAGGCCTTGAACATGTGAATATGGGGGTCATTTCATTCCCAAGCCATAAACAGTCACCCTATGAACCAAATACAGATGCTCATTTCCTGGATCATCTGGCCTGCTTTGTTTCAGGTGATGTGACAAGTAATTCTGCATTAAACACTGTGCTAGGTACTATGGAACGTAGGTCTGTGGAACAGATGTTTGTCTTCCTAAAAACATCTGTAGAGATGAAGGCAGATAAAAACAAACAAACAAACAAACAAACAAACAAACAGTATCATCTCTTGGTCTTCAGCTGTGAGTCTTGAAGAGAAGGTTTGCTGTCATCTTAGTGTACTTTTGGAACTATGGAAAGGGATAGTTTTGATTTCCACAGTAACCAGAGATTGCCCCTGACATTTGGTGCCTGGTTACTGGGATGTCAAATGTCCTCTAGTAAGGGTTGGTCCAATGCATTCCATAATGTCCCACTCAAGATAGCAATAGTTGAAGGTGAGTTGCCATGAAACCATGTCTGGTCTGATGTGGGTCCATGTCTCTGATGAAAGTCAATAGGGGACTATGAATAGCCTTGGTGGGAACAGGGACACTCCTGCTTTGGGCAGCATGGCGGATTGTAGAACTTCCAGGGAAGTTGTTCATGCTTCCACCACCAGATTTAAAATAGTTATTACTGCCTTTTTCTGATAGATGGCAATAAAACATCTTAGTAGAGGACATCCCATTACTTCATACTAAGCTAATAGGATAGGACTGAGAGTGGCAAGAAAGAACAATGTGCTACAGAGGGTTTCCAGTGTGGAGAGGATTTGAGGGGTGAGATGTGGCAGCTGGTGACAGAAGCGACTGTGGTCAGGTCTCTGGCCAATGAAGTGCAGTAGCAGCGGTGCAGCGTGGCTCGGCAGGCTCCCACCTTATGAGGGAGGTGCACAGGTTTCTAACAGCTGTGAAAGAGACCCAAGGATTGTGACTCTCTTTCACTGACTGAGGATTTGGCTGGGGATTATGGTCTGGAGTGGGAAGGAAAACACATTGTTCTATACACTTTCAAAAAAGAGGAGCCCCATCTAGAATGTGATATCGCTGTTAGGGTATAACACTCATGCACACCAGAGGGAGTGAGGAATTGGACCACATTACCAAGGTCTTTGAGGACAGCAACCTTGACTCCAGTAGGTCTGAAGTGATTCATTAAATCAATGAGCTAGGGAAGGAGGTCAGTCTGAAAGTTTCTTATGATTAGTAAAAAGGGCTCCTTATGAGAGTCTAGCAAACCCGATTACCAAATTCACATATTTCACTGGTACAGAGGAGAGAGCCCTGGACTTTCCTACCAATTTGCCCAGAGAATGGGCACCACTAGAAGAGGAAAGAATATAGTTCAAAAGCTGTCATCAATCAAAACAAACAAAAATAGAGGACTCAGATTCTTCACAAAACACATCCTCCGACACAACCCTGGTTAACTAGACATACTTGCGGTGATGACTGAGCAAGAAGAGAGCATGGTAGGCTCCCAGGCACTTCCTTCTATGTGGGAACTCATCCAAGAGACAGCTACAGAAGCTGGCTTCATTTAGGATAGCCTGGGGTTTAGGAACTGTCATACAGAGAGCTATCAAAGAGTGCATAAGCTTGAGTCACAGTGCAATTCAAACTGGAGATGCTAAGGTCTGTTTTAGGTCCTGGGTCTTCTAACTTTCTTGGAGTTCAGTTAAATTCTCATGACACTTCCACTGTTTAGGACAAGAGTATTTCCTGCAGTCAGAATCAGGGTGGCACTCTTAACTGGCAGGGCCGTTTAAGGAAGGTGTGCTGATGCTTCGTTTCCATACCTCTGGAAATGAAAAATGTCACTGCTCTTGCCATCTCTCGGGAGGCTGAGAAAAATGATGAGCAGGGTCCTTAATGTAGCTCCAGCTAAACACACTTAGGGAATGGAAGAGCACAAGAAAAGAAAGAAGGCAGAGTTATTGAGGCAACAATTCAGATTTAATTGCATTTGATATAGACCACCCTTTAAAAATAGTTTGGTTGTTTAAAGGCTGCAGTCATTTATGGAACACACTGCTTGCTTCCAGGGAAGTTGACAAGTCTGGACTGAATCAAGAGAATCAGCATAAATCTCAGCCGATGCCTAATTTTAGAGATGTCTGGTCCTCGAACGAGTCTTGCCACAGCCAGATGGGGTGGGAGACAACATTGGAGGGTGGAAACGAGAGAGGTGCCAAACTGAAGCTCAAAAGGTTAAACTCATTTTTGTGGTTGATAAATCCCAAGCAAAAATGAATTGGATCGTGGGAAGCATCATATTCTGTGAGCTGGAGCTCCTGGGGGAGGCAGCTGCTGTCCCAAGGGATCCAGGTATTATGTAATTCATGCAGTGTGTTGCTGGGCTCCTTCCCTATAAGCTGTCCCCTCCAAGGATGACAGCATTAGCTGTGAACAAGTCACCTGCCCACTCCAGCATGTGCTGCCTTGTGTGGTCACAAGTTCCCCTTCCCCTCCGGGTGACAGGCCTCAAAACTTTCCTTAGGTTTTGAGCACTGAGAAACTTCTGGAAGGCTTCCTGTCCTGTTTATCTCTGTAGTACCTGTTGGTTCTAACACTTGTGTGTTTGGTTATGTTGGAGTTAGGCTTAAATGAAGGGACAGACTTGTGATTTTAGAGTGGGTTACAAGCCAGAGCATCTACCATCTTGAATCCAGTGCATAGTGGATAGTGTGAAGAAGGCCGTCTAGATTCTGTCACGGCCTTGGTGCCCCTCAGACTGCTTCTCCTGTGCATTCCGCTCTGGCAATGGTGGCGAGTGTATTATTTTGTTCAAAGCAATGACAGGAGAAGAGACTCTGAAGTGGGTGAGTAACTGCTTATTCATTTATGGGGGCGTAGTGCCAGGAACCAGAGTCTAGGATCATAACGCATTTGAAGTTTAAGACCGTGATGGCTTTGGGAAATGTTTCTTCAAGCTTTGTTCTTTAACCATCTGCATGAAAATCTTTAGCTAACAACACATTCCCAGGCTCCTCTTGTCCTAGCCACAGAATCAGAAATTCTTGGTTGCCTGAAAATCAATCTCTCTCTCTCTCTCTCTCTCTCTCTCTCTCTCTCTCTCTCTCTCTCTCTCTCTCTCTGTGTGTGTGTGTGTGTGTGTGCGTGTGTGTGTATGAAGGCCACACAGATAAACTTAAGTGTTTGTCCTGCTTCGCTCAGGTTTTTTGTTTTTTAACAAGAGTTCTGGGAATTGGATTCAAACTCAGGTTCTCCTGCTTGTCCCTCAGGCACTGTACACTCTGAGCTGTCTGTTCAGACCCAGAATCTACCTTTCTTTTTCTCCAGGTTGCCCAGGTGTCTCTGATGCGGACTTAAGTTTGATGATCACTAATGCAGAGAGCCATCAATTCATTTTGGTGTCCTTGGGGACAGAGAACATTGCCTGAGTCCCATTGTCAAGAGTGAATTTGTTAATGCACTAAGGACCAACCAGTCTTTGAAACTTGAAAGACTTATGCCAAAAGTCTCAAGAAAAAACTAGCTATGTGGATATGGGACCTATTCCAGTTTGCTTCAGCCTTTCTCTACACACCTGAGGAATGGGCATATCAAGGTCTTCATTGTGAAGATTATAAAGGTCTATAGAGACGGCCTGGTGTGCGGAAGTTGAACAATATATGTCTGTCAGGATAATTATATTCTCCCAGCATCCCTCTGAAATGAGCTGAGCCCAAGAGCACTGGGCATTGACCTCAGGGGAGAAGGACGAGTCTTTGTAGGAGCAGGACCGGAAGGCACAGTGTGTGTCAAGCAGGGCAGAAGCTGGCTTCATTAAGAGTTGTTCTAAGGCTCCTCCCCGTGAGCCCTCTGTGGCCCATCCCATCTTCCCAAGGATGGCGGTAAATTTCACTACAATGTCAAGAAGTGAAAGTGGCATCCATTTCTTGTCTTTACTCCTCAATTTAATTTAAGCAGTTTTTGTTCTTTGTTGTTGTTGATTGTTTTTTGAGACCCAGACTCCTGGATCCCTGCCTGGCTTCAAATTCACAATGCAGTCACGGATGATCTTCTGATCTCTCTGCCTCTACTTCCCCATCGGACAGGTCACAAGCACGCACCACCATGCTTAGCTTTTCACATGCTTGTGTCCTTATGAATTTTAGAGTTTTCGTTTTGGAAGTTAATTTTCTTGATGATTATGCAATGCATTTATTTGGGTAACCTTCAAACATAAATATTTTGATTCCTTTTCTGCTGCCCCATTCTCTTGTGTGAGGGGCAGTGTTTTCTCTGTCCTCAAGATTTGTATTTTCATTTAAAAAAATATAAGTAGATAAATGTGCAGCTCTGTCTATCTGTTTGTCTGTCTGTCTATGCATATTTACATTTTCATCTGTCTCAGGATTCCTTACCTACACAGTCCTTTGCTGATGTGACAGTTTGCCTTGCCTGTGATTGACTTAGCAGCGTCACTGGTCTCTATTCAACAAATGCTTGTAGCAACTTCTTATTTGTGATCATAAAAAAAAAAAAAGTCTCTAAGAACTTGGTGTTGAAGCATCGGCCACACAAGTAAAGATAGAGTTCAGATCCTTAGAACCTACAAATGCCTGTGGGTTCTCAGCCAGCCTGTAATATCTGTGCTCAGGAGGCAAACACATGATCCTGGAGAAAGATGGCTCGCTAGACTAGCTGGGTTTTGATTCTATTTTTCTTTAACTTTTTATTGATTCTTTGTGAGATTTGCATTATACACCCAATCCCATGTGTCTCCCCACCCCCTTGAATCTGCCCTCTGGCTTTGTCACCTCCTCCCCAAAAGAAAATAAAAAATAAATAAATAAAATAGATAAATAAACAAAACATTGAAAAAAGATCCCAAAAACAAAACAAAACAAAAAACCACAAAACCCATCTTGTTGTGGCAGGGCCAGCTCTCCCTGCTCAGACCCTCAGGGCTGGCTCACCTGTACTCTACCACCAAGCCCTGCTCTGTTGTTCTGCCTAGGTGAGGTACAGGGCCCGCTCTTCGGGGTGCTGCAGCCTGCCAGGGGCAGAACCAGCTCTACACAGCCCTTGGATACCAACATGGTCCCAGACAGCAGCCCAGAGCAGGGACGTCTGCACGGTCTTTAGTGATAATATGAGCCAAATGCATTGATACATACACCTGCTTCTGCATGACCACAGACTCAGACATGGCCCTCAGTGGCAGTGTGGGCTGGGTCTTCACTACAGCCTCAGGTGACAGGACAGGTTACTCACATCAGGCCGTTCCACCCACCCTCACATCCCCGTTCCACCTGATTTCGTAGTGCTCAAACTGTTGGCTTCTCTTTGTCTCCCATTGCTCCAGCACGTGATTACACATCATAGCGATTCCTACTGAGGGGGGCACTTGGCCAGCAAGCCTCTGAGTGTCTTGCCCTACCCACACCTTGTGATTGTCATCATCTTAAGGGCAGGAACAGTTTCTTTCAGAGGTTCCTGTCATTGTCATTGTCAACATGGCAGGGAATATGGTAGCATGCAGGCAGACATGGTTGGTGCTGAAGTTGCTGGCAGTTCTACATCCAGATCCATAGGCATAAGGAAGACAGAGAGAGAGAGAGAGAGAGAGAGAGAGAGAGAGAGAGAGAGAGCACCACTGGACTTTGGCTCAATGAATAAGGTAGGGAGACACTGAGGAGAACTCCTAGGGTGAGCTTTGGGCCTCTACCTGTGCTTACATACTTGGGAATGTGCACAGGCATAAAGACAAACAAAACACCCATAGACATGGGGGGGGGGGTGTCCATTCACCACAGTGTCCTACAATTGTAGTCACCGAATCTGAGGATCAAGGACTTATTCCATGTTACTAAGTGGGACTCAAGTTCAGGAAGCTGGAATCCCCGCATGTTGCTATCAAATAGCAACTAAAACCATTTGTTCCCCCTGAAGATCAGCAGACTATAGAACCGCTCCGGGATGTGAGGTGGGACAGGTGCTCCCTTGGTGCTGAGGGAATCCTTTGGAGGAGGATTCTGAGCCCAGCCTGAGAAGTTCCCAGCTGGGCAGGAGGAAATGCTACCTCTGCTTGCTCCAGGAGCCCAACAGGAAGACTGGCCAATGCTTCCAGGGGCTCCCAGAAGCTTTGCAACCGGCTCTCATTGACGGATGAGAGAACGAAGCTCACGCTCATTATTTTGACACAGTTTTCATACAGACTGACTCAGTGTATTTATATAAAGCCCAATATTAAAACCAATTTATTTTTCTTCTTCCCCATTAGCTGTCCTTCCTCCACCACCTCTACCACCACCACCCTGTCCCATAGCAAGTTGCACTGTTAATGGGAAATGCTGAAGTTTAGAAATTTCTTCATTTCCACGTGAATATTGAAATTTGGGAAAGCACCAAAGTAGTAAGTATAGCCTATTCTGATGTGGTCTTCAGGGGGGAGGGGAGAGTTGGGGGAGGATCTTTTTAAGAGGGCAGGGTCACTTAAAAAGTAGCATTCATTGAAGAGCATTATCGTTCCTATTTTTAAAAAGAAATCCTTTGTAAGAATGAGACCTGCGGGCTGCTGCCTCGGAAGCTGACGATATTTCCCCATATTAATTCATTATCTTTTTCTGTCTAATTAAATCCACCTCATTCTTACAGGATTACATGTATTTTTAACATCTGTTCTTAGAATGATCTCTTGTCTGTGGACCAATGATAACATAGACATTCAAGAGCAGAGTCTGAAGTCTAACTGCACTGTAGGAAGGAGGGTGATTTCCTCTGCCCAGTTAAAACGCCTTGCTGAATAGATTGTTTGTTTTTTCTTGATTTTTATCTGCTCTTTGTTCCTCAGCTCAGAAGAACATATCTGCTTTCTACTGTTTCTTGCTTGTCTTTAATCATACACCCAGCACCTAGCCTTTCCTCCAGCCCCTCCTCCATCTCCCACCCTCCATCAGAAGGTTCCCTCTGTTCCCATTTCCTCTTTTACTTCATCGAGAGCAGCTGGGCTATGTGCTCACAGCAAATTAGCTGTAAAATAAAGCACACTTCCCCCTCCTTCTTTTTCTTTCTTTTTTTTTTCCAGGGTGTTGTAAAAGAGAAAAGATGGCTAGAGAAATTATATGCTAAGCAAGTGTGGACAAGGATCAAACAATCAGAAGACATAGAGTGCTAGAGGGGCTTCACTTATAACTATAAGCCATAGGAAGAGCATCTCTCTCTTGGGGTCCCGACTACACCACTTTAGATGCTTACTCTCAAGTTCCTGACCAGTGGCATTTTCCTCTCGGTTCCTGATTTTCACAGATTTCCCCCACCCTGTGAAGTCCCAATTGGAATATGAGTTCTTTAAAATATTATAATCGAGCTGTAGTTCCAGTGCCTTTTGGCTCTGCTTTTCTGTATGTGTTTAAAAATGCAACAGCAATTGTCAGAGTTATTCATCAATTTAAAAGGCATAAAGGCATAGAAATTGGGTACGGTCTCAAGAGGAAAAATAGTTCTTTAACACAAAACAAGACAAAACAAAAACGTGTGTATACAATGTGTGCACTCCTATCCATTGGTGTACGTGTGACTGTAGACACACATGAGAGGTCAGAGGGAAACCTCAGGTGTCTGTCCTCTCTTGTTTGAGTCAGGGTCTCTTTGTTTCTCTGTTGCTTACACCAAGCTAACAGGTTAGAAGCTTCTGGGGATTCCTCTGTCACCATCTTCCATCTCACCGTAATTGCTCTGAAATTATAGACTAGTACAAAGGGCTTTCTTGTCTTGTCTAGGGATTTGAATTCAGGTCCTGACACCTATTCAGTAAGCACTTTTGACCCTGTGTCATCTTCCCAATCTGGGAATTAGTTCAAAGGCGAGGAAATGGAATCGAGCTGGCTGAGAGCAAGATGCATAATTCAATAAATCTTTAGTACCTTCCAGTAGGCTTCTTGGCTACTGGGTTCATGGTGGGTGGGGTTACTTTTTCAGTAATAGTCTGTGGGGTTTGAAGAATTGACCCCCCCCAGTTCTTTTTTTTTTTTTTTTTTTTTTTTTTTGAGCAGAGGCATGAACCCAAGGACTTGTGTTTGCTAGGCAGCGCTTGCTCTACCACTGAGCTAAATCCCCAGCCGCTACCACTCTTACTTCATCATGAGCAACTGGTCTACATGCTCAGTGATGATGCCCGTTATCAAATATGAGTGTATTAACACCAGTGTTCTTTTATTCTGTGACACACAAAACAAACATACTCCAGGTGGGTGAACGGAACGAATCCGCCAGGCGGAGTGCCAAGGAAGTCACGGCCACACTATTGCTCACTTTGTTTGCCCGCTCAGAAATTATCTAACTATTTTTTTATCAAGCAATGCAATATTCCCCTTCCCAAACAAACCGTGCCTGTTATCTAAGTGTCTAAGTATGTCGGGCAGCAAAAGATATATAAGTATCTCAGATTTATTTTGTACCTTGAAAGTATATGCAATTATAACTTTAAAACTAGCTTATTTAAAAACCTCTCAAAGGGAATTCTGGAACTTCTTAGTGGAACACACACACACACACACACAAAATTGAAAATGGTGGTCTGGAGAGATTGCTCAGAAGTCAAACGCACTTGCTGCTACTGTAGGGGTCTGGGGCTTGGTCTCCAGTATTCCACATGGCAGCTCACAACTCTAGTTGTGCATGCATGTGGTGCACATATACACAGGCAAAGCAGTCATACACGTAAAAGTGTGGGACTGGAGAGATGGCTCGGAAGTTAAGAGCACTAACTCCCCTTCCAGAGGACCCAGGTTCAAATTCCAGCAACCACATAGCAGCTCACAATTGTCTGTAACTCCAAGATCTGTCACCCTCACACATACATGCAGATAAAGCCCCAACACACATACAATAAAAAAATAAATTTTTAAAAAATTGAAAGTGTGAGTTAGGAATGACTGTTGCCACATTACATAACAGCCTTAATATATAATTTCTCACTGTTTATACATTTTAGTTTTGGTTATTGAGTGAAGGGAAATTTTCTCGTTACTCATTTAAATAGAAGTACTAAGACATTTTCTTCTTTCTTTCTATCTATCTCTCTTTTTAAAAAATAAACGTACTTCATGCTGTCAGAGCATTTGTAAGAATATAGTTAGAGAAGAGAGTTTTTGAGTTGTCATAAGAAGTTAGCAGGACGAGGGTAGAGCTCTGAATTTTGCTCAACACAATACAATTACTTATGGCTCCTCCCTGGCATGGACAGCATTATGTTAAGGGATCTTTGGGGGGGCTGAAGATCCCTACACCACCTTGTAAGGAAAGCTACAAGATGGGCGAAAGTAGGGTGTATAGGGTCATAGGGTTCTAGAGCTGCAGGGTACCCTGTAATATAGGTAACCAATAGCCACTTGTGGTTATTTAAATATCAATTTCTGTCAAGTAAATCTTCTTAAATAGAAGTGAATGCCTTTAGTTCATCCAGGGTTTTTCAAGTGCTTCAATAGTCACACATGGCCATTGGCTCTCCCACAGGACAGGGCAGGCTGGAGCACTTTCTGTAACCACAGAGAATTCTACTTGATACCTTCTGCTGAGTCGCTTACCATTCTACCTGGCATTTTGAGGTAGAGCTTGAAAAATGGCATAGCCTCATTTTCTTGGTCAACACAACTATCCCTACTACTGGAATCGTGCAAACGAGAGCAGAGGAGGGAAACAGACTTGTGGTAGTGTTTGGTCCTCTCAAGAATGGTGAGAGAGTAAAATGGGGTTTGCTTAGAGTTTGGGGGAGGGGATGGTTCCCTTAAAGAACGCTGAATAGAAAGCAACGTAATTGAGAAAGAATTCTGGACCAGACTATGGTGTCTAGATCCACTCAGCACTTGAGCTGTGTCATCACATGGAACTGAATTCTCAACGACTGTTTCTTTTTTGGTGGTAACACTATAACTACATTAAGTTACTATGAAAATTAAGTGAGCTATGGCATGCAAGGCCCTCATCACAGTTCCTGACTCTTATGACCGTCTAAGTACATGGCAGCCATTGTTATTACATGGAACACAAAAACAATTGCTTTAAAATCTGGTGTTTAGAGACTAGGAAGCTTCAGACTCTCACAAAATCTTCTGTCTTGAATCATCTCCCTAAGGGTTAGAGGGATATTATGAAGGGGAGTTTCAAAACTTTTGTTTAGTTGGGAATACCTTTCTGTTATTGTCGCCAATAAATGATGGCTTGTCTTTGCATTAAATTTATGGGCTCTAAATCATTCTTTTTAATTTTGAAGAAAGTGGGTTTTCTTTTGTTGCTTGTTTTTTGTTTGTTTGTTGTGTTTGTTTGTTTAACCATTTTACTTAACCTGATTGAAAACAATCTCTTTTTTTGTTATTGGTGTTTTGTTTTTAATTTTTCCATCAGGGGATGTCTTCATTTGAATTTCCAACTAATTACGTTGAGAGACAAGAGTTCCACAGCACAGAGAATGGGCTGAAGTTCATCTTTGCCTAGGTTCCTGAGTTAACCTTTGTCTACCAAAGTCTTACTTGGCCTAAAAGAAATCTTTTGTTAGTTTAAATGCTTAATTATCTTGTATCATGAAGTCGTAATGTAGAGAAAATGTAGATTTTCAAATATGTTATGAAACCAAAACTTCTGTAATCTCTGACTTGTCCCTTGAAGAGATTATGCCTTCCAGGATATCTACCTATCTATCTATCTATCTATCTATCTATCTATCTATCTATCTATCTATCTATCTATCATCTATTGTCTATCTATTATCTATCATCTATCTATCTATATCATTTATCTATCATCTATCATCTACCTCTTATCTATCTTCATCATCATCATCTACCTAATGCATGTATATATTTCCATTTACCTTTGTGTCTGCATGGAGGAGGAAGATGAACAGAGGTGGGTCTGCCTAGGTCACATAGTATTTACAAATACAAGATGTCTAGCTCTTTCCCCTCAATTTTAAAATGGAAGTTACAATGAATTTTCTATCCCACTGGCTTGTGATGAGTATAAAAATAAGTTAACACACATGAACTGCTGGGCAGAGTGCTGGCCACACTATCATGACTCATTAAGTGTTAACTCTGATTTTGTTATCCCACAAAGTATCCTCTGTGTAATTAGATAAATGGGCACAAGGTTTTTGATATGAACAGGCAGATTGAGAGGAAAGTATTAAGTGGTGGTGAAGAATTTTGTGATCTGCTTCTGGGTGATTTAGGATGCTCTTATTCATGAGACAAAGTGTGAGAGGTCACTAACTCCTTTCTTATCTTTGACTCCCAAAGAAACCTTGAGGCAAGGCAAGAGTTCAAATACTGTTAAAAAGGTTTATTCTCTTTTATATATATATATGTATTTATATGTATATATAAATATATATGTGTGTGTATATATATATAGAGAGAGAGAGACACAGAGAGAGAGAGAGAGAGAGAGAGAGTCTCTTGTAGCCCAGGCTATCCCCAAAGTCACTATGTAGTCAGCATGATCTTGAACTTCCAAACCTCTTACTTCTTTCTCCAGAGTGCAGGCACTGGGATATTAAACCCATGGTCTTATACCTGTTAGACAAGCATTCTATCAACTAAACTATATCCCTAGTACATGATGTTTATTTAAAAATAAAAACTAAAACTCTAGTTCTACCAAACTTGTAATTATGCAAGAGTATAATTACTAGCATTAGAATTTTGATCATAGGGTATCTCCCAAACTTTGGATTTTGTTGGGGGAGGGGGAGTGCATTTTCATTTGGTGTCTTCGTGTTGTATGGAATCTGAAAGAACATTGTACAGGCAATGAGCTAGAGGCCATCTTAGCTTGGACTGAGGTGGAGCTCTCTCACCTGCCGGTCTGGTACATTACTCACCTTCTTATATAACAAAAAGCAGGGGAGGAATTGTGGAGTGGTCCAGCTGCAGTCCTTACTCATGGACTTTGGCAAAAGAGCCTTTCCTATCACATCTCTGTCTGGTAACAGGGTGCAGAATTAACAAACTCAGAGTGGGCACTGGGTCTATGTGTAAGTCCCTAAGGAAAAGGAGGATAACTCTTCACTGGTTTGTTTGTAGAGTGCTTAGGATAGTGACTGGTACATACGAAGCTCTGTCATGGAATCCAATACACATATGGGATAGGTACTATAATAGGTGGGGAGCTGACTCTATGTTCAGGAGACCCTGAGCCTGAACCTCAGAGAGTTTAGCTCTAGAATCCACTATCTTGACCTGCCAATAATTGTCAACTTAAAAAAATCCTGGACTTCATTGGAACACTCTGTTCACTTCTAATTAGAAAACAAGGCATCGAAGATGCTTTGTTCTGGTCAAAAAGACCTGATGATACTCTTTAATCTGTTGTAAGACATTGTCTTCCACTGTCCTCATGAGTCATGAATTGCTTTTTAAGAGTTCATCACAACTTGGTCTGTGAACTACTAGCACTCCCTCCTACAGGGCCAGGCCAGAAGGGTCATTAGACTCTCACCTGAGTATCTAGCCAATCCTTCATAGGCAATTCTGCCTTAATTTCTAGTTGCTTAGATGTCTCAGGGAGAGTCTAGTTTATGAGGGCTGGAGAAGACTAGAGGTAGGGAGTTCCAGCTATGCAGCTATGGGGAAACCAACATATATGCTGGATGAAGATTTTCTAGTGTAGCTACTTTAGGGCTCTCCCATGCTTCTGCCAGTAATTGTTCACTCTTGCTGTATAAGTAAACACAGTTAGGTCAGTGGTCCCCCAGGGTGAACTGTGGTTGCTAAATCTTAGGGTATAGACTTGGTTCCACCTCTGTTGTGGAAGGAATTTTAGGAACAATATTAATGATACCACAGAAAGATCATAAAATATCAGCACTTCATTTCTCTCAAGCAAATTGTTGTGTCCTGGTATACAACAAAAAGTAAATGTGCCTTGAGCCTCCATGTCAAGATCTATTAGGCATATAATCGGGTGTGTGTGTGTGTGTGTGTGTGTGTGTGTGTGTGTGTGTGTGTGTGGGTGTGTGGGTGTGTGTATGTGTGTGTGTGTATCTTCCAATCAATCACCTTTCTTTCTTTCTTTCTTTCTTTCTTTCTTTCTTTCTTTCTTTCTTTCTTTCTTTCTTTCTTTCTTTCTTTCTTTCTTTCTTCTTGCTGACATACCTATGCATGTTTTCCTTCTCCAGGAACCATAGATAGCCTAGGCACTTTGAATAGACTTCTTCCTGTTTGACAAACTACAGATTTTAAGTATGGAATTTGACTGAGCCTCAGCCACTCTCTCTCTCTCTCTCTCCCACATTGGAAGAGTGGCTGTATCCTCATTTGATGCTTAGGTATGTAAAATATCAGCACAGGTCAGAAAGGCCTACCTATGGAGACATCTGTTCCCTGCAGACCCATGAGTAATAGCCTGGCTATAGAGTGAGTGGGAGAAAGCCCTACTCAGCACAGAAACCGAGTGCTGTGCAGGCAGAACCAGGCCATGGGGAGAAAGGGAGCAGGCCAGCGACAGTGGGCTGCAGGTGGCCAGAGGCAGCATTCTAGCAGGCAGCTTCTCTTCTCTGCTGCATTCCTCCCCTAACAGGAGTAGAATCCACACTGGGATAGGTGAGATAGCACACAGGCAGATTGTCCACCAGATGGTATAGTCTTCTATTTAAGAAATATTTGAAAGGGCAACAAAATACAGCAGAAACCATCCGACAGTCCACATGGCTAATGCAAAATTAGCCAAGATGATGGTGGCAGCAGTGATGGGGGTGCTGTGGGGTGAGCTGCAGGAGCAGCTTAGCAGAGATAAGCACTGGGATGTGAGGCAGAGTAGGTGTCAGGAGATTTTAAGGTGATTTTCCATGAATGCTCAGTGATGGGCTGGGACGTGCTTCCCAGTCTACAGCCACACAGAGAAGCAAAGCCAAGAAAGATGGGTCTGAATGTGGGGATTCCACCTGGCCTGTCTTCTGATCTGGGGGGGATTGCTTGTGTTCTCCCTATGTGGGGTGGGGAGTGTGAGCCTTGGTTGTCATAGTGCTCTGACATTCCCCCTTCCCCACTTCTTAATTTCTTGGAGCGCCTGTTTCTTCCCTAATGTTTTGCCTCAGTCCTATTTGCATAAGATTCTACACACCAGCATCAGCAACATCATGGTTCTGATGGGATCTACTATGTAAGGTACTATGTTAAGACTCCAGTTCATGATCACTAATACACATGGAATGGCTACTACATGCCACCCATTGTTTGGAGTATTTTACATATATTGCCTTAGTTAACCCCTATAAACAACCACTGAATAAGTGATATTATATTACTGTCTTTGTGTGTATGTATGCTAATATGCATGCATGTTCCTGCCTATGTGTATACATATGTGTGGGTACATGTGTAACCAGAGGACAGCCTCGGGTGCTATTCCTTTGAATGAATTTTAAGCTAAGGTCCATCTCTGGAACATGTGGGCTTGAAAGTTAGCCTAGGTATACAGGCCATCAGAGTCTCAGGAATTCATCCACCTTTTTCCACAGTTTGAGATTAGAAGCTCATGTTACCAAAACCAGCTTTATGTGGGTGCTAGGGATCAATCTCCGATGCTCATGCGTATGAGGCAAACACTTTCCCTACTGCTCCATATTCCAACTCCTTATTATCATTTTATACATGGGGAAGAGAGGCATGGGCAAGTTGACCAAGGTTATATGGTGTGATGGTTCGAATGAGAATGGTCCCCACATGCTCGCATATCTGAATGTTTGGTCCTCAGTTGGTGGAACTGTTTGGGAAGGATTGCAGAGATGTGACCTTGTTGGAGAAGCTGTATATGTAGAAACCTTGAGATTTCAAAAGCCCACACCATTCTCAAGTCGCTCTGTCTCTGTCTCTGTCTCTGTCTCTCTGTCTCTCTCTGTCTCTGTCTCTCTCTCTCTCTCTTACCTGTGTTTGTGGATCAGGATGTAAGTTCTTGGTTACTGCTCCAGCACCATACCTGCCTGCCTGCTGCCATGCTTCCCACCATGATGTTCATGGACTCGTGAATCTGTAAGCCCCAATAAAACCTGTCTTCTGTAAGTTGCATTGACCATGGTGTTTTGTCACAGAAACTTAAAAGTAACTAAGACATGTGATGATTAGGAAGGGAAGCAACTTCCAGAGTCAATGTTTTTGAAGATCATGCCCTAGAGAGCTTCTGTTATTCCCATAGGACCATATCATGCAGAGATCGTCATCATTATGAAATATAGAACTAAGAAAACTATAACTCTGAGAGTCTGAGGGATTTCCAAGGGTGTCACTTTCAACAAGAGTTACTTGTCTTACTCCAGGGCTCGACCTGCCTACCAGGTGAGATCACTTCCTGTCCACACTCCGGATCACTTCCTGTCCACACTCTGGATCACTTCCTGTCCACACTCTGCTTTCTATATTGCCCTCTCAACATAAGAGGCTGAACTTCAGTCACATATCACCATTATATCTACAAGTCTTTTTTCTTCCCTTTTCACGGGATCTGTTTCTCCTCTTTTTTGTCTTGGTCCTAAATGCCAGTTCATATTTCTTGGCTTTCATATTATAAAACACTCTGCCAGGGATTCTCTCTTGCTTTCCCTCGAGGTTCACATTGTTCCTCATGGTATCATGACTTTTATGTCTGACTCTCCCAGACAGACACTGTCTACGACATCATAGGGACAAGTGAAGGGCAGAGTGACTTTGTGTGGACCAACTCCCAAAGAGATATGTGTGCATTTGTGTGTCTACCACAGTATAGCATTCAAAAGTTTGGGCATGTTTTCCTCTGGTCATAAAAATTCATCTCTTTATAAATAGATTGGAAAGAATAGCATTTTGAATAGAGCCTGCAGTTTTTGTTTTTGTGGTGGACCCCAAGGACAGAGCTCCCGTTTTGGAAGGCAAGTCATTTTTCTGACTATCCTTTGTCTTTGACCATGACAAAGGGTAAGTTGGTGGTGTTTAAGTTTTGGAAGGTGGTGGAGCTTCATCATTCATAGTTGTCTTCTTGGGAATTACAGCAGACAATGGGACAGAAATGGGATTGACCAGCCCAATGATCCTATATCACGAGAACAGAAAGGAATAAAAACTGAACAGACCCTTGTGTTTTCCAACACACCAAGGGTTCTGTCTGCTCTCACACCTAGACCACTTTCTGTTTTCTCCTCTGGAGGGTTCCAATATCAAGTGTCTTTGTGTTAATTAACTCGGCATGTGGGACATAAAGGCCTGACAGCAGATAGCTAATGTTTCTGATATGCATTCAGTTTAAGAATTAGCTCCATTTCAAAGAACAACTTAACTTTGCCACAGTACTACCGACACTTGGATTCCAGGAGAATTTCCATTTCTGGACAGTTTCCTTTGCCTTCTCTTAGATGAGTGGGATCCTGCCTTACACTCTGCTATAAAGTCTCAGAAAATGCAAACTGATTTGAATATTTTGATCCAAACTAAATGAAATCAGGATGGCATGTGTTACAGCTACCAATAAAGGTAGACAATGAGCAGAACTCCATAATACATTGTGTTGTTGTGTCAATATATATTTTTCCAAGTGTGGGAATTTTATACACTACTTTAAAGAATATATTGAATGTATAACTTTAGTTTGAAAGGTAGTTACACATACACTGGAACCTCAAATTCCATTCCTTAGGAGAAATGAATATTGAGAAACCAATGTGATTTCTGTTTTGGCCTGAGTCTCTTTGCGTATGGAGTACCAGGAAGTTACAAAATGGCTGCCGATAGGTCTATCCCAGCCTCCTGACCCACTTCCTTTGGTTTTATATAATGAGTATGAGAGAGGGGAGTTGGAGAAGGGAACGTGAGTGGTAAGTGAATGTGATCATATTTCATCATGTACATATATGAGAGTATAGAGCAAAAATAAAACAATGACAGATGAAATAAGGGAGGTTTTTGTTCTATCATCTGCATTGTTGGGTTTTCTTGTGGGTCTGCATGCCTTAGGCACAGATTGACAGGAACCAAAGGACCACTGCCTCCCATTACAGCATACAGCATCAACCTCAGCCCAGGAGGGCAATGTTTGAAATGAAAATTCCTGAACTCAGCATCACTTTCCCATTTTTATGTCCACTCCAGGTTCACTGAGTCCTCATGATTCTGGTGCCTTGCTAGATATTTTGCCCAAAGTAGGCTATGATTTAAGACAAGCTGGGTGGAGTTGGGCCTGGTTCATTGTAGTCTCACATCTTATTTGATAGAGTGTTATTTACCATTGACCAGCTGCCCAGACATCACCTGGTAAATTCCTTTTCTAAACTCCAAAACAGCCAAGCAAATGTGGAATACTGTTGTGTGGGAAGGTTGACAAGTTTAGCCATTTGGCATGGCATTTAGAAATGGATATAGCAGTAGTTTTTAGTTCTCTTTCAAATGTCATGACAGCTGTCCAAATTTATAAATGTAAAGTATATGTTATGTTATCACATACATTTGCTGTACACACTCTCAAATACTTTACTAATATATGAAAATAAATATGTCTGCCACTCCACTGGCTCACACTTCCTGAGATGCTGAGGAGATTTGGGCGGGACCTACAAGAGTACCTCATGACTGGAGAGTTGGCACCAAGGCTTCCATAGTCTTTTGCCAGGAGATTTGTTCAGAAAATCTTCCCCTCGGAATGGAGGAACATGCCACAGAAACAGAGGAATTATGTGATGGGTAAAAAGAACTGGTCTCTTAATGTCCTGCTAACGGTTCTCTATGACATTCATTAATTAATCTCCTCCAGTTATTTATCTAACTATCCTCTCTGTTTATTGAATAACTAACTCATAATACCTATTATTATAACTGATGCCATGAAGATATAAATATGTGAACAAATATATCTGCTTTTTAAGCACTTCTGTGAATTTCTAGGGCTGCCATAGCAGAGCCATATATCACTGGATTGCTCAAACAACCTAACGTTATTGTCTCAGTTCTAGCAGCCAGAAGTCCGTGATCAAGGCACCAGTTGGTGACTTCCTTCTGAGCAAGAATGTGTTCCAGGCCTCTTGTGTGTGTGTGTGTGTGTGTGTGTGTGTGTGTGTGTGTGTGTGTGTGTGTGTTTCTATACGTCCTTGTGGGTGGCCTCATGTGTATGGGGGCCAGAGGATGATTTTGAATGTTTTATTTAATCTCTCTCCACCTTATGCTTTGAAACAGGGCCTTTCACCCTGGTCTCATAAGTTGGGCTAGTAAGCCCCAGGGATTCCGTGGGATGGAAATAGAAGGGCACATCGCCTACCTGGATCTTTTACATGGATCTGAGCATCTCAATATAGGTCCTCATGCTTGAATGGTAAACACTTTGCTGAGTGGGCCATCTCTCTTACCCATGGGCTTGTCTTTGTAACTTGTAGATGGCCTTTTCTCCTTCCTGTGTCTTCAAGGTCCTCCAGACCTCCTCTCTCTCATATGTTAGTTCTATTCCTTCTAAGGACATGAGTCATGTTGGATTAGGGCCTACCCTAATAACTTCATCTTAACTTAACCCCTCCTCTCTCCAAAGACTCTATCATCAAATAAGGGCACAGTTCAGGTATTGGGAGTTAGAAATTCAGCATGCATGTTTGGTAGACTGGTTGGAGACCACACAGGAGCTCACATGATAGTTTCTATGCTGTGAATTAGAATAATTCTTTTCTTTTAATCAATCCTGCCCCACTTATCTTTAAGCAATTCAGAAGCTGATAAAGTGGCCATTCGATTAACTTGACTCTGTGCACACAACAATTAGGTAGTTGGACCAAGAATAGAAATTCAAGTGGAAGGTATATGTTTGAAATTGCAGAGACAGCCTGTGGCCAAGAGTGGGAACCCAAGGTCTCACTGGTGTTTTTCTAGAAGGATCAATTGCTGTGATAGGTAGATGATTGCAGGTTTGAGTCCTTTGGGATAATTTCTGGGAGCATTAAAAAACAAAGTTAAAATCTGAGTATCACGAAGACTGTGGCATGACCTAGATAATTCTTTTTCCTGCAAGGGCAAAAGGATAAAGAGCCCGAGAGAAGCCAGGGAACTCAGACGGACAGGTGGAGGTGGTGAGGAGTGAGCCGCTAATACAGAAGGGGAGGGAAGCACTGCTAGGAGGCTTTGGCTGACGTCCTTGTGCCAGATCCAAACACTGGTGTTCTTAGAGAAGATCATGTGATATGAACCCTTCTGGGCCTAGCTCTGAGGCAGCGCCACAGGGCAGGGCAGTGCTGCAGGGCAAGGCAGCAGGGGCGGGGTAATGATGCTTTGGACTTTTCTCCCAACTCTTCTCTTGTCCTGGAAAGTTTACTTCAGCTCTCTAGCATTCTCAGCCAAGCACAAGGGACAATCTTAACCACTCTCTAAATCATAAATTTTGGTAGGAAACTGTCCTGGGTCAACATGGTTCCAGAGACAAAGGCACATGTAGTAGGTAACAGACCTGCTGTGTTTGTCCTTAAGTTCTTTCTGGACTCACAGTCTGCTCATACTAATGGAGCAGTAGTGACCTTTTTCAAACCATAATAGACTTGCTAGTTATCTGAGGATTGTGGAGCACAGTCCATGCTAAACTCTTAGCCAGAGTTTACACTCTTGCTACACATGAACTACGAAGTTTGGACCTAATAATGGTTCACCATATTGGTGAGGGTAAGGGATGGGGAGCTCATGAGAGCTCACCTTTTCCTGAGGATCTATAAGCAGTGGCGATCTCAGAGAGACTTTTCTTTGGTGATGTAGCCCCCAACAAGTTGCCCATGCTTAACCCCCTTACAATCAGGGGTTCACCAAGCTACACTACTGTGGAATGACTTCTTTGTTTCAGCCATTGGTGTCTTATAGGGGGGTTATTGAAATATTTTTTCACATCTCCCCTGGAAAAATTCACCCAATACTGTAGATGTGGTGAAGACACAGACTCTGACTTAGAAAGAGTGGGGTGGACCAACTTGCTAACAGGCACTCGTGGAATGGAATGGCTAAAGTCTTTGGAAACACCGAGCCCATTAAAGCTCAGTGTCAACCTCTCCTACAAGAGCTCAAGGCTCAGGGGCCTTGCTGGTCAAGAACGGAGGACTCCCTTCTTGGCTCCTGCCATCACCTTAACTTGTGCTAGTGCCTGCATTCATTAGAAGGGGTTAGGGGAAAGAGAAAAAAATAACAATAGCATTCTTAATTGGATCCCTGAAAGAGATAGTGCATTTCCACTGATTAAGGCAATTAAAGGTGCAGACACTGCTGCTCAAAAGCTGACATCTTCAGGTGTCTCATAACAAAAATGAATACCACTGCTAGCTGTGCCACCTAGTCATGCTGTAAAGTAAATTAATTACTGCAACCGAACTAATAATAACAGTACAGGCAGAGTTGTAGAAGACTTGTGGCTTACTGTTGGAGACTGAGAGGGGACTTTTACCTCTGTGCTACCCATGAGCATAACCCAGCAATTGCTGACTGTAACATTTCTATTGTATGGTTTATGCTAAATATGCATATCTTAATTGCATTAGTCAAAATAATTAGCTAATATATTTTTGCATAATGACGAGGTAAGCAAATATCACCATAGCTCAGTGGTTCTTGCATGAGTAAATTTGGAAAATTAATAGACTCCCAATTTCCTAATTATGTGTCTTTTATTCCATGCTCAAACAAAGAAATGCTGCTGCTTACTCCTGGGCATGGCGTAATTTAGTTTGCACCTTGAAAAATTTAAAGCACCTGTGTTTGTTTTCTCCTTCTTTTGCAAAAAAAAAAAAAAAAAAAAGTACAAAGGAAAAACACTCATTGCCTTCCCTTTATCACCCCTAAGTTGAAATGTGAAGGAATTTGTTGGTCAAAACATTTTCATTTATACATGTCAGTAGAATCTTGGCTTACTAGACATTTTTGAAACTTCCGAAGCAATTGTCAAAGTGGTTTCTGATGGAGCGGTGTGTAGCCAACTCCAAGGTTCAGTGGGCAAGGTGGCGTTCCTTCCCCTTGGATTGAGCTGTTACTTCTGTCTAGCTCTTTCCTCCTGCCCTCACACCTCCAGAGCAATCATACCTTCCCTGCCCCTGAATGTAACAGCCTCCACCTGGCTGAAGACAGGAGCTTGCTGTTTTCATTAAAATGCTTGGTGGCCCCCCAGCTGGATTCCTTTGGGTTCCTCCTAATTTCTTTGAGCCTGTGATTGTGAATGGGGCTAATATACTAAGCTACCTGTGGCACATCCTGATTTAACAGAATCTGCCCATTCCCACTAAAGGTGTCAGCTCTTCCTCACTCCTTAGCAAGCTAATCGAATGCATACACGCACAGAAATCTGCCCAAGAGGGCATTTGAGCAATATGCTAATATCCTCTACATAGCTTGAACACACACACTTGCCTTGTGCCTTTTGATGGCAGATTTTAGGTCACCACTTAAACAGAAGAATGTTCTGGGGCCCATTGCCCGTCACATCTGGACAAAGCCCTCACTGCAAGCCTTAAGCCGTCAGGCTAATGATAGGCAAGTCATTTAGACAAGAAAGCATCTGGGTAAGCATTTCCCTTAAGTTTCTGATGAGTGTTTAGATATCTGGTGGCTTATGGGAAAGCAATCTGTAACCTGATAGGGAAGGAGATCTTCACTTGATGTTTCTTTGCCTCTAAACAAGCTCTGATTGGATCAATTCCCTGAGCAGCTGTGGTGCTTGTCAGGCTCCCAGCTGTGAGAGCACTCTGGCAGGCTGTCAGCCATCCGCAGGTAGGTAGCTACAATAGGTCAGTGTTATAAGCTGGGACCCTTGTCTTTGTTCACATGCATGTCAAAGCAACCATGGAAAACAATGTGTGTAAAGTAAGTTTAATTTGTGTGTGTGCAAAAGGCTGTCACTGAGATGGGAGAAAAGATGAAGACATAGTCAGGGGGGAGGATGGGGGAGACCATGACACTGCAAAGCCCAGTTTTGTAGGATGGTAGCTGGCACAAGAAGAATAAACTTGGAAGCCAAACACTTACTTAAATGCCTTGCCAAAATCAGGAGAGAGCCAGAAGTCAGAGGGCGCTCACTAAATTCCCTTAAGTTGCAAACAGGAGACAATTAGACATCTGGCAATTGAAATCTCAGAAGAGAAAGAAGTAAAGGCTAAAGGAAGATATTCCTAGACCAAACCCAAAATTCTTAGAGGTAGCACTAGAGTGGCAGGAAAGTGACTGGATGCTGGATCAATGGATGAAGATAACAAAGGCAGAGATGGCTGATGGAAGTTGCCTGGCCAAAGTACCCAGGTGAAAAAGATCAAGGAATCGAGGAAAGTCCATGGATGATAAAAAGAAATGCTTGCTGACTCCTCATGGTACAGGCCAGAGTGCTACTTCTGATAAAAAAATGACACGCCTGGGTGTGGATTAGAGAGAGCCATTTATCAAGACAGGGAGAAGATGGAAAAGGGAATCAATGAGTCCTTCCCTTTCCTTAACTCCCAGAGTCCTAACAACGTCTTATACAATAGCAGTTTAGCACTGAGACCTTATACATGAAGAGACAGCCTGTGTGTGACAGCAGGGCACAGTACAGGAAATGAAGGTGGCAGATCCACCAGAGAGGTGACAGGGCCAGGCCATGCTTGCTGCTTTTAACATGATCTTAGGAGTGTGAAATGAACCCTGAGGATATCTTAGGTGCAGATGGGAACAAAAGCATAGTAGGGCTTCTGTTCAGATGGAATAAGCTGTTGGTTGTTGAGTATACAACGTTACCATAAGAGCTGTGAAGTGGGGCATACTCCTCTTCAAATAGCTAATTAGCTATGTGATAACTATGTTTTTTTAACCCAAATACTTGGTCAATAATAGAGACCAAGTTTCAGGAGAGGCAGGCTATGATAGTATGCAGTTCACTACTGCCCAAAATCTGATACAGTATTATAAGGGAGCTTAGAAACATGCATATTTTGACACACTGAGACAGAATATAAAATTTCACAAGATTTGACCCAGAAGAATTGTTTAAAAACAACATGAAACAAAACAAAACAAACACCAAGTGCAAAGTCATCCTGAGTAGACAAGGGTAATATGATGGAAGAATTAACATAGATTTGTTTAATTGATTGTTTTCCTTATCTGCTCAGTCAGGGTACATTCCCTGCAAAAGTAAGCTCCTCAAGGTGCTCACTATGTAAGACACAGGAAATGGAAAGACTAAACAGTTCCCAGTTGCTACACCAGTCAAACTTAATTAAACTCTGGGAAAGGCAGAATGGTATATACCTTGCATACTCTACTTGGGTAACTATCCAAAAATACCAATTGACTAACCTTTCCAGGTTAATGACACCTTTAGACCCTTAACTAGAATCTTTCAGTAGTCTGCCAAACAAAACCTTCTCTTCTGTACTTCAGTTCTCCATTCCTGCTCCAGCCATTATAGGTACCACTGATTTGAAGCACTGGGTTCTCTTACACCTTCCTGTCTTAGGGTTTCATTGCTGTGAAGAAACACTATGACCAAGGCAACTCTTATAAGGGACAACATTTAGTTGGGGCTGGCTTACAGGTTCAGAGGTTCAGTCCATTATCATCAAGGTGGGAGCATGGCAGCATCCAGGCAGGCTTGGCACTGGGGGAGCTGAAGTTCTACATCTTGTTCTAAAGGGACCCAGGAGAAGACTGACTTCCAGGCAGCTAGGAGGAAGCTCTCAAAGCCCTTCCCCACAGTGACATACTTCCTCCAACAAGGCCACGCCTACTTCAACAAGGCCACACCCCCTAATAGAGCCACTCCCTGGGCCAAGCGTATTCAAACCACCACACCTCCCCTTCTTTTCAATTCAGTGACTTTGCTCTCATTGCTCTCACTTCTTTTGGTGGCTTCTTTCCTTTCTACACATACTTTGGTAAATTCGCACTCAAGTTTCTAGTGTCAGTTTATAAAATATATCACTTCATTTTGGTCTTTGAAGATGTGTGTGTGTGTGTGTGTGTGTGTGTGTGTGCGCACGTGCACGTGCACATGCACAAATGGGTGTGGGAGTGCAGGTTTGGGCAGTAACCAGAAGAGGATATCAGATCTCCTGGAGCTGGAGATAGAGGCAGTTTTGAGTTGCTTGACATGGGTGCTGGGAACTGAATTCCCATCCTTTCCCAGAGCAGCAAGTGATCTCCTCAACCACCTTTCCATATCCCTTCTAGTAAACACATTGTCTGTTGATCAACTAGGACTTCTCTGTTACCCTATCTTAGCCCTAGTTTCCTTATACCAATTAATATTTATTATGTGTGCTTCACGCTAGGCTCTAAGTTTTTGGTGCAGATGGAATATCTTTTTCATGTTTTTCTAGTCTTTACCACTATCCTTTGCACTTAATAGACACGGATTTATGAAAAAGATAAACGTGCAAACAAATGAATGAATACCATCAATAGAGGGCTTGTGTGCAAGGCTGGAGAAACTGGAATTCCTCATGGAATGTCATGTCGGCCAGGCATGGTAGGCAAAATTGCAGGGTTCAGCTCACATGTTAAGAAGTAAAATTAGAAAGGAAGAAAAAAAATCAGAAAAGAAAGACAAATGCATGGACAGAGAGGAGAAGGAAAAAATCTATTGGAGAAAACAGTAGTACAAATCTGCATATTCTTTTTGAAATAAAAAATATCCTACTTTTGTTTCTGGAGGTTTGAGTTAGTTTTAGGTGACAGAAAACATGACGATTTTCTTATAAACAAACAAACAAACAGATAAATCAATAAATAAACTGAGAAAGCCCTTCTATAACCTCAGTCAGTAGCAAACATCACCAAGAGTAGCATGTAGCCGTGGTCACCTTCTCTGCATCCTGATGGTGTGGATGTCAAGTTTAGATTACTGTATCCTTCCCTTATCTTTTCCAAAATTATGCTCACTTATGTCACTGGAGGCCTGGAGCACAACTGAAGGAGATGCCCTCCTATGAAATGCTAACGAAGGCAAACACAGGCTCCTGAGAACGTCCCCACTGGCCAGCTGTTTGTGCCTGGCTCTACACTTTTGCAATTGCATGAGCAGAACCTTAGGGTGGCTTCAGCTTTGTGTGCATTTGCAGACATCTTGAGAATGTTTAGAAGACTCTCAGTTACCTTTACGCTACTTTGAGCTGCCCTTCAAAGTATCATTTATTACAATACAATTATTAGAGCGAAGAATAAAGTCAGGGACTTTCATTATTAATTCCAAGTTTTCGGAACCATGCTGGGAGTTTGGCAAAGGGATTTTATCCAGGGGAACCTTGGAGAGCTCTCAAGACAGCGTTCCTAATATGAGCCCTCCATTCCCACTGTAGCTTTGAATATAGGCTTCTTAACTCAGGTCCCTTTTTCTTCTTTTTTCTTTCTTTCTTTTTTCCCCCAGAATGTTGGACAGGGCTATTAAACAGCTGCTGTGTTTCAGCAAGATGCTGGTGCAATTTATAGATGTGAGTCCTGTGTGTATGTGTGTGTGTGCACCCGTAAACAAACATGTGTATATTTAAAACCAATATTAGCACAGTGTTAAGACTGAAAGCTTTGCAGTCAAATCAGGAAATTCCAAAGCTACTGAGCTGTAAAGGCCTCCTCTCCATCATTTCCTGCAGCTTGCTCCACAACCCCTTGAATCCCACAGGAGGGGATATTCTGTCCCAGGCTTCCTCTGGTCAGCCTGAAGCCACTCAGTAACTTTCCCTGACTTGGGGGGTGCTTTAATTTACATCTTAAATTCAGGATAACAAATGGAATTTGATTTAGAGATTCAGAAGGGAAACAAACAAAGGGGGGGATTCAGGAAAGGTGTTTCCATTTATAAGTCAAAAAGAGGCAAGTCTACTTTTAGCTTCTGCTTGCTGATCATTACCCGAACAGGAGCTAAAAGAGGAGAGGAAGCTCCTCATCTTAGGCCCAATACTCAATTGTTTAAACCTTCTCCACTCAAAAATAGGAAACCATTTTTCTTCAAAATTGGCTCCCATTGCCTTCCTTAATGAGGCTACAGGCTTGCCAAATTTGAAGTTCACAGCTTCAGTCATTTTGACTTGCAGAAGTACAGCGAAAACATTTTAATATTTTATTTTTTTATGATAAAAAGTGCAACTTTCCCTGTCTAGGTGTGTGACAATCAATCCTGAGATATATCATGTCTAAATTTAGATTTAGTTGAGTTCTCTGGGGTCTCAAGTGTTGGATAGCTGACACAAATGGCTTTTGTTCTATTACCGTGTGCTGTCTGCTGGCTAACCTTCCATCTGGTTCCCTCTCATGGCCATTATCTGGGTCGAGTGGACTGTCAACAGGTGTTGGTTGGCTGGGAGACAGAGTCTGATTGGTTAGCTACTTGATGTTTGACTCGGCGCCTCACACATACTCACGCTTCTGTCTTACTTCTTTTAGCAATTCTCACTTATTTTTCCCTGCTTCCAAAATCTTCTGAGAGTTGCCAGATAATAAGAGACAAATTGTGCAAATTAAATGTCAGGAAATGGTGCGTTCATCAGGGAGCTTTTTGCCATCCATGGTACAGCCAATTCCCCTCTCTAAGCCAAACATTTCTCCAAATTGGAGTAGGCCTGATGAATTTCTTCCTCTTTTTTTTTTTTTTTTTTTTTGAGTTAAAATATGACAGCTGCTTATTTTCATTTTTGTTCATCTGATGAAACCAGAAGGGGCCCAAAGAAGTCATTAATGTCCACTGTGTGAGGGCTCTAGGAAGTGCTTTGAGGGTGGAATGCATGAACAGGATTGTTCACCATATGTAGGCTAGAAACATCCTTATGTTCAGGGTCCATGGGTAAGGGAGGGAGTGTGTTATAATTAACTGTATAGTACATATGGTGGACTGGAAAGTTTACTCCTTGGAGGCTAGTTGAATTATAAAATCAAACAAACAATGGAAGCAGTCAATTAACAATGACTCTATCAAATGTTTGTCACATAGCTCCTGTGGCTCCTGTGGAAGCTCAAGGGTGAGGAAGCAGGGGCATGTCCTGGTCCTGGATCCCTACGTTTTTTAGATCAGAAAGAACAGACTATCACAAATGAAGTTACCAGACCCTGTTTACAAGAGAGTAGCAGCATGTGTATGTGTGTGGGGGGGGTGTCAAAAATGAGTGAAAGTGCCTCACTATAGCTTTGCCAAGAACCACTAGAAAGCTGTAGATTGAGTCCTTTCCCCTAGAGCCAATGCCTGTTCACCCTAAGAGTCTCTCCCCAAGCTGCACTCCATCTGACTACAGGATCAGTAGGACCTGGATTGGAATGTGTCATCCCTCCTGCAGTTCCATTTCCAGGGAGCCTGGATGACTAGATCTTTGATAGAAAACAATTTCTGGCTGGAGACTTTTGTCCTAAGGGGTGGCAGATACTTTAATCTGATTTGTTTAATCTTCCTCAAGTCAAGACAAGCCATTGTGCTCCTAAATCTTGTCCCTTACCCTGTCTTCCAACCACAGCAATGTGTAAGTTTGTGAGGCAGCTAAGCAAATGGGCCTTTTAATACTTTTTAAAAAAACGATATCTATTAGACATATATTGACATGCATTTAACAACCATGATCACCTCATGTATATTAACAAGCTCATCCTTAAAAGGTAGCCTCTAGGGACAGCAAGTTGGCTCAGTGGCTAAAAGCACCTCCTGTACATGTGTGATGATCTCAGTTTAACTTCCCTGGAACCCACAAAAAGGGCAAAGGAGAGAATCAGTTCCAGGGTTGTCTTCTGACCCCAACACAGGCATCATACCCTATGCATGTGTGTGTGTGTGTGTGTGTGTTTACATGTGCACATGTTTGCATATGTGGTGTGTGTATGTGTACAAACAGACACACATACCAATAACAAAATATATAAACAGTAAAAATAAAGTTTTTAAAAATAGCCTCTACTTTTACATTCAATCAATAGCTTACTCAGAAGTCCCTGATGGCTTCCTTCAGCCCTTGAGATTAAGCTAAAATAGCTAACATACTTTAGGTGACTTCGGTTCTCTGTATCTTTGGTTTTCCCCCTCATCTTTCTTTACCCTGTATGCCCTGCTTCTATATTATGTTAGCCCAGTAGAAGTCTTTAGTTTCCAGAGATTCTGGGTGCTTTCTTAACACTTCAACCTCTCCGGTCTTCCTTCCACAACCCCCATATTCTTAGGCAAGCCATCCCTGCTCTATCTTCATATATGCATGAATACACTGTGCACATTGACTGTAAAATTCTCCAGACTTCTTTCTGTGTGCTTGAGTGTCTGCTTATCCTCCAGTGGACAACTTCAGTGATCCTAGGGACCACTGTCTGTGCCCTGTCACCTTTGGGGTTCTGTACCAAGCTTGGCATGAACTGGGTACTCAATACACATTTGTCAAACAGTCAACTGATTAATTGATTATTCTAAATACTAAGATTAGGTAAGCATTCATCTAAAATTTCTTCTTTTATCCTAAGTGGTCAACTTTGGAAGCATCTCTCCTTCCTAGTTTACCTTTACTTCCTTCTGTTTTATAACCTTTGCCCCCCCTTTTTTCTCAAAGTCTCCAAGAGGCCTTTAGACTGAAATGTTAAAACTGTACAGAAATAAAAAGGCCCTAGGAGTCCAGACATGCTGTTACAGCACCCAGGCCCCTGGGTTGCTTTGTAGGCATTATAAGCTTCTACATGACATTTGGATCACAGAAAACATTAACCCCTGAGCTATATGTGGCTGCTTCAACTAAAGTTCTGTCATATAGTAGATGTCTTGTGCTACATGCATGCCTCTGAGAGTCTGGCAGACAAAGCTCACATATCACAGGTACTGTAGCATAATCAACTCTGACGAGATGGAGACTTCATCATGTAGGCCATAGACTCTCCAGAGTTAGGCAAAGACATCTTACTGTCAAGTTCTGCTTCCTGCCAACTGTGGTACTTGAGATATCTCCCACTATAGACTTCTTAGATTGTCATTATTTGATTACTGTGTTGAACAAATGGCCTTTTTAGATCAAAACATAGTAGCATTGTGGGTTAATTTCAGTCAAGATGAACTAGGACACCTCTTAAAAGTGTTGACTGAAGAAATGAAATTACCACATGAATAACCATCTTCATGAAGGGAAAAATGTACAAATTCCAAAGAAATCTTAGATTCATGGGATATGTATATGGATGGTAGTCTGAGGCTACTTATGGCAAACAATGGGGATGAGATAAGGGGAATCTTAGATTTTCTCTCTCTCTCTCCCTCTCTCTCTCTCTCTTTCTCTCTCTCTCTAGAGAATAGAGGAAAGAAAGAAAATGAGGAGGGAAGTGAAGGAAAGAGGGAGAGGCAGAGCCAGAGAAAGGGAAGAGAGAGAGGGAGGGAGAGAGAGCAAGCTCAGGTACCAAGAAAAATGTGAAAGGTGACAGACACTAAGTTGACCCTTTAATAGTCACGTAGTCAACCTCATGATTGTTTTAGACAGGAACCGAGAGGACAAAACACGAATTTTGTTCCAGTCTCTCTTTCTAAAAATTAATTAATATTAATTATATTGTGTTGAGTTGAGTTGAGTGCATGTGTAGAAGTTAGGGGAAACTTTAGTGAGTCAGTGCCTTGGATCTTGCAAAAGAAGGGTCTCTCTTGTTTCTCTGTACTTTAGGCTAATTGGCTTGCAAGCTTCTGGCTTAGTCTCTGGTCTCTGCTAATTATTTTGCTCTAGAAATGTTGCGGTTAGAGATGTATGCCTCTGGGTCCAGATTCTTACCTGGGTTTGGTGATGTCTGGCTTTTGTGGTTAGTGCCTTTACATGCTGAGTCATTTCCCCAGACCTGAAGCTCTACTTTCTCTAACTTTCTGGCTTATGATTGGGTAGAGTTCAGACGGCTCTAAACTCCCAGGATAGACTACAAATATCAACTGCTTAACCTCACATCACTTGTTCTTTCTGTCAAAGGCATCACACAAATCAACCATGAGAAGCAGCTCTGTAGCTCTGCATTTGTGGAACACATGCTTCCTCAGTATATCCTCCTACCCACCCCCAAATTAGAGAGTAGCATTGCCCCTGATCCTTTTTCATTTGCTTTTAAAACACAAAAAAAGTTAGAGTTTCTCAGGCCCAATTCTTCCATTCCTTTCACACATCCGGCTGCTGCAGTATTCTCCTCCCAGACAGACGTGCAAACTATGAAGGTTTCCCAGGTGAAGAGACTCCAGCATAGAAATCTGCAGAAAGACTAGCTGATGCCCAGAGTAGATCTGCCCAGTATTTAGAGTCTTAATTTCAGGCACTGGAGAGAGTGATGCTTCTGGAGTGTATGGACCAGCTGGCACTAGTGAAAGTGTGAAGATATGCTTGGGGGGGGGCAGAGAAGGTTTGTGGGTGTGTTGTGAAGACTGTAGAATGCAACTGGCTTAATTGCCTTTATTCATCTGCTCTGGTGATTGCAGCAATTTGAGAGGTTCAATCTCTTCTCGCTCCAACACATTTGGTGTAGGGTGCTGATCCTATGTTACTCGGGAGGCTGTCTCCGGGTGGTAGATGTTGTATTCTGTTTGTACCAGGACTTCCTCTCTGAGAGGACAGTGCAAGTCATAATGGAGCTCCATCTGGAGCTCATGTTTGGAAGAGTTGGAGATGGAAGTCATACAGTCACAGACAAGAGTCAGAGGAGATAGTTATATGTGGTGTGAGAGCAGACTGAGAGAGATGGAGGGAAGGAGGAAGGGAAAGGAGGGAGGGAGGGAGACCAGAAGAGGAGCAGGAAGGGAGGGAAAAAGGGAGGAAGCAAAGATAGAGGCAGGCAGAGAAAGGGAGTAAAGACAGAAGAGAGAGAGAGAGAGAGAGAGAGAGAGAGAGAGAGAGAGAGAGAATATGAATCTGACTGAGATACAAAGAGAAGTATATTTGGGGAAGTAAAATTTGTAGAAAAGAGGAGAGTAGAAAGCAGACATGAAGAATGATAGAAAGGAGAATAGAATCTGAAGAACATGGGAAGAAGGATGAAAGATGGGAAAAGAGGGAGGGGGAGAAGCATATGTCACCAAGACTCAATCTTTTCATTCGAATGCTCTGTGCCATTTTTGGTCCCCCAGGTTCACCCATATGTACATCATGTTTTATTAACAAACCAAAATGACTCATAACTTTTCAGTTACATGTACTGAAGCACTGTGAGGTAAACATTCCTAAAAACCTAAAACCCTCAAAAAAAATTTTATACAAGTCAACCATATTTTTTGTACCAAGTGTTCTTCAGAAATGTTTACCAGTGGGGTTCAGGGGAGGGGGTAAACTTCATATACTAAGTCCAGATTTCCTTGAGTGATATCAGCAGAGATAGTTCCTCCTGGAGAAATGTTTAGTTCTCTTTCCAGGAACCTGTCTGTGTTGTGTCTGCTCTTGTACGCACTGTCTGGGCATCAAGAGATGCCAAAATTTTGGGCGGTCCAGGGTGCAGCATTCTAAGATGGACTCTGCACACCAGGCTATTTTACTGTTTCCCTTGGTAATAATAGTTTCAGAAGACCAGTAAATAATGTGTGTGGATTATTTATTTTTCTTGGTGCCAATACTTGAAAGTAGAACAATTTCATTCCACCATCGTGGAAGAAATAGGAAAAAAAAATGTTAAAGCTAATGTGATATTTCACTAATGTACATACAGTAGTCAATTCACTTAGCCACACAGTAAAGAAGGTTGTCTTTCCCACAAGAGAGCAAAGGGCACTCAAATTAAAAAGGAACCAAATAATGATGATGATATTATTAGCCATTGTACCACTAATGATGGGCATGGCTGCTTTTGGGGACCAACCTACCCTGACAGATACCCTGTGTTGGCATTTAGTCTAGGCTCCACCCTACAGTTACCTGGCAACAGCCAGATGTGCTGACTCCCTATAAAAGGGGCTGCTTCCATCTGTGGCTGGAGACCTCTGCCTGAGCCACCAGGGCTCCACAGCCAAATAGTGCCGGGAGAAAGCTAGACTCCCAGGAGTGTGGGCAAGCCTGTCTGCTCAGAGGGACCCACCTGGAATTCCCCAGGACACAGGGACTGAGGAATGGTCTTCTGGTTTCTTTCCGTGGCCGGGGAGCGAATCCTGTGACACAGGACTCCATACTCAAATAGTGCCAGGAGAGAGCTGGTATCCCAGGAGTGCTGATACACCTTCAAACACAGGCAAGACCACCACTTCTATTCAAATTCACTGGATCAAGAGGGACCCTTGCAGAGCCATTCCGACACAGGAACCAAATGACAGCTGGGGACAAGATCCTTCTGGTTTCTGTCTGCACCCCAGATCTGATCTAGTACCACAGCTCTCCAAACCCAAATTCCTCTCAGAGAGAACTGGTCTTCAAGGAGTATTGATACCAAAGCTTGCAGGAAGGACAAGCCACAGTCAGAGAGAGTAAGACCAGCTAACACCAGAGATAACCAGATGGCAAAAGGCAAGGGCAAGAACATAAGGAACAGAAACCAAGGCTACTTGGCATCATCAGAACCTAGCTCTCCCACCACAGCAAGCCCTGGATACCCCAACACACCAGAAAAGCAAGACTCAGATTGAAAATCACATCTCATGATAAAGATTTTAAGAAAGACATAAATAACTCCCTTAAAGAAATACAAGAGAACACAGGTAAACAACTAAAAGCCCTTAAAGAGGAAACACAAAAATCCCTTAAAGAATTACAGGAAAACACAATCAAATAAGCGGAATTACAGGAAAACACAATCAAACAGACGAAGGAAATGAACAAAACGATCCAGGAGCTAAAAATAGAAATAGAAACAATAAAGAAATCACAAAGGGAGACAACCCTGGAGTTAGAAAACCTAGGAAAGAGATCAAGAGTCATAGATGCAAGCATCACCAACAGAATACAAGAGATAGAAGAGAGAATCTCAGGAGCAGAAGATACCATAGAAAAAATTGGCACAACAGTCAAAGAAAACGCAAAATGCAAAAAGCTCCTAACCCAAAGCATCCAGGATATCCAGGATACAATGAGAAGACAGAACCTGAGGATAATAGGTATAGAAGAGAGTGAAGATTCCCAACTTAAAGGACCAAAACATATCTTCAACAAAATTATGGAAGAAAACGTCCCTAACCTAAAGAAAGAGATGAACATAAATATACAAGAAGCCTACAGAACTCCAAATAGGTTGGACCAGAAAAGAAATTCCTCCCGTCATATTATAGTTAAAACACCAAATACACAAAACAAGGAAAGAATATTAAAAGCAGTAAGGGAAAAAGGTCAAGTAACATATAAAGGCAGACCTATCAGAATTACACCAGACTTCTCACTAGAGACTATGAAAGCTAGAAGATCCAGATCGCATATAGACCCTAAGAGAACACCAATGCCAGCCCAGGCTGCTATACCCCGCAAAACTCTCAATTATCATAGATGGTGAAACCAAAATATTCTATGACAAAACCAAATTTGCACAGTATGTTTCCACAAACCCAGCCCTACAAAGAATGATAGATGGAAAACGACAACTCAGGGGGGGAAACTACACCCTAGAAAAAGCAAGAAAGTAATCGTTCAACAAACTCAAAAGAAGACAGCCACACAAACATAAAAATAACATCGAAAATAAAAGGAAGCAACAATCACTATTCCTTAATCTCTCTTAACATCAATGGTCTCAATTCCCCAATAAAAACACATAGACTGCCAGACTGGATCCATAAAGAGGACCCAGCATTTTGCTGCAGCCAGAAAACGCACCTCCGTGTTAAAGACAAACAATACCTCAGAGTAAAGGGCTGGAAAACAATTTTCCAGGCAAATGGTCCCAAGAAACAGGCTGGAGTAACCATTCTAATATCGGATAAAATCAACTTTCAACCAAAAGTCATCAAAAAAGATAAGGAAGGACACTTTATACTCATCAAAGGAAAAATCTACCAAGAAGAACTCTCAATTCTGAACATCTATGCCCCGAATGCAAGGGCACCCACATTCATAAAAGAAACTTTACTAAAGCTCAAAGCACATATTGCACCTCACACAATAATAGTGGAAGACTTCAACACCCCACTATCATCAATGGACAGATGTGTTTGGAAACACAAGCTAAACAGAGGCACAGTGAAACTAACAGATGTTATGGACCAAATGGATTTAACAGATATTTATTGAACATTTCATCCTAAATCAAAAGAATATACCTTCTTCTCAATACCTCATGGTACCTTCTCCAAAACTGACCATATAATTGGTCACAATACAAACCTCAACAGATATAAGAAGATTGAAGTAATCCCATGCCTCCTATCAGATCACTACGGATCAAGGCTGATCTTCAATGGTAACAACAACAACAAAAAGCCCACATACACATGGAAGCTGAACAACGCTCTAGGCAATGATAACTTGGTCAAGGAAGAAATAAAGAAAGAAATTAAAGACTTCCTAGCATTTAATGAAAATGAAAGTACAACATACCCAAACTTATGGGACACAATGAAAGCAGTGTTAAGAGGAAAACTCATAGCTCTGAGTGTCTCCAAAAAGAAACTGGAGAGAGCATATACTAGCAGCTTAACAACACACCTGAAAGCTCTAGAACAAAAAGGAGCTAATACACCCCAGAGGAGTAGAAGACAGGAAATAATCAAATTAAGGGCTAAAATCAACCAAGTAGAAACTAAAAGAACTATATAAAGAATCAACAAAAACAGGAGCTGGTTCTTGGAGAAAATCAACAAGATAACCCTTATCCAGACTAACCAGAGGGCACAGAGACAGTATCCAAATTAACAAAATTAGAAATGAAAAGGGAGACATAACAACAGATTCTGAGGAAATTCAAAACATCATCAGATTCTACTACAAAAGCCTATACTCAACAAAACTGGAAAATCTGGATGAAATGGAAAATATTCTAGACAGATACCAAATACCAAAGCTAAATCAGGATCAGATAAACCATCTAAACAGTCCCATAATACCTAAAGAGATAGAAACAGTCATTAAAAATCTCCCAACCAAAAAAAGCCCAGGACCAGATGGGTTCAGTGCAGAATTCTATCAGACCTTCAAAGAAGACCTAATACCAATACTCTTCAATCTATTCCTCAAAATAGAAACAGAAGGAACACTACCCAATTCATTCTATGAGGCCACAGTTACACTGATACCAAAACCTCACAATAAAAGAACCAACAATAAAAGAAAACTTCAGACCAATTTCCCTTATGAATATCGATGCAAAAATACTCAACAAAATTCTCGCAAACCGAAACCAAGAACACATCAAAACGATCATTCACCATGATCAAGTAGGTTTCATTCCAGGGATGCAGGGATGGTTCAATACCCGGAAATCCATCAATGGAATCCACTACATAAACAAACTCAAGGAAAAAAATCACATGATCATTTCATTAGATGCTGAAAAAGCATTTGACAAAATTCAGCATCCCTTCATGATAAAAGTCTTGGAAAGATCAGGAATTCAAGGCCCATATCTAAACATAGTAAAAGCAATATACAGCAAACCAGTGGTCAACATCAAACTAAATGGGGAGAAACTTGAAGCAGTCCCACTAAAATCAGGGATTAGACAAGGCTGCCCTCTCTCTCCCTAACTATTCAACATAGTACTTGAAGTTCCAGCTAGAGCAATTAGACAACAAAAGGATATCAAAGGGATACAAATTGGAAAGGAAGAAATCAAAATATCACTATTTGCAGTTGATATAATGGTATAATTAAGTGACCCGAAAAACTCCACCAGAGATCTGCTACAGCTGATAAACAACTTCAGCAAAGTGGCGGGATATAAAATTAACTCAAGCAAATTAGTAGCCTTCCTATACTCGAAGGATAAGCAGGCTGAGAAAGAAATTAGGGAAATGACACCCTTTACAATTGTCACAAACAATATAAAGTATCTTGGTGTGATCCTAACCAAACAAGTGAAAGATCTGTATGACAAGAACTTCAAGTCTCTGAAGAAAGAAATCGAAGAAGACCTCAGAAGATGGAAAGATCTCCCATGTTCATGGATTGGCAGGACTAATATAGTTAAAATGGCCATCCTGCTGAAAGCAATCTACAGATTCAATGCAATCCCCATCAAAATTCCAACTCAATTCTTCATAGACTTAGAAAGAGCAGTTGTCAAATTCATATGGAATAACAAAAAACCCAGGATATCAAAAACTATTCTCAACAATAAAAGAACTTCTGGGGGAATCAGCATCCCTGATCTCAAGCTGTACTACAGAGCAGTAGTGATAGAAACTGCATGGTATTGGTACAGTGACAGGCAGGTAGATCAATGGAATAGAATTGAGGACCCAGAAATGAACCCACACACTTATGGTCACTTGATATTTGACAAAGGAGCTAAAACCATCCAGTGGAAAAAAGACAGCATTTTCAACAAGTGGTGCTGGTCTTACTGGTGGTCTACATGTAGAAGACTGAGAATTGATCCATTCCTATCTCCCTGTACAAAGCTCAAGTCCAAGTGGATCAAGGACCTCCACATAAAACCAGATACACTGAATCTAATAAAAGAGAAAGTGGGGAAAAGTCTCAAACACATGGGCACAGAGGAAAAGTTCCTGAACAGAACACCAATGGCTTATGCTCTAAGATCAAGAATTGACAAATGGGACCTCATGAAATTACAAAGTTTCTGTAAGGCAAAGGACACTGTCAATAGGACAAAATGGCAACCAACAGATTGGGAAAAGATCTTTACCAATCCCACATTCTACAGAGAGCTAATATTCAAAATATACAAAGAACTCATGAAGTTAGACTCCAGAGAACCAAATAACCCTATTTTTAAAAATGGGGAACAGAGCTAAACAGAGAATTCTCAACTGAGGAAATTCGCAGGGATGAAAAGCACCTAAAGAAATGTTCAACATCCTTAGTCATCAGGGAAATGCAAATCAAAACAACCCTGAGATTCCACCTCACACCAGTCAGAATGGCTAAGATCAAAAACTCAGGTGACAGCAGATGCTGGTGAGGATGTGGAGAAAGAGGAACACTCCTCCATTGCTGGTGGGATTGCAAGCTGATACAACCTCTCTGGAAATCAGTTTGGCGACCCTCAGAAAAATGAACATAATACTACCTGAGGACCCAGCTATTCCATTCCTGGGTATATACCCAGAAGATGCTGTAACATGTAATTCATAGCAGCTGTATTTATAATAACCAGAAGCTGGAAACAACCCAGATGTCCCTCAACAGAGGAATGGATACAGAAAATGTGGTACATTTACACAATGGAATACTACTCAGCTATTAAAAACAATGACTAATTCACAGCCAAATGGATGGAACTTGAAAATATCATCCTGTGCGAGGTATCTCAGTCACAAAAGAATGAACATGGTATGTACTCCCTGATAAGTGGTTATTAGCCCAAAAGTTCAGAATACCCAAGATTCACTTCACAGAAAGCATTGGGCTGTGCATGAGGTCCCAGATGGAGGAGTTGGAGAAGGGACTGAAGGAGCTGAGGGAGTTTACAGCTCCATGGAGGAAGCAACAGTGTAAATTGGCCTGACCTCCTGATGTTCCCAGAGACTGGATCACCAACCAAAGAATACACATGGAGGAACTCATGGTGCTGGTCACATATGTGGCAGAGGAGGGCCTTGTTAGCCATCAGGGGGAGGAGAGACCCTTGGGCCTGAGGGTGTTAGATGCCTCAGTATAAGGGAATGCCAAGGAGGGAAGATGAGAGTGGGTGTGTGGATGGGTGGGTGTGGGAATACCCTCATAGAGGCAGGGGGAGGGGATTCCAAAGGGGAGATCTGGAAAGGGGGAAATAAAGTATCAAAAAAACCAAACCAAACCAAACCAAAAAACGGGGCTGCTTGCCCGGTCATCTCTCTCTCTTGCCTTCCTGCTCTTGCTCTGTCCTCTTGCTCCTGCCCCGAAGAGGCACCCATTCCCCGCACCTTACTGCACCTCCACCAAACAGATTCCTTCTCTTCCTTTTTTATTTATTTTATTTTATAAAACAAAACATCCTGAGTAAGAATTCAGTTCTTCCTTCATCCTGACTCAGCAACCATTCAATGGTGGCTCTACTGTTTACAACTTTCCCTCTCTGTCTATGTTAAACGTTTTTGATGTTCCAGGCTCATTCTTCATCTTTCTTTTTCTCATGGTACTCAGTGCTGTTCTTGTCCCAGATAGCTGTTCAGTGTTATAAGTTGACCTAGCCTGGAATGTGGGACAAGAAAACTGTCACATTCACATCCTATTGTCTGTTGCAGAACTGAAATGTGGAATGGTTGAATGTCTAATGGGGCTTCTCGGAGCATCACAGCAGTCTTTTTATCAGACAAACCAGGAAACCTTTAAATCTTCACTTTGTTTTATTTCTTAATGGTAACTTAAGAACTGGAAGGGGGAGGGGAGCTAGAGATGGAGAAAGCACTCCAGTAGAGATTATATGCCTCCAAGTTCCTCCCCAAAGCAGATAATTTATTTCCCTAAATTAAACATTTTCCTCCTGTGCATGTTTACTATATGGTGTCATAAACCAAAAGCAAAGCCAAAGGAATACAACCCGCACCTACTTTTTCCACCCACACATAGGAGAATCTGAAGTGGCATGTAGTATATTAAAGCTGTTGTCTATTACTGTCCCATTTTGTCCAACAGGCACCTGGCTGACACTTTATTTTCATGACAACTCTAATGGGCAGTAATGTGTGAGGACCTTAAGGTAACCTTGGTTCATGTAGTCTTTTAGATATTCAAGAACATTGTATAATAAGATCCTGCTGAGTAGAACACAGAGAGAGTCAGCATTTATTTTAGCTAGCAACAAAGGGTCCATGCATTTAACAAGTGGGGTAGGGAAACAAACATAAGGATCTTGTATTTAAATAGCATAGAAGAGGGATGGTTCCTTTTGTGCTCTTTGAAGGTGCAGCATCTCAAGATAGACTCTAAGCGGAGATATTTTAGGGTTTCTTTTGGTAATGACTTTCAGAAGATCATGAAGGGATTTGTGGCTTTCACTATTCTTCCCATAACATGGAGCACTTCCGTTCTATCAAAATAGAGAAACAGAAAAATTAATGTTAAGGGACATGGAATCCACTAATGCATATATTCACTGGAAGGCGTGGTAAAGTATTATAGTGCAAAAACAAGGCTTCTAGATTGAGCTCTAATACTAAGTGGTGGTAAGAACTTAGACCTACTCCTTGACTCTTAGGGTGGCCTACATTTTCTCATCTGTAATGTGTCTGCATTGGACTTTGAGGATCTCCTTGTTCCTGAGAAGGCTAGGGTGATGCCATGACAGGCTTCAAATAGGCAGTTAAGGAGACTAGGTCTAAATCTCTGTTTCCAAGAACTGGGCAATTCCAGGCAAGTCCAGGCCTCAGAAGCTGCCTGGTCACCTGGCCTGTGGCAAGGACAATGGGTCAGCAACAGTTTCTAGACATCCTCAGCAATAGTTTCCAGATCTCCCCAGTAAATTTCTAGCCCCCATACCCTGGTAAGGGAATGTCTGTAGAGATGGACCCAACAGATTAACATAGAGGTCACCTACCCCAGAATTCCCTAATGTGCTTTAAATCAGGCCTACAAACTCACTTGGCTGTCTCTCTATTCTGGTAATGGGAGGTCCCAGCATGCTGGACTTCTGCGGAATAAAACACTCTTTGAGTTTACATACTATTTGAGTCTGGGGTATTATTCCTTGGTGAGTCATGGACCCTTATATTCCATCCCCTTGGACTCCTATATGAACCTAGGTGAGGTTGTTGGTGTGGCCCCAGAATTAACTTCTTTGGTTCTCTACAGCCTTCGTTTCTTTGTTCCCAGAATAACTTTGCTTCTCTACAGCTGTCCCTTGTTTGTTTCCTAGGTCTTTGGTCACCTTGACACAAAGGAACAAATTTGTAAGACAATGACCATACAGTCACCAAACAACTTTTCTTTTTGACTTTCTTCTTTTATTGCTTTCTTTCTTTCATTTATTGCTTTTCAACAGGGATAGAGGGGAATCGACCCATATGTTAAAGTATTAATACTTTAAACTGACCTCAAATTACATTTTCTAAGCAGAAGCAGGGGCAAGACAGATGACTTTGCCATTAAAAATACTTGCTATGCATGAGGAACAGACTTGAAATCCCAGAAAACATAAAATAAGATGGGCATTGTCCACTTGTCCTTGTAAACTCAGTAACTGAACTGGGCTAGAGACTGCAAGGTTGGTGGGATTTGTTAGCTGCTGAAAAACATGGACTCTGGGTTTGGAAAGAGATTCTGTCTCCTAGGAATGGGATAGAAAGTCATAGAGATCCCCCGGTTCTGCTCTCAGGCCTCCTGTAGGCACCCTACACGCACTCCACACATAGGTCATCCACATGCAGTCTCACACACACAGACACACGTGTATAGACAGCACATGTATCCCATACTCACACACATGTATATAACACACACACACACACACACACACACACACACACACACACACACACACACACACACACACGTAAAGTTCACGGCACCACGGAGCACAAGCCAGATCTTTTTACTAGGGAAGAGCACTTGACTCGTAGCTGAAGCTTTCATGAAGCTTTTGGAAGGAACATATCCCCAAAAGAAATTCTTTTTCCCATTAAAATGTCTAGAGTAGAGTGAACTGTTTCTGTGTCTCTGTATTCCTTCCCTATGTGACACTAGAATTGATTCAGAGAAATGGCTGTACCCACAGCACATAATAAGCATCTCCAGAAGAGCCTGGGAGGGTGGGCAGAAGCAGGGAGGAGATGACGGAAAATCAATCGCTTGGCGTTGACAACTCCTTCTTGTAATAACACTATTCTGTCACATTGCATTAGCAGCACTTTGCAATTGTGTGTGTTTTTGCTAACAGGCTGTAAAAGTGTAATCATATGAACACTGAATACATTGTATTAGTGGGAATGATTCGAGGGGATGTGTGCTTTATTATACCAGTATGGTACATAATGTGTTGCTTACTGAAGTGAGACTCATCGTTTTAGTGCAATATTATTTGTTTGTTTGTTGTGACAATAGCACCTCCCTGGTATAAATATATTATATATAATATATAACATATCACAATATATATATATGAGTTTTCTTTCTTCTCATCTGTCCCTCCTCACTCTCTCACTCTGTATATCTGAGCAGCATGCTCCTGAACAGTGGTATTAAAAAAAAAAAAAAAAAGTCACCCAGAGTACCACATTCTCAGCCATCTGAGAAAGCAATGGCTCTGCTTGGGTTTCCTGACACTATTTGTAATGCTAATGGAATTGTCACTGCATAAGTCACCTGCAAAGAAGGTTGTAGGAACCAAAGGGAAGGAATTTCACACTCACGTGACAGTGACTGTGGTGTATCCCTAAGCAGAAAGCACATGGTTAGGAAAAGGTAGCCCGAGTTAGAGACAGGATGAAGAAAGATAAGCAAGACTCAGGAGAATGGAGTTCTTGGCTTTAAAGAATTTTATGGGATGTACTCCACCAAAGGTTGCACTGAGTGATTTAAGGTGGATTCTTCCCTGACTTAGTAAAATCTATATTGATCCCCCCCCCCCCCGTGTGTGTGTGTGTGTGTGTGCGTGTGTCTGTGTGTGTGCATTTTTCAGTTCCATTAGAGTATCTGTCTGTGCAGCATGCAACTTCTTTCTCCACTAACACTTGTCAAAGGCAGTCAGTAAATCAGCCCTTTCTCAGCTGGATTAGCTACAACCAGCATCTGGATCCATACTTGAATCTGTTTACTAGTGTTGCTGCTGTAGGTCAGTATCATACAGTGACTGGTTTATACAACAGAAATATATGATCTCCTAGTCTAGAGGCCAGAATCTCTATCCACAAGCCCTATTTCATTGAGCAAGGAATTTCTGCAGGACTCTCTTAGATCCTGCATGATCCTGATGTCTTTCTGGTGATCTTCAGTGTTCCTGGGGTTATAGGCACATTCCTTTGATCTGTGCCTTCATCTTCACCTTGCATCAAGTTGTATGTGGTGTCCATGTTGTCATAGTAGGGCTCATCTAACTCCAATCTGACATCATCTTAATGATTTATGTCTGCAATGTTCCAATTCTTAAATGAAGGTATAGATTGAGGTACCAGGTATTAGGAATTCTACATGGGATTTGACAGAATTGGTTATGTATGTATGTATGTATGTATGTATGTATGTATGTATGTATGTATGTATGTATGCCAAGGACCAGCCTCAGCTTGGAGAGGGGTTCTGAAAGAAGGGGCATTTGAGAGCAGTGACATAAACAACACAAAGTCAAATTGTGGATCCAAGCTGATGGCTTAGTTCTGCTCTAGACAGCTTTCCACATTGCTTTCTCTATTCCGTTCTCTGTGGAGATCTCTACTGGAGATAGCTTTCTACTGGAGATAGCTTTCTCTTGACTCTCTGGATAGCTCTTCTCTTGCAGATCAAAAGAGCCCCTCCCTTTTTAAAAATTTTACATATCAATTCTGTCATTACCCCAGGTTCCCTTTTGATTATCCCATGAATCAGTATCCCATGACACCAGCCTCTTGATTCTTAGGAAGAGACAGCAACTGGGTGGGACCCCACCCTGAAATTACCATTCCTACCACACCTGGACTTAAATTAGCTCTATCCTAGGCTGACCTTGAACTCCAGAATCCACCTGCCTTTGTAAGCATACACAAACAAAAAATTTAGCTGTGTGGGATCTTGCCTTGTGATCACCACTCCCTAAATCTTATCTTCTTCCTTAGTATTTTTCTGACAAGCCGGTTCATAGAGCAGCTGCCTCTGTTCTTTGAGATCTGTGAAGTTCCTTATATAATTCATATTGCACCCTTATATTTTGCATAGCTGAGAAATTATATATTTTTGAACTCATGTTTTTAGCTTTCTTTTCTACAATCTTAAGGGCTGTCCTGAAGGTTACAGTGTTCTACCATTTTGTTGAGACATAGACATGCCTTCGCTTCCAGGACTCATGCTGTCTCTGATTATCATGGAGTCATTAACCTTGGTGTCTTAGTCAGGGTTTCTATTCCTGCACAAACATCATGACCAAGAAACAAGTTGGGGAGGGAAGGATTTATTCGGCTTACACTTCCATGCTGCTGTTCATCACAAAAGAAAGTCAGGACTGGAACTCAAGCAGGGCAGGAAGCAGGAGCTGATGCAGAGGCCGTGGAGGGATGTAACTTACCAGCTTGCCTCCCCTGGCTTGCTCAGCCTGCTTTCTTATAGACCCTAAGACTACCAGCCCAGGGATGGCACCACCCACAAGGGGCCCTCCCCCATTGATCACTAATTGAGAAAATGCCTTACACTGGGATCTTATAGAGGCATTTTCTTAACTGAAGCTCCTTTCTCTGTGATAACTCCAGCTTGTGTCAAGTGGACATACAAAACTAGCCAGTACGCTTGGCATAGAAGGCATTCCTTGAAGGAGGACCATATGTTGGCATCAGGCCCACCAAACCAGTGATGTCACACCCAGGCGACAGCGTGACTCACTCACCTGTTGCCAAGGCAACAGCCACCATATTCCCAGAATCCACTTGGCCCACAGCCCACCTTTACCTGTGGCTACATCACTCTCCATATATAAATGGAAGACCCCTCTGATCTTTCTCTTCTTCCTCTCTCTTTTCCCCTTCTCTTCCTGCTGCTACCTTGCCCCTCCCTCCAATAAACACCTACGTGGAAATGTTTGGCCTCGTGTGGTTTCTGGAGCTCCCAATCATAACGCCGCTCATATCCACCCAGATCATTTTTTGTAACTGTAAAAATAGGTATAATATTATACAAACAAGCCTTATGCCCACAGCAACCATAACACTCATGGAGGCCCACGGCTTGCTGGCTCTGTTCCAGAGGCATGAATGATGTCATAATGAAAGACCCCCAAGCTGGGGAGACCCTCGCTCAAGTCTCAGGATGGCGCGACCCCCCAAGAACTCACGAAAGACCGTCCTTGCTGCAATCACACGAGGTTTAATTCAGGGCGGTGAGAAGGACCAGTGCACTGGGGTTGAACCCATAACCTATGCAGAGGCAGAGGGGTTCGGCCCCCAGCAGCTGAAGTCGGGGGTATTTAAAGGAAGAAACATCCCCAAGGCAAGGAAGGAATTACAACTCAGGAAAAGGCTCATTCACAAAGCAAGGGATGGGGAACAGAAAGAATTTGCATTATGGGGAAGTAAGGATTGTTCTAAGCTATTCACAGGTTAGTTGCATAAACATTTCTGGTTCCTGAAACGTTTTGCCTCTGGACCTGAGGCCAGGTCAAAGTCACAGGTCAGAGGAATGTAGCTGGGTGGGATTTTTTCCCAAGCATGTAGTTTCTAATCTTGGCTCTAAGTTTGCTAGGGGTTTTTGCCCGGGCATGTAGCTTCCAGTCTCAACCCTCCTCACAAGAGGGTCAGGTCTTTCAATGCTATCTCTTATACATGGCTAAGCAGGACTTGGCATGCATGTGTGTGTGTGTGTGTGTGTGTGTGTGTGTGTGTGTGTGTGTGTGTGTATATAATCTTTGCTAATTTTAATGCATGCTTTTCGTATTCATTCAACCTCTTGATGACCACCATGCCCAGCCTATGTAGGAATTTTATGGGTAAACAACTCAACAGGCAAAATTACTCTACCTATTGTAGTTATTTACAGTATATATTTTAAGGTCAATAAAATTTTTCTTATCTAAACCTGGCTTTGTATACTATTATGGTTTTGAAAGACCCGAGCCCATTATAAGGACGTTAGACCCCCCCTTAGCAAAATTAAAGCCAGAGATAATATAGCCATATTCCACTGCCTAATGGTTAACATACATCCTTTGTCCTGGGAAAATAGCTAACAGCAGGGTTGTTATCGCAACCATCCACACCTTTTGTCTCAGGAAATAGCTAACCGTGGGAGTGATGAACTTAGGACATTCTATACCTTCCCATGACGCATAGAATTTCCTTGCTTTATGGCTTTTTCTTTAAATACCTCTGACTTCAGCTGCTCAGCGTCGAACTCCTCTGCCTCTGCGTGGGTTACGAGCTCGACCCCAGTGCACTGGTCCCCATATAAACCTTATGTGACTGCAGCAAGGACAGTCTTTCGTGAGTTCTTGGGGAGTCACGCCGTCCCGAGACTTGAGTGAGGGTCTCCCCAGCTCGGAGGTCTTTCAGTTTGTATCATAAATAACTCAAAAGTTCATGTGTTAAAAAATGTCATCCTGACTGGTATGGTACTACTGGGAAGTGATAAAAACATCAGAAGATGGGGCTTAACTGAAGGAAACGGGCCAGTGTTGTACTTTAAGCAAAGGCAAAGTAAAGAAATAAGTATACAGATTTAGTTTTCTGACTGTCAGGTAATTTTGCCCATCTATATAGTCTAGCCACCTGGACTCCTCCACAGTGATCTCAATGGCTTTTTTGGGGAAAGAAGTTATTAGTCTTTGGCTGCTGCATAGAGTATCATCAGTCACATTGGCCACCAGACAGGGAAGTGTTAGTCTTTGGCCAGTAGTCCCAGAAGACCTGAAAATTTTCTTGTGGAGAGGAAACTTGAGGGACTGTCCTACAGTGGTGAGGCAAAGTGGAACAATCAACTCAACAGTGTCCATAGTTTGAGCACAGTCCTAACAGTGGGAAAGGTGTTGGGACAGTTTTTGCCTTGCAGTCAGTGTCAACACATTGAAACCAAGCTCCAGGTAGTCTACTGGTGCTCATCTTTTTGGAAATGGCTGCAGGGCCAAGAAGCTGATATTTCTGTCTATCAGGGAAGTAATTTTCCTTAAGAACTCTAAATGCCATACTCATTAGATTTCTCTGAGGAGTTTGAGGGCTATCATCTGGTAACTGAGTTTGATTAATTTTTACATGAAACAAACTTGTTTCCAGTTACCTGTTTCAGGATTAACACTGACAACATTTATAGAGAGCTAAAGCTTTTCCTTATAAGTAAATTACATTTGTACTTAGCATGGCTACAGACATAGTTTTGAGCACATTAAAGAATTTGATTATTTATACAGTGACTGATGATTTAACTACCATTACTCAATTATCTTTAACAGTTTACAAGTTAGTAGTAGTTTTTATAAGATTAGGATTTTGCAATTTTATCCGTTACATTTGAGCCATAAAGAATTTGGACTGAAGATCCTTTACCATCAAAATAAAACTTTGAACCAAGAATGCAGTCCACAGGGAGACTGAAACCGTATTTTTCTGATTCTTTAAAAAAAAAAAAGTAGCTGAACAAAATATAAGTTTTTAAAAATATGACTCAATTTATCCAAATACCTAAAGCTTAAGAAAGTTAGCAAAGACAAAGCAGCTATAAAGACATCTTCAAGTTGAGTTTCTGATAGACCTTAGGAATTCATATGCTGCAATCATCAAACAAATGCAGATCTGATAAAATATCTTAGAAGCCCACTGTTAAATAATTAGCAAAGACATCAGTGCTTACACATACATCTCTAAGTCAGTCTTTTGTTAGTCTGAATGGACCTTTACAACCTTAGGAATATATAAACCTTAAGCAAACATTTGTTGTTAGTATATCCCATTTTTCATAAACAAGAATTGAATCCAAATTATACATATAGTATGGTATATCAAATTAGGATTACCTATGCATAAACTTTTAACTATGAAAACTTTTGTTACAAGTTTTTAAGCTAACTTTATGTTACAGATTTTACAGAATTTTTAACCACGCCTAATGAACTTATAAGTAAGTCCTAGGTACAGAAACTTTACAAGACAGCCTTATAAATCTGGAGATAAAACAAAGTTTACTCTTCAGCAAAAACTTTAGAGCTGTAAGGGGAGGGAGGATATTTAGAGAGTTAAACATCTGTGATTACATTTAGCCATTTTCAAAGATAGTAAACAAAACCAGGAAAATCAGTATGAGATAAGCCATCGTAATCTCTGTTGGCAAGTTTACCTCTTAGCTGTTTTTAAGCACACAGTGTTTTTCCTGGACTGTTCTGTTTTGCTCTCCTTCTTCCTGTCACAGAGTCAGGTGGCCAGCCTGATTGTCTTAGTCACTGTTTTATTGCTGCGAGGAGGAGACACTATGACCAAGGCAACTCTTATAAAAGAAAACATTTGACTGGGGGCTTAACTGCAGTTTCAGAGCTTAGTCCACTATCGCTATGGCAGGGAGCATAGTGGCTTGCAGGCCCACATGGAGCTGGAGTTGTTGCTGAGTCCTACAGCCTGATCTGCAGTCAGCAGAGTGAGAGAGACCCTGGGCCCCGCTTTGACTTTTGAAACCTCAAAGCCCACCCCACCATCTAACCCATCTAATCCTTTCAAAGAGTTCTACTTCCTGGTGACTAAGCACTCAACTACATGAGCCTATGGTGGCCATTCTTATGACCACCACAGTGACTTTAGATGAAATTTTTTAAACAAGGCTTGAGTCTGGAGTGACCAGGCCATACCCAAACTCCAGAGTCAGATTTTTCAGTAGACTATAACAGCATGTGCCATACCCAAACGGTATCTGAATCTCTGTAAGACTGAATCAAGCGGTCAGGGAGGGGAGAGAGAGCCAAGAGCAAAGATGGCTGAGAGATAGATAAGAACTTTTTGAGAGTGTAAAATAGAGAAAGTCTAGAGATAAGGGGTTCTCTAGATCATTTTGTGTGGTTGCAAAAGTTGTTATAAACGATGAGAATTTGAGAATACCCCACCACCACCACCGTTAAAACTGATTATCTAGTTTGTACGGAGGCTAAGTTGTTTGCCCTAAGACAGTGAGTCTATGAAATCTCTCAGACCAAGGAAGGAAGAGATTAGGGAAGGCAAGTGTGTTGAGTTAGTCAGTCTAAAAGAGCCCATGGTTAGTTCAGGCTGTAGCAGGCAAGAGAGAGAGAGAGAGAGAGAGAGAGAGAGAGAGAGAGATCCATGAGATAAATCAGGTGGAGAGGGAGCCAGAAGTAGAGTAAGAAGATCGGAGAGTCTCAGGTAAAGGGGTCACAAATAGGAATTCTGCCAGGCGAGGATTCCAATAGTGTCAAAGGGAGACCTGGGGAGGGTGATAAGATAAGGAGAATGTCCCCAAGGGACTGAGTCACAATAGAGAGGTGTCCATTCCTATGTGTTGGGTGCTCAGAAGGGGCATCAGGAGGCAATGTTGTAGTAGGTTCCAGGAGTTGAGAGAGAAAAAAACCCCTAGCAGCTGCAAGTGAGATACTTACGGAGTAGACAGGAGAGACAAATAGAGCAGATGGAGACGAAGGGGGCTCTAGAATTTGGAGTCAAATATGTTGAGTGGCAGGTGCCAGCAGACACACATGATCCATACTTTAGGAGGGCCAAATTAGCAAGTTGGTTCAGATGGGCGGGACCAGATCCTTTGGAAAGGAGGCCCATGTCTCTCTCCTAGGTTTTGGCAAGAGAGGTAAGCAAGGGCACAGTAAAGAAACCACCAAAATGGCTACTCCATAGTTAGGGGACAGGTTTTTATTGTTAGTAAGAGAGAGAGAAAACAGCTAGAGGCATCTGGACAAGCCCAGAGCAGAGAGAACAAGAAGCAGACTGGCATGGTCAGGGCTAGATAAACAGCACAGGGAGAACTCTTGCAGGGTGTAAGGAGGACCAGGCGCTGAGAGGAGGGAGGCCTGTGAGCTGGAATAGTCTGGGAGCTAGCATAGTGAGTAGACAGGAGGGGAGTAGGGCCGGGAGTAATGGGAGGAGCTAAGATATGCATAACAGGCATATGTGACTAGGAGTCTGGAAGTTTGCATGGGCTTTGATGTGTAATTACTGGTACTCGGCAAGGGAAGAGGCCTTCTTGGCAGCCAGAAACCCATTTCACACATTTTCTGAGAAATGCTGTGTGTAAGCTTTCATCTCTCCAACAGCAGTCCTTTTATACTATCCAGCTTGAGCTGTGAGCCAAGACAGGTATGACCTTGCCAGTGTAAGTGTGTTCTCCCTTCTTGCTCTTTTCTCTTTCTCGGTGTTTGCTTTCTGACTGCCACGAGATGATCAGCTTTCTTTTCTGCCGTGCACTTACGGTGTGTTGTACTGCCATGATTCTAAGTGGTCATGGGCTGAAGCTTTGAACAAAAATAAAACTGTCCTTCTTCTAAGCTGTTTGTCTCAGATAATTTGACAGAGCAATGCCTTCCATCCATCAAATGTCAGGGGTTATACTCTAGCAGTGCAACCTACCAGGTGGCAAGCATTGTTCTGAGTTGTTCTAGAGGTATTAATTTATTAAACCCTCATGGTCTCATTATGAGGTACGTTTCTTAGCTACTTTTCTATTGTAGCAATAAAACACCGTGAGAAGGAAGGCTTTATTTTGGTATTGTGGTTCTAGGGGGGGAAGAATACATGATGGTGACAGCATTTCAGGAAGCAGCAGGAACACTGGGAGAAGCAACGGCTGAGAGCTAAGCTTATTATTATTATTATTATTATTATTATTAATTATTAAAATTCACTTTACATCTCCCTCACAGCCTCCTCTTGGCCCAGTCCCACCCTTACAAATCCTTTCCCTCATTGATCCTTTCCCTTCTCCGCAGGGAAGAGGAATGCCCCCCCCCCGGATACCACCCCACCCTGGGGTGGGCAAGAGCTTGGCTTCTTCTGTTTAAGCTTCATGACTGATTACTTTATCTTTCCACGGTTTCTCTTGTTTAGAGGCCGTGCCAAAATCTCCATAGCTCTAGCAGTGAGCTCAGACCCTCCCTACTCCCTCAGAATGAGTTTTCAACAGAGCAGAGGTGGACAGTGAGCCATGAGTTCAGATCAGCCCAGCAAGACTTCTGCTATATGATACACCTAAAGATGGGATGAAAACAAGCTAATTCCGTTAACAAGCCTGCCTTGTTTCCATCATTTATGCTTCCTTATAAAAGAAAAAGAACAATGGTATTTCAATATTCCATGTAGCGTTTAATTGGGATTCAGCTATCTGATATAAATAATATCAGGGCCCTTTAATATTACAAGTCCCTGGTGTGGAATATCTAACTAATGAGGGATGACAGGTGGTCTGTGCTCAAGCCTTACCATCTTGTACTAACACTCACCGTGATAAGTAACCCATCCTTCCATGTGGGAAACCCCCTAGGTGGCTCTCAAGGGAAACACAGGAAAGTGGTAACATCTTCAGAATGATGACAAGGTTGGCAGAGAGCTAAATTCGTACCACATTTGAAGCTCTTGATTGTCGTTGTTTAATCAAGGCTGGAAAGCTTGGGTTAGTACCAAATAATAATGAAGTCAGGGTTCAGCCTGCTCTGTAGGTTTGGTCCCACTGGGTTCTTTATCCTAGATGTTTATTTCTCCCCAATAGTAGCCAGGAAATATCCAAGAAGGGAAACGAGAATTGATCAATTGTTCTGACTTGACAATGTGGGGCACAACGGCATAGAAGTAGCAACCAACACTTCACTAATAGAAAGCCTCAATGTTTGCAAAGAAAGGATGCAGGATCTCAATCAAAACATTTTACAATATTTTATTCAAAAGACACAGACCCAACTCTTATGAATGTAAGATCCAAAGTTGAACATGACAGTTTGGGGGTTGGATATTTTCAAACTCACATTTCTCTTGACCCTGTTTAGATACAGAAACGCCAGAGCTGGCAGCACTCACGACTTCCTTTAAAGAAAAATCAGACCTAAGTATCATGGGAAGAACTCAAACAATATTTGCTCTAGGTGGTCTTGGAATGCTATAAATGGTCGTCAGACTTGGTGGAGCTCATAGGGATGACCAGAAACTTAATACTAACGTGGCATTAATGACCTAACAATTCGATCACTGGGGTAGAAACAGTCTGGTCATTGGGAATTTGGGAGCTAGTGAATATTTGTATGTCTTTTCCAAAGAGAGAGGCCACTAGAGTCTAAATCCTGGTTCAGATGGCCAAACTGTAGCAATGTAATAATAAAAATGCCAGTGGGATTGGAGCCTTACACCCCACATCTATCCAGTGGCATGCTTAGATGATGCAGAGTGCAAGGGACACTGAGAAATCTCACTTTTTTTCTTCACTAACCTTTTCCAGACATTTTTATACACGGTTTACATGTTTATACACTGTCTACTGCTTCATGACACAGTCCCAACTTTCGGTGCTTCTACTGTAGCTTAGTCTGCTGCCTCTTTCCTCATCCTGTCAGGCTGCTTCTGAATGTCCTACCTTTCAAGGCACAGTGTTCTGCTTCTGTAAGTCACCCCGTTTACTCTTGTCTTGGGGGACCTAAGTGAGGACACAGTCCATGTTCCTCTCATTTTTGAACCAGATCTTTCTTCAGACATCTCTGTAATCTGCACAGGCTCATGCTTATTTTAAATATTCAGTGAAGTATCTTTGCACAGGAAAGTGATCATTAGCTAAATCCTAAGTTTGATCCTTAAGAAGCCTGAACTTCAGAGATTTATTTCAAATTATAGGGATCTTTTGAGCAGACTTCAATGACATTTACCTAAGCCTTTAAACATATTTATTCTATGAAGTTTATTAAACATTTCCTTCCAAATCTCTTGCCTCCAAGTGAATTTTATGGACTCAGTGAATGCTTTCTTGACAAATAGTATAAAATATTTTAAATCAGTTTTTGTACAAATAATAAAACATCAAAGAGGATAGATTAATGCAAGTCTTAGTTTTGTCCAGCATATCCTGAAGTCTTTTAGATTTTACATTCAAGGTAAATATTTAATATGATATTAACTTGCATGGCCTGTTTTAGTTTAGTTCATTACTTAAAATCCCTTTTTGGATAAACCCTGCTTTAATATCTTAATTTGTTCACAACAATTTACCATTATCTCCCATTTGCTCTCTACATTTTATTTTGTTCCTCAAGCTAATAAATAGAACAAAATAGCAATAAACTAGGTATAAAAGTGAATCAGATTCTAAAGCTTGGAGAATCTGGAGACTACCTTCCACTCCTCTGCATCAGATGATGCCTTTTTCTTTGGTGTTGGGTTCCCTACCAGACCATCCCATAATGGCAGTCTGCCTACTAGCTCAGGACAGCATAGTCTGTACCAAGATGTTGAACAACTGGAGATAAATTGCTTCATTAGTTTTTTCGTTGATAGAAAGAGCAGAGACACTATTATTTTAAATCTTACCTTTTCTCCTCTGGAAGGGACTCAACTGAGTATGGTTCACATTCGTAACAATGTTTCAAAGGTTTGAAGACTATCTTTATTTCCCATTAGTGAAGCAACTGCTGTTAAGTCTGAAGCGTCCCCGATAGTTCATCTTGAACTAATCTGAAATACTTAGCGCTTCCTTTGCTCCCCCCACACACTCCAGCTTGCGCTTTGCTATCTAAAGATTCTCCCAGCCCCAGATGTGATACCCTTGGGTAGTTTGGTGCATAGCTCACTAGGACTAGCCTCTTCCTAGTAGGTAGGGAGCCCTCTGAAGCCTATGTGGCTGCAAGAACCAACCCCTTCCAGCTGACTTGTGGACACACTGCTATGGTCAACAGGTCAGCTCTAGTCGGTATGCTCTCAAGAGGCACTGTGTGTGCTGGGACTTATTTTCAGAGCATTGCCATAGTTCCGATGCAATAGAAGCATACTGTACCAATTCCTGATGTTGTCATTACAGAATCATTCATTAACTTTTTTTTTGATTCATACTATCTGCAATTTTTTAAATTAACTTTCATATACCTCCCAGATCTTATCTACTCTTCTTTTTGAATGGAAGTCTTACTTTCTGTTCTCTTTTACTTTGGTTTGGACAAATCCTGGCATAATCACAGTGCAGGAGTCCTGTCCCAGGGCCGGCTACCATCTGTCTTAGTTTTTCTTTCTTTCCCTTCTCTCTGTTTCTTTTCCTTTCCCTCACTTTCTTTTCCTATCTTCTTTCCTTCTTTCTTGCCTTCTTCCCTCCCTTCTTCCTTTCCTGCCACCATCTTTTCTGTGTGATGTCCTTCTTTCCTTGTTCAAATCCTAGAAGAAGAAACTTGTCTGGTCATGATCCTGATAGCAGGTTAGCTTCCCTTTGTTAACCTGTCCTGTTTACAGGAAATGTCTTACAGGGATGATTACGTTGATTAAAAAGAAAGAATGAAAGAAATAGAAAAAGAGAAAAAGAGAGAAAGAAAGGCAGTTTTCATAAACAAGTGTAGAATCTAGCAAGCTGCCGCCATACGTGCATCCTTGTGACTCTCACCTCTAGATTGACTCGGTCTATCAAATCCTCTGAGAAGCTGCTTTAATAAGATTACCAAAGGAAGTGAGATTAATCTGACAGGGAATTCTCTTGATGGTCTTGCTTCTTGGATTTTGTCAGATTCCCTAATATAAACTATCACTTTAACAACTCATGTTTGCATCTTCCCCAAGCCCAACCTTCTTATACATGACCCAAACTACAATCTATATTTGCACATCTCTAGCGACTATAATTCCTCATCAATAACAGCTAATGCTTCTGCAATCTTATCTGTTAATACATGAATGGGTGGACATGGACAGGTCCTGTGTAGGTAGCCCCTGAAATGAGGATTTACTCAGCTGCCAATGGTGCAACTAATAGGTAGCTTCCAACTCTCTTGACGGCACTCCCTTGCTGCTAATTACCCTGGGATGCTTAACAAAATGTAGCCAGCACATCAGGACTTTTTAAAGATAAAATACATATTTTTATGTAGCAAAGTTGGAATTTTATTAAAGGGCAAAGACACACCCAGAACATGGATATGAGCTTCTCAAAGAAGTTATGTTGTACAAAAAAAAGTATATTTTTAAATCAGATTTTTAAGGATGAGGATTTAAAAAAGGAAAGGAACTGAGGGAAAAGAAGGCCGAAGTGCTTTCTAGGGATGGATGTCTGGGGGAACGGGGGGGGGGGGGGAGAGAGAGAGAGAGAGAGAGAGAGAGAGAGAGAGAGAGAGAGAGAGAGAGAGAGTAATGATTTCTAGTGTCCACGAATTCTACTGGGAAAATGCCATACACATGTGTGACAAGAGAAAGCCTCCTCTCTGGTGAGGCGGGCGACTGTAGGAAGCTTCACAAGCAATAGGAGACATGGTCCCCCAAATCTCAGCAGCAGGAACTGGAGGAGCTGGGAGATAATCAGAAGAGCATCGTGCCTGGCATATGCCTCCCATTCACGCTCTCCCCCATCTTTGAGGAGATTAAGACGGCTTTGCGCATGAATCTGTGTGTTAATAAACCTAGGAGAGACTGAGATACTATTTCAGCTCTCTTACTCCCGAACTGTGTGTGGCTTCTGAGAAATTTCCTTTGCGTTAGTATTCAAGCCACTCTGAGAAGATTCCAAGACTGCGAGGAATGACAGGAGGGCTCAGCATTCAGGATTCTGGCTGTTGTTGACACTTTGAAGCTACATCTGTGGGTGCCAATCTGGTGCCCCGATTCCCCCTGCCTGTTGGGAGGGCCCCTCAGTATCAGCACCCTCCCAACACCCCAGCCACCTGCCAGTTGGCATTCAGTGGCAAATTGGAGTCAGAGTGGTCCACCTTCCTTCTGGGTGAAAAAAAGGAAGAGGACTGCAAAAAGCCCCAGGAGCCACCCCTCGCGCCAGACATGCAAACAAAACTGGCAGAGTGGAAAGAAGCTGAGAAGGAATGTAAATGGCGGTGTGTGAGACAGAGCACAGAGGACCCGGAAATGGCACTCTTCTTTCCGCTTGGTGGAGGAGTCGCCGGTCTCTCTGAACCTGGGACAGGATGGTGAGAACCCTGACTGTACTGCACTGTAGGGCAGCAGAGAATGGCTTAGCTTCCATCTATAAGGGAATGAGACACTTAAACGCTATATGGAAGAGAGGAGAAAAGGAGAAGCAAAGCTTGTAAGAACCAAGTTTGCTCTTGAGTATCTTCAGCTTTTAGGCTTTAGTATGGTGACACTCAACCAGGTGTGACAGCGGAATAAGCAAACTCAGAAGATGGGGCTGCTATGACATTGCACAGAGCATAGAGATCCTCTTCATGGGAGAAACCCAGGAAGTTGGCATAAAGGGTCCTCCTACTTACAAGACAAGGTCCACACTGGTGTTTGGATGGTGATCATTTCTACGAGTTCACTCCTCCCTTTTGTAGGTAATTCCCAGGCCAGATTGTAGGGAACTGGTGCTTTCCACCCCAGATCTCAACCCCGAGATTTCAGACTCAAATATTCTTTACTCAACTGAACATTAGCATGAATATATTCAGTAATTTTTTTATACCCACTCCATCCATTTCTAACGCTGTGCTAAAACACCATGACCAAAAGCAACTTGGGCAGGAAAGAGGTTACATGTACCATCTTCCAGGGGACTCAAGGCAGGAGCCTAGAGGCAGGAGCTGATGCAGAGCATGGATAAGTACTACTTACAGACTTGCTCCACATGGCTTGCTCAGCCTGCTTTTGTATAATAGCAAGGATCGCCAGCCAAGGTGTGGTATTGCCCGATGTGAATTGGACCTTCCCAACAATCATTGAAGAAGAAAATGCCCTACAAGCTTGCCCAGAGACAATCTGGGGGGGAGGGGGCAGAATTAATGGTCTCTATTTTCAAATGACTCTGTTTTGTGTCAAGTTGGCATAGCAGTAGCAAGCACACTGCCCAAAGCGGAAATCAAAATCTTCATCGCCTTGACCAGCATCTTCCTCCACATCTCTTGACTGCATTAAGTTCTCTTTAGTATCCAGGTAAGATACCTGACCACCACTCATTTGTCCTTCCTTAGCCTATCTTTATCGAGCACGTGACCAGGCCTGGTTGATCTGAACACTCTTGCCCTTTCGTCTGTCGGTTCTGTTCTTTATGAACTCAGTGCTGTAGTTTCTAATTACTGTCGTAGGATAAAGTTGATGGGTACCTTCCAAGCCCAAGAAATTATCAAGTCTTTCAAGTTCAAGTCATCTGCCTTCACTGCAACTCAGGCAGCCTCAGAGGTACCTAACCTTACTGTCTTTTGTATTGTGTCTTAAATACATATTAATGACGCATTTTAAGAAATGTATTACACAATTCTGTTCTATTCATTCCCCTTCTAGAAGCGAAGGATGGGAAGAAGGAGGGGAGAGAGGTAGGAAGGAAAGATAAAGGGAGTGGGGGAGGGACAAGTATTCGTTCTAAACATCAAATGCTTTTAAAGTTTGCTTCTGACGAGTCAGATCTTCTGTTGTTGGAGAGTCTTCTTGGTAGCATCGCCTTCAGATAGACTTTCCTGCAATCATGGAGTTCATAGAGAGTCATCAGTTCTCTGGGATCACTTCATGCTCACCGCATTGGATCCTGTTTTCCCCGGCTCTAAAACTTGAACAAATCCATCCATTTGGATGTGCCCCCCCCCTTCTTTTTGAATTAGATATTTGCTCCTAGCCTGGGAGATTACATGCCAACTTCCTGCCAGGAGCACCTTCCGCACAGCTGCGTTATAAATATCTGGGATGAAATCGGGGAGGATTAAATTGGAGATTGCAATAATCTTCCTGCCAGTGCCAAGGAGTCCTGAGAGGTTCGATAATAATATCTCACATTGCCCAATTAGATCTTGAGCCTACCGGGCTAGGAGTGGATCCAACTTTTGTTGGCCTTTCTCAGGGCTGATGGTATTTAAGGAGGTGCATTGCTAGCTAGTGTTAATGTCTCTTGGTAATTATGCTCTATTATTGGATTATTCTTTATTTAAAAGCATTGTGGGTTTCCCCCCCTGCCCCGCTTCAGAAAAAAAATAGATGCATGATCCCATCAGGATTTCTGCCATTTGAATTTCATGAATCACAAGATGCTAATGGTTCCATTCCAGGGTCCTTATTTTGGAAGACAACAAAGTTGTTTTTAACTTGTAAGAAGGCAGGTAAAATAAGGAAATCTATATGAGACTTTTGGATACTGCCCTGACAATGAGTTTTCATGAGACATGAGCAAGGCATGTCCTTGGGAAGTGGGCAGAACACAAGCTGTGGCTGCTTTAGTCTGAGTTTTCCAGGGAAAAGGAACTATGGGAAATTTGCTTATTTTTTGGATTGCTCATGTGAGTATGAAGGATGAGATGTCTCACAATTTGCACCTGCAAGCTGGAAAGCCAGGAAAACGCACTTGTTCTTGCAGAGGACCTGAGTTCAATTCCCAACACCCACACAGTGGCTCATAACCATCTATAACTCCAGTCCGAGGGAGTCTCAGGCCCTCTTCTGACTTCTCCTAGTAGCAGGCACTCACATGATACATATATATGCAGACAAAGCACCCATACACACAAAGTAATACAATAAATAAATAAATCTAAACATTAAAATAGAGAGGGACTAGTTCACTTCCTTCTCCCTCTTTGCTCTATCCGGGCTCTTGGCACCTGGAGGAGTTCTACTCACAGTGATGAAAGAGAAATCGCAATGTCTGCTGTCTGTCTCTCTGAGAAGCATCTTCATTCTCATAAAATTTGTATTGTGTTATGCTTCTTGTATTATTTGTGAATGTGTGTGGTTTTGTGTTTGAGCATGCGCACGTGCACACATGTGTTTGTGTGTGTGAGTGTGTGTGTGTGTGTGTGTGTGTGTGTGTGTGTATAGGTTTTTGTGCACCTCATGCAGATGCCAAAAGATGACAGTAGATCCCTTGGAATTGGAATAATCAGGGACTGAGCTACATCTGTGTAGCAGGAACTGAACTCAGGTCCACTGTAAGAACATCAAACAATCTCTGAGCCATCTCTACAGTGCCCTGTGTCTTATTCCCAGTTATATTTTGCTCATCTTTCCCCCCCCTTGGTTTTTCGAGTATTTTGCTCATCTTAAATATCGAGTTTATTATTTCTTTTTTTTCTCTTTGACAATACTTTCTTCTGTATCTACTAATTTTAATGTCTATTATGGGCAGGATCTAAAGATACTAAAATATTGGTCTTTTTGTTTTCCATAAAAAACCCTTTTGTTAGGTCTTCCTGCCCTAGAGAGATGATTTTTAAGTAGCTTGTTTTGAGAGGTCAAATATATTTTAATTTTCCTTCATGATTTCCTTTTATGGTTTCACGTTTAGAAAACCTTTTCCAACTTCAGGATTACAAAAAGACTCACATGCTTTCCTCTTATTAATTGAATAATTTATCTTTCCTCCACAGGTTTAAAAATGTCATCTTTATCATTTGCTAATTCTTAAATATACATCAGCTATTTTTGGATTTTCTACTTGATTCCCTGATGTGTTTATGTTGGCACCAATTTTAAAATCACTTAACAATCGTGGTTCATGACATATTGGGTTATCTGCCAAGGAAAGCCTCAACTTATCACTCCTTGATTTCAGACATTTTTCTCCTACCAGTATTGTATTAATCCCCAAAGAGAAATTCTATTTGGGTGTTCAAAAGAATTGTGTCACATTTTAGATCCAGTTACAAAAAAATCTGAGCAATGTTAGATATTCTTTCAATAAGAATATAGCTTCCCTTTTTTATCAACTATTCTTATAGGACCTTCAGTAAAAAGATGCTGTGTGTTTTCGTTCAGTTTATTCCTAGATATTTTATGGTTTTAGTTATTACTGCGAATAGGATATTATTATCATATATTTTAAGCTTGTCATAATAAGTAAATGGAAAGATTTTGCTTTGCTAGTCAGTTTATTGCTTGTCTTCTTAATTATATAAAAATTACAAGGAGTCAATAGTGGTACAGCCTGAGAAACAATCAACTGGCTTAACAATTTTTAGAATACTCATAGACACTAGTATGATCCTTTGGTGGGGTTACTTTCTATTTTCTTAATAGTATGTGATTTATATTTTCCAAGAAAAATAATCCATTCCATTGGCATTTCCATTAGTAAAATGAAAGAACTAATAATTCTCATATTTAAAAATACTGTCAGATTTATATCTATTTTATGCTTGTGAATGCCTTGCCTGAATGTATATATGTGAACTATGTACATGCCGTGGACGCCGGAGGACGGTGCTGAATCTCCTGGTCCCAGGGTTACAGATGGCGGTGAGTCACCATGTGTGTGCTGGGAACCAGACCTGCATTCTCTTCGAGAGCAACAAGTGCTCTTAACAGTTGCGCCATCACTCCAGCCCCAATTCTTAGAGTTCTGTGTTTTAAAGACAGTTATGTGGGGTGTGGCCAACTGTAGTTAGTCTCCATGATAAAGCGGCTGAGCACTAAGCAGGATTTCAGTTAGAATAATTTTTCAAATCTATCTCCTTTTCTAGTATCTGTTACAGGTAAGCAACCATAATATCTATAATTCCAGGCCATTGTTCCCAATCTTTAGGATGGTTCGTTTTCAGTTTGAGTTCTACGAACTAGAATTGCAAAATAATCTTAACTAGTGATAATGAATGGTGTCCCTGGAGATGCGAGAGTCACTCAGGAAGAGGCGTACGTGTAAACGGCAGTAAGCAAAAGTCTGTTTCTTTTCTAGATTGGGAATTAGTGATGAATTTTATCTTCCCCTCCCCCCCTTTCTGTAAAGGTTGTTGTATGCATTCTTTCATTGAGCTTTCTAAACTGATATTTTCTATTAATCCATTTTACAGATTGGAGTGTGAGTGAGTTCTTGTACCTTTGATGAAATACCTGACCAAAAACCAAACCAACCAAACAAACAAAAACACCAAAAAAAACAAAAAACAAAAAAACAACAAAAAAGAAAGAAAAAAGAAAAAAGAAAAAACAAACCAACTTAAAGTGGGAAAGGATTTATTTGGCTTCCTAGTTTCAGAGATTTCGGTCTCTCATGGCAGGGAAGGCATTGCAGAGCAAAACACTTCCCATCATGGTGGTCAGGAAGCAAAGAGAAGGAAATAGAAAAGGATGTTGGGGACAGCATAGGACATAGTCCCAGTGACCCGTCCTCCGAAGGCACCCTCCTACCCCCCCCCCCCCATAATGCCATCTTATTATTCACCAAGGAATCAATCCATCGATCAGGTCAGAGCCAGTATGATCCAATCTCAAGATCCATTCTTACAGACACATCCACAGATGCTTTTGACTAAGCTCCCAGACATGTCCTAATCCAGTCACGGTGGCAATCAAAGCTGGCCACCACTGAAAGCATCATTGCATTCGTTGGGCATGATACAGAATGTCCATTATAAAACTGAAGTCAACTTGCTTGTATTTTATTTAACATTGTTGTGTGTAATAACTGGTCATAGTATTGGCTGCAATATTTTTGTGTTTCCAACAATTTTCGTTAATTGCCCTATTTTTGTGCTTGCATCTTCTTTATGATCTTTTTAAAAAAATTACTTATTTTATTATTTTATGTGGCTTGGTGTTTAGGCTGCATGTATGTCAGTGTGGGAGTGTCAGATCCCTTGGAACTAGAGTTACAAACAGTTGTGATCATGTGGGTGCAGGGAATTGAACCCAGATCTTCTAGAAGAACAAACAGCCAGTGCTCTTAAGGACTGAGCCACCTCTCCAGCCTTTCTCTTTATAATGTTAAAACCTAAGTGATACTGAGATTTCCTGCTTCTCAAAGAAGGTTAAAATACTAATTGCTATGAGTCTGGGATCAGGTTATTTACATTTCTTTTCTTTTCTCAATAGTTTCGGCTTGTTTCTGTTTTTAAAATCCTTCCCGAGTGATTTTTATTTTCCTAGAAAAGAATCCATTCCATTGGAATTTCGATTTGGTAAGATGGGAGAACCAATAGTTCTCACATTTCGAAGGATAATCACACCTGCTGCAACATATACTTTTTGTCATTAATATCATTCTTTGTTTGGTTAATAATGACAGATGTGTTCTGAGTACTTCCTAAGCAACAGATCTTATGATAGAAGATTTTCATACATCACCTCATTTAACCTCACAAGCTGCTGGTTTTCTTCAGAGCAAGCACAGGAACACCGCTCCTGGGACTATGTAAGCATTCTCCTTATCACAGCATGTTTTTCAAGATAGATACTAAAAAATTAAATTTGGGGTCATTTGTTATACAGTAACATAAAACAATGAGCGATGATAGTAGACCCTTGCCAATCACTTCCTTCTGGTTTGTATGGATAGGAATCAGTATCCCTGAAGTCTATTCTTATGAGGAAATCAGTAAACCAGCACTGACTAACAAAACAGATTTATAACGCAGAAGTCAGAGCTTCTTGGTGTGGTGTGGGGTGTGGGGTGTGGGGTGTGGGGTGTGGGGTGTGGGGTGTGTGTGTGTGTGTGTGTGTATGTGGTGTATGTGTGTATAATCCATACATAGCAAGCAGCCAGTTTCAGAGATATGAAAGTATTAGCATAGTTAATCCGCATTGAGCATGTGGATCCATCCAGTACAAGGCACAAATGTAAGGTGTCTCATGGTAGTGAAAGACCCGAGCCCATTATAGGGAAGTTAGACCCCCCTTAGCAAAATTAAAGCCAGAGATAATATAGCCATATTCCACCGCCTAATGGCTAACATACATCCTTTGTCCCGGGAAAATAGCTAATTGCAGGGTTGTTATAGCAACCATCCACACCTTTTGTCTCAGGAAATGGCTAACCTACACCTTTTGTCTCGGGAAATAGCTAACCATGGGAGTGATGAACTTAGGACATTCTATACCTTTCCGTGACGCATAGAATTTCCTTGCTTCATGGCTTTTTCTTTAAATACCCCTGACTTCAGCTGCTCAGAGTCGAACTCCTCTGCCTCTGCGTAGGTTATGAGCTCGACCCCAGTGCACTGGTCCCCGAAGAAACCTCGTGTGATTGCAGCAAGGACGGTCTTTTGTGAGTTCTTGGGGGGGGTCGCGCCATCCCGAGATTTGAGTGAGGGTCTCCCCAGCTTGGGGGTCTTTCAGTAGACATGACCATCAGGGGTGGGAAGGCAAGGCCTTTCTGGCCGTCTCAGTGTTTCCTGTTACCACGTAGCTTCTTGCTCTACTGTCTTGCATTATTACTGTTGATTTGTTTCATTTTATTTTTTGCTTCATTTGACTCAGTACAAAAAATTGCCAAAGGAAGAGGAGGAGGAATCAATTTGCAAGCAGGGAAGATGGCTCTATGATGGAAAATTAAAATATTGGAAACATAAAAAAGCATTCAGTGTCTTTGTTAGTCTATTGAACAGGGAAATGTATTTTCAATGATGATAATCCTGCCACAAAAAGTATTAAAAATAATTTGGACTTTTGAAAACCACAGGATTAACAAGTCAGAGTTCAGGAGTATCTTCTGGGTATGAAAGATTTATCCAAAACAAGGGAGGTGAATCAGAGGTTGGGGTTCATGCCAGTTAGCCTAATGACCATTGTAGTGACATCTTAAGTTGGGTGAAAAAAGAAAAAAAGAATGTGTAGTATAGTTTTATTTATTTATTTATTTACTTATTCAGTAGAATGAGACTGCTCCTGACTGAGTAATGAAGACATGGGTGGAGATAATTGGAATGAGATCCAGGAGGCTACACAGCACAAAATGTCATCACATGAATGAAACAGATTCCGGTGCTATCATGTCACCAAGAGTACATCTTCTTAATGGTCACAAGGAACCCTAAAGCTGAAGAGATGGAAAAGACACGCTGCATCTTGGCTGAATGTGGCAGGAAATGGTAAAGAAAGCCTGTTGTCTTTTATAACTCAGAAAACTCAACATACCTCAGGGAAGTTCTATATTTTCAGTGTATGACAAATTATCACATTGCAGCCTTCTTGGAAAGAACTGTGATGTAATTTGGGAAACAACAGTGTGCAATATAATTCTTTTCTGTGAAGCGTTCATACTTAGCTATTAAGGGCAAGTACACAAACAAGTAAGAGCTTCAAATAATGAAGGCCACATTTGTGTGGTGGAGAGTTGACCCTTGTGACCAATGAAAAATTTCTCAAAACCATACAGAATAAGAAGGAGAGAAGCTCATATGTTTAAGAACAATCAGCTCTGTGACATGAAGTTTTTCTTCCCATTTATATGAAATATAACCCAAGAATATGTAGGTTCTGAGAAGTAGGCAGTTGGCTCAATATAACAGTGACTAATGGCATTCGCTTGAACTTGGTGGATTTAAAACCCCTATACTTAAATTCCCTATTCCGGTCTTCTCTCTTTCCATGTCTATCTTCTGCTTGATGAGATTTGGGATGTTTACTGGTTGTGATAAAGGGGAGATATTTGGGGTGCAACTACACTGTGTTTATTTTGAGTTAACATTTTCTTATTGACTACATTATAGGCCTCTGGAAAGCAGTCATTTCTCCCTGCACACTGGGTGTATGGATCCATCCAGTTAATTATTTTAGTTGTCTGATCACATATGTATTTTTATGAGTGCTTACTGAAACAGCTATGCATTTATGATTTCAAGGATATCAATGAGCAGACAGCCTACCAGAAGCCAGGAGCTGCTTCCAGGAACATGGATGATACCAGGAGTTTTAGGAACTTATGAACCATTCCCTACTGAGCATTTCATGAGCACCTCCCCACCCAGGCTTATTAGATGTCAAGTTTGTGCACCTTGCACGGTGTGTGAGTGCCAACTCTCAGATCTGTGTGACATTGGAAGCCCTTGGGAAGTTGTCATATTATTGAGGCCTGGGATTGACCTCCAGGAATTCTTATCTAATCAGTCTGGTATACAACCAATGAACAAATGGTTTATTAAGCCTTTCTAGGTGATTCTAATGTGTAGCAAACTTTGAGAATCCATATGCTACCTTTTATGTTCAGGTATCAGCAACTTTTTTTTCTATAAAAGGCAAGATTGTAAATATTTGAAACTCGGCTGACCATATGGTCTCTGGCCTGAATATTCAGCTCTGCTCTTGGGGCACTAAAGCAGCCACAGACAATATATTAGCAAGAGAGCATAGACATGTCCAACAGAACTTTACTAATGGACACTGTAATTTGAATGCCACCAACTTTTCAGATGTCACAAAAGAATATTATCATTTTTTTAACTAAAAAATACTTTAAATTGTAGAATGAGTATAAACAATCTAACAAAAGAAACAAACAAACACACTAACAACCAAATCCTAGTGCAAATTCTGCTGCAAGGGATGAACAATACATATAAGTTTAGGACAGGCAGGGAGAGCAGTCACTCTCAGCTTTGTTGCTAAGGGCAAGTGTGACAAAATCAGCTGTCTGATGGGGAAAGTAGAGTCCGGATTTGACCATGAAGTCCAGCATCTCTTTGAGAAAGCGCTGACATTTATCTCCAAACTATGCTTTTTATTATTTTTTTAAAAATTAATTGTATTTGAAGACAACTGAGGTGAAGAAAGCCTTCCTCCCAACCTCTAAAGATAGTCAGGGAAATGCAACCAGTAGCAACAAATATATTGTTTAATTTAAAAATAGTTCGGGTGGTGGAGAGAAGATGAGTCCCCAGTTAAGAATACTTGCTGCTAGTGAAAGGAACCTGGGTTCAGTACTCTGCACCCTCACATGGGCTCACAACCACCAATAACTCTAGTTTCTGGGGATCAACACCCTCGTCAGGCTTCTGAAGGCGTCAGGCACACATGTAGTACACTTATATACAGGCAAGCAAACACTCACACAGAAAATGAAAACAAATAAATCTTTAAAAATTAGAAAGCATCTTGAGCCATTGTCCAACTGTCTGCACCCACGTTGCTGGGTAAGACCAGGCCTGTCATATGTTCATTGAGGGATTTCCTCAATATAATTGAAATATACTTTCCCCTTGCTCGCCATGTACTGCCAGATCAAGCAAATAGTGTTAAAATATTATGGTCAGTTATACATATAAATCTAGCAGGGCTAATGAGAATATTCTCTAGATTGTGGCATTGGCTGGACACTTATCTTATTCTTCAAGATAAAATACCAGTCTGTATAATTCATTGCTAAGTTTTCTCCTTACTGTGCACTGTGCCTAGAATCCCATTTTCCATTAAATAATAATCATTGTAATTAATAGGCTGGTTATGTTATCTCTCTGATCTGGTTACAGTAATTTATCACAGGCATGTAAATGAACACCAGGAACGTGGTACATCCTTCTTTTGAAAAGAAGGTAAAGAATATAAAAATGTAATAACCCTCAAGGGGACACAGCAGGTGCACATGGCTCGAAACTCACTGAAAAAGTGCAGCGTGTGGAAACAGTCCCTTCTTCAGGGCACTGCCCGACGTTCCCTTGCATCTTTCTCCCGTAGTGATTCCAGAGAGGTTGATGAGTGAGTGTATGTCTTCTTCAAATTGTCCACAGTGCCCTGGGCTCGATCTGTGGGTTTGTTTCCAGCTCTGCATCTTGCATATCTTAGCAGCCACCTGCTACCAAAAAAGAAAGAAAATGATGTCAGACATAATTAATTCAGAGCTTGAGTGTTCCTGAGAAGGATTTTAAAACTCCTTTGCCTTACCCTGGTTCTTTAGGGAGAAGTTGTTACCACCTCCTTTGCTCCAGTTTTCAGGCACTGACCATTTATTCAGGCAAAACAGGGAAGAGAAAACAAAGATGCCGGTTGGGTTAGTCTCTAGGGTCTAGTGGAATTCAGCTGCTTGTCTTCGGCTGAGTTGATCCCCCTGACCCTTATTGCAAAGGCATTACTCAAGCCTGTATGTTTTATAATCCATAGACCTCATTTAAGAGAAGAGCAGGAGAAATCACATGATGTTAAGGTAGTGCTGGCTGAGGCAGATGAAACCATGTCGTTACTGCAACAAATTGGAAGAAAGAGCTTCGATTCAGGGGCTGGGTATGTAACTCAGTGGTAAAATGCATTGAGCGCTAACACCTCTTGGACTCGAATAATAGCGACAGACTCCCAGGCTGAAGGCTTTGGGAATGTTGCTAAATAGCAGATATCTCAATTCATCCTTAATAGAATAGCTCTAACAATTGGTTGGCAAAGAGAACTAAATCTGAGTGTGTTCTTTAAGCATTGGAATAGTAACTGGGCTCCTTGGGAAAATAAAAGAGACTAATGGGAAGGGAAGGAAGAGAGAGAGAGAGAGAGAGAGAGCGCCTGAGAGGAAGCCTGGTCAAAGTACATCAAATACTTGTATACAAATGTTGCTATGAAGCTCATTATTTGTATATGCCAATAAAGATTTATCTTCCTTGCGTCCTCTTCCTCTTCTTGGTCCTTCTTCCTTTCCACGGCTAGAAAGATTGAGATAGAAACTGTTCATCTTTCTTGCTGTCCCCCACTCTTTCAAATTTTTCACTCAGATGAGGAAAAGGAGCAAACAGAAGTGAAAGAACAAATCGAGATCTTGCCATTCCCGGTATCATCCCATCGGAGGCCTCTGCGGTTCACAGAACAAAGACCAGATTCTTTGCCGCAGTGTTTAGATGATTTTGACTGTCCGGGCCATATCGTCTTCCTCCTCTGCTGCCGACAAATGACCACGAACTCTGTGGCTGAAAACAGCGGCATCCATTTGTGAACATACACTACAGAAGCTCAAACTTGACTGACTTCTCCATTCAGGGTTATCGCACAGTTAGATCAAGTGTTAGGTAGACTCTGGACCAAGTTTTCGATGGATTCAGTTCTCACTGGGAGACTCTGAGGAGAATTCCTCCTTCCAGCTCCGAGATCCATAGGTCATTTCTCAACCGGTCACATGAAGATTTTGCTTGAAATTTTACGATCGGAGTGAGGGAGGGCATAGAGGCTGCATTCTAAAACACAAAACAAAACAATGCAAAACAAACAAACAAACAAAAAGCCAACTAATCAATCAAACAACAACAAACAAAAAAAAGAAAGAAAGAAAGAAAGAAAGAAAGAAAGAAAAGAAAAAGAAGAGGAAAGAAAGAAAAAGAAAAAGAAAGAGAAACGTGCTGCTCTGCTCCTGAAAAGGTACACCAATCCCAAAGGCCCCACAGGAAAACACTGTAAAAAATATTTTCAGGGGAAGCAACGGATATGTGTGGGTAGCTCTTCTGGTTTGGGGATGGCCAGGGAGGCATCCAGGGGCCCCGAGTGTCAGGCAAGCAGAGAGGGTGCTGCTTTCCACAGACCGCTGTTCTCCCGCTTCGAAGCGACAGCTGTTATGTCACTGGTGCTCTGAGATTCTGGAATGAGTTAAAGCACAATGTGATGACAGCCTGTGTGGCTCTTTGGAAGACGCATGAGAGTGGGGCCACGAAGCCAAGGAAGGATGTTTCTCTCCTTTGAAGCATCTGAACAGCTCCTTAATCGCCACTTATGTCTGGGTCCCAAGGTTTTCATTCAAGACGATAATAAAAAGACACCTCAAACCTACAGGGAAAACTCATCTACTTTGAGCAGCTTCGAGTCAAGCCTCTGGAGTTACCAAGCTCGAAAGAATCTGATTAATGACAGCACCTGAGATAAGTGGCACTTTAACCAACCTTAACTGTTGATGTATGATGACATAATGTCCCCTCCAATTAATGACAAGGATATAAAACACCTGTATTTAGCAGAGCAGATGCTGCTTTTATGGTTAGATGCGCAGATAAAATTGACTTCTAAAGGACCATCTATAACTTACTTCCCTAGTATTTGTGTCTATATTTATTTCATTTTGTGTGTTAGAGGTGGAGGAGGAAACTTAACCTCAGATTCTTCGGAGCAAAAATGGTCTATGCTGTGCTGTCATTTTACCAAAGAAAATTTGCACCCCATGATTGAGGTGATCTGCCTCAAATTCCAAGAGCCTTTCATACTGAGGGAGCCCCAAGTTTGCTCACGTTTTTCATAAAGGTGAGAAATAACTTTAGTGAGTCAGCCAATCAATCAATCATTCATCCAGTTGGTTAATAAATAGAGCCTAGCTATTTAAATCTTCTATAAACACTTTATACGTAGCTTCAATAGCAGAGTTATATATTATTACATATATATAATATTATACACACATACATATATATGTATATGTATATATTTTTCTATATTGAATGGTTTGAGCTTGTATCCTGGCAAGTTTCATGTCAATTTGACACAAACTAGACTCATCTGGGCAGAGGGACTCTCAACCCAGAAAATGCCTCCAACAGACACATGAGTGAGTGACCTTGCATGCAGTGTTTGTCTGTTGCTGTTTGATCTGTTTCATTTAACATGATACTGGCAAGGATTTCATATGGAATTGGGGTTTATCGAGGGAAGCGAGGCATGCACAAGACAGTAAATATTACATTTTGAGAAGAACAATGAGCAGTAGGCATTGGGAAGCCCGGGTACAGTGGGGCTGATGCTGGCTGGGGAAAGCATCTCAGAAGAGGACTCTGGACAGGAGCGGGCAATGGTAAGTGGGTAGACCACAGAGAGGACTAATCAGATAGAAGATTCTGCCACTGAGGCAAAGACAAGCCAGAATCTGGCGTCAAGGAGAAAACTATTGTTTATAAAATGAATAGTGGGTCAAGGTCCAATTGACTGAGTTAAAATCTTTAATGTCATTGAAGACCAATTTAATTTCGCTTATTTGTTTGAAATAAATTGGTAACCTTAGTTTTTTTTTAATGTGTATGAGTGTTTTGCCTACATGTATGTATGTGTATTGTGCATGTGCCTGATACCCATGGAGGGCAAATGAAGGTCCAGATTTCTTGAAACTGGAGTTATAGGTGGTCATGTGGGTGCTGGGAACTAAATCCTGGTCCTCTGCAAAAAAAGTGCCATGTGTTCTTAACCATTGAGCCATCTCTCTAACCCCCAGGTTCATTTCATTTAAATGACTTTTTAGGAACCAAGAATAGGGGGAAAGTACAGAAAACCCTTCATTTTTCTGTTTAACTTTCAGCCTTTGCATAGTGCTGCTTCTTGGTTTGTTCTATTGTTACAGGTTGAAAAACAGCTGAGAGACCCTGACGGATGGAGTCTAACCTGATATTCAGAAGCCATGCTGTCCAGATGACTCATGTTGTTGACTGAATAACAAAACATAAGAAGAATAGGGATTACTGGAGAAGTGGCCTTGTCATGCTCGCCATTAATCTTTGATTAAACATCTCTGGTAAATTCATAGGTGAAAATAAGAGTGAGTTTTATTTCTTGGAGCTGGGGAATTGATGGCTTTTCTAGTCTTTCCTTCTAACTATTCTTTACTACACAGAAGGGGGTGGGTATAGTTAGCGTGTTTTAGGACATTTGATTGACTTCTGCTCAAGGCTATGGCTCTTGCCTCACTAAGGAAAACGCTTCTCTGTGTGCTCTTTATCGTTATGGGTTCCCGAGGCCAGCAAAGGCACTAGATATAAGGCTGCTATGTTCGGAATGAATCCCTAGAAACATGGCTTCTTTTGAGTGTCCTGCTCAAACATGCTTTCCCTCCCTGTGGTAAATTACTACCCCAATCTCTTACTGAATGAGAGACAGATGGACTTTGTTAGTTCTGTTTTCAGTGTTAAGCAAATAGTCTGCAATTTTCACCTTCTGTTTCCCACTGCTAGTCACAGGTTGAATCATTCTTACATAGCAGAGAGACACCCGGGGTAAAGGAAGGCCAAACAGACAAGGTAGACTTATACAGTATCAGGGACAGGCTACCTCCCAGTGAGTTACTGATCAGACAAGCCCCAGTGCATCTACAACTCTTCAGGCTAGTTCTATTGCTCTTGGTTACATGTCATAACTAGATGCTAAGACCTACTGCTGAAGATACCACATACTCCAGATACAGAAAATAGAGAATCAGTCTTGAACTGACTAGGAAACTTCCTCCATTGTAACTAGTTTACATCATGTCAGAAGGTGCTATGCATTCTTCTAGGGAAGAAACTATATCAATGGTCACATCCAGACAACTACAGCTCCTGCCTGCTGCGGTACCTACCTGACAGATGAGTTGTGCCCAATGATGCAATAGCATCAAGGCGGTTTATGGGAGTTACCAACCATTCCCTTGATGGGATTTGAGACCTGGCCTACATGTTTAACAGGAGTTCATGCTTGGTTCCATAAAAACAATCAAAATTGATGAGCAGAGAAGTCATAGGAACAAAAAGAGGGCCTATTGATGCTATCTTGTTTAAAAATAGTGTCAAACTGTCTACTAAACATCTACATGTATATTCATAGATTTATGCTGGTCAGAGAAACTTCTGGTTTCAGTGGATAGTGGGTAATGTAGAGATTCATAAATGGTCAAACTACTGAGAATAAGTGACTCTGTATCCTTAGTGGTAGATAGGACATCTATATCAACTGTCCCACAAGGTTTGTAAAAAGAATCAGAGGAAGAATGTGCAAGCCAGCTGATGTGAAAGAGGTTTTGTGGAATGCTGTCCTTTGGACACGACATGGCTGTTACATACATGGATTCACAGCAGTTGTGATGAACTCTAATGTGACCTAGAAAAGACTAAGCCAGTAAAAAACATTTAGCATGGATGAGGGAGGGCCTTCTCTCCCTAGTGTAGGAGCTATTGGCAGTTGATGCATATTGGGGAAGAATCACTTATTTTGTAGGTGTGCCTACTGGTAGGTTGGTTGCCCATACTCCCAGTTCATACACAAGGGGAGCATGAACTGGACTCAGTGAGTTATTTAAAGAAAGAAAAGAGGCTATGAATTTGGGAGACAAATGTGATTGGGGGCTTAGGGAGTTGGAGTGGATATAATCCATATATAGTATATGCATCTGTGATATTGTCAAACAAACAAACAAACAAACAAACAAACAAGCAAAACTTTTGACTCCCCTACTCACCCACCCCAAAAATAAAGAAGACAGAACCAAACTTTTTTTTCAACAAAATTTCAAGCTTCCTTATTTCCTGTGCTCCAGTGTTTGCCATAGGCCACCCACCTTCTTGGGACACCCACTTAAAACTTTGCTGTGACTTTCGCTCTTTCAGGTAAGATGGCAGGCTAGAGTCTACCTCTGTGGGAGTCAGTGAAGGAGAGAGTCAGAATACAGAACAACTTCGACATCTTCACTTCTGTCTCATGGCTCCTTGGAACCTTCTTAGGTGACTAGAAACACTGACTTTGTTCTTTTTAACCTCTCATACTGCATTAGGACCACCTGTGCTGTCATAGGTCCCCAGATATCTGTGTTGATTTGTCTTTAGTGACATGCAGCCACTGTGTTATGTTTTAGGAATCATTACAAAACCCAAGCTCAGTTGTCTGCATAAATGATACTGGAAGAGTTGGAACCAAATGTAGTTTTCTTGTTTATCCTCAGAGTAATTTTATTATTATTATTATTGAAACCATGTCACTTTGTAAGAAAGAAGAGAAAACCATGTTTCCATGTTCCTTGTGAAAGCTTATTAGATGTTTAAGATCTAATATCATTAGCAAGATGGTCTCTATTCTCCACTGGTAGTCTAAAAATGGGGGATTAGAACGGCATTCTGCAGGACTTGGAAATGTTATGTAAGATAAATAGGGTCTGTGGTTTGGGATGAGAGCAGAGACAAGAGCTGTGATCAAGACTGTATTCGCTTAGTTTTAACTCAGCAACTTAGGACCCAGTTGCTTTTGAATCTTCATATCCCGTTTTTTGTCATCTGTCAAATAGAGTAATAATAGCAACCACTTCCTAGAGATGCCATATGGATTAAGTAATTAATATTTGCAAAGCTCTTGGAACAGGGCCTAGCAGATAACACGGATATAAGAACTGTTTCCTTGTAATACCTAAGCAGTCATTTGCTGTCTATCTACGGCCTGACAGAAATTATACTAGCTGTTAGGAATATGAAATGACTCTGCCATAGAAGTGGTATACAACAGTTATAGGTGGTGGTGGTGGTAGATGCAGAATCAGAGCAGTCAGTGAGCTTGAACATTTTACCACCACCAAAATACAATCCCACATAACAGTGACAAGTGTTGGAAACAGGGGACCACATCTAGGTCTGTACAAGAAAGCATCCATGGACACAGTCTCATTTACAGGTGTTAGAAGGAGGAGATGTACCAAGGTGCCAATATATAGCTCAATCTTTTTAATTTTAAAAGATACGTGTTTTCATGTGTGTGTGTGTGTGTGTGTGTGTGTGTGTGTGTGTGTGTGTGTGTCCATGCATCACATACACACATGAACAAGGGTGACCACAGAAGCCAAAAGAAAGTATTCACTCCTCAGGAGCTTGAGGTATAAAGCTGATGTGGACTCTGAGAACCAACTCTGGCCCTCTGTAAGAGCTAAGTTAAGTTAAGCCACAGATAACTTTGGAGGCACTTACCAGCTCAAATATCTCACTTTAAAAAAAGGTGTGTGTGTGCGTGTGTGTGTGTTATATTCTGGCCAGCAGAAGTAATGGCATCTTTGCCTGAAGCCACAGGATACCTTATCTTCTTTATCACAAGTGTGTTCATCTTCAAAATGGCTTTTAAGAATAGGATATTCCTTCTTAGAGAGGAGGAACACCATTTTCTCCATCAAAAAATAGTATCCCTTCGACATCAGCTCAGTTTTTGATTTCGTTTGGTTGGAAATGATATACTCTACTTTTAGACTGGTACATTTATTCAGATACACACACACACACACACACACACACACACACACACACACAATGACAGCATTATATGAAAGTTGAATCCTAAGATTCATAGAACATAAACAAATTCCCTTTCTAATTAAACTTTTGCTCAATGCTCTGCGTCCTGAGAGACTAAGGAAGGCCAGCACACACCATAGTGACCAGGAAGTTGTGCATTTCTGAGTGAGAATGTTAAATGGAATCTAAACAACAGTAATTGTTCAAAGAAACAAGTTAGGGAAGGCCAGCAGCTGTAAGCTACTCTGAGTGAACACTGTCTTTTTCTTCTCTCTCTTGACATAGGAACACAAATAAGCTTCCAGAACGAGGGAAAGTTGTGGGGACTGTAATCTACTCTTCCTGGTAAATCTTCAAAAATCAGATACCTCTGCAAAGGGGTTGGTTCAACCCCTGACCCCCAGAAGACATTGTTAAATAAGGGCTCGATGCATGGTTTTCCTCAAGAGGAATCAAACCCTGCAGCTCTAACCTCAGCTCTCCATCATCGTCATTCTTACACGGGCTAGAAAGTAGATATTGTGTCTCTGAGCCTGGTTTGCCTGGCTAAGGACAGTTCCCAGAATGACTGCTTGTTAAAAACAGCATCGTAATCAGATGAATCTCTGCAGATGATTCCATAGGATGACAAGGGAAGTTTACAAATACTCTTTAAAAAAGATACTGTACATTTACAAAGCACTATGGGTAGACAAGGGTCATGTGGAGGGGGCTGAGTCAGGGGCCAGAGCAGCTGGAACTCAGAGGCAAAGGACACAGGCAAGCAGACTTCTGCTTCAGGCTACTTACCTACTTTACATACAGAACTGAACTTATTGAGTGCAAAGCTTTGTTAAGCTAAGTGGATGAGGAAGGCAGACACTGTGTGTTTTCATGTACTGGCTTTTCTACCACTTATGAAATAGGAGATCTGTTTGTAATGGCTTTTCTACCACCTATGAAATAGAAGATTGGTTTGGGAGTGACTCAAGAAAGACGACTCCATTGAAGACCCCGTTTACTCATCTCCCCTAACAGCAGGAGATTTCCCTACCAAGGTCTTTCTGCTAACTTTCTTGGAGTAAAACAATGACCATAGTAATAAGTAATGCGCCATAATAATAAGTAATAAACCAGGCACTGCGACCAAAGCCTGTGTACTACCTTATCCTCTCTGAATCGTTCTATGAAGCTCTCCCCATGACACAGGTGAGGATACTGGGGTGCTGAGAGAGGATCTATTAGTCTTCCAAGATCAAAGATCAGATTCATTATTCACAAGCCTTAGAGAAGATCAAGATTGGCAAAGTAAGGTAGACACGGTGAGGCCAGCCCAACCCAAGACTTGCCATGCAGGTCAGGGACAGAATAATGCTTCTATAAGTGCGGATAAGGGGATGCTCAGGTCTGGACCTATCTAGGAATATGTAGGCACTAAATATAATAACTGTGCTTAATACTTAGTGTGTATATTTCGAGCTGTTGTGGTGTTTACAATCTGTCTATGTCTTGGTTAAGATCACCCAAGAATGCTGAGGGCAGTGCATAATGGCGTGAGGTAGAGTAAATACTCTACTTGGCATAGATGTAGCTCAGTCATAAAAGGCTTAGGTCAGGTGATTGTAAGGGACACTAGACCTGAGTAACAAAGGCTTAGCAATATATCATTTATTGTTAGTTAGATAGATAGATAGATAGATAGATAGATAGATAGATAGATAGATAGATAGGAACGGAACTCAAGGGTAGGCAGTCATTTCCTGAAGTCGTCCTGCATCCAGGCTCCTTAGCTTATGCTGTTCCACTCTCATGAAGGATAGTTTCTATTTTATGAAACAAAATGGCTGGCTTAGACTCCAGACATCAAATCCAAAATCCATTTGGAAAGAAATTGGAACGAATGGCGGTCTTATGAAGTATATTCATTTACGTTCCTTTCTCAGAATTTTGTCTGAGACGATGAAACAATTCCCTGCCAATGTCAATATTAAAAGACAATATGGTGGGGCTGGTGAGATGGCTCATCAGGTAAAGGATTCTGCTGCCAAGCCTGATAAGCTGGGTCCCATCTCTGTGACATGTGTGCTAGATATCAAGAACTGATTGACTCCTGCAAGTTGTCTTCAGGCTTCTAGACATGCACTGTGGCACATGTGTGCACACCTATGTATATACACACTAAGTTAAATAACATTAATAAAAATGATAAAAAAAATAAGGTGACAGCATTATGATGACCTTCTCTTTTAAGGGTCATTTTGCATGGAGAATATCCTTGCCCGAATCTTGAATATCCTCCAATGGCCCTCTGTTGAAAGCTTAGTTCCCAGCCTGTGATAGTACTAGAAAATAGTAGGACCATTAGGAAATGGAGTCTCATAGAAATAAGTTAGGTTACTGAAGATGTACATTTGAAGTGGACTTTTGGGACCCTAGTCTTTTCCCTTCTCTCTTATCTACTTCCTGTTCATCATGAAGTGAATCACTTCCTTTACAGATGCTCTGTCATAATTTATGACATCCATAGGCCTAAAGGCAATGTGGCCAGGTGACTGTGACCACAGCCTAAAATACCAAAATGGTGAGTCAAAATTAACCTTTACTTCTTTGTGTTGATTGTCTGAGGTATTTTTGTCATGGTGACAGAAAGGTGACTAACTCTTGCAGATACTATGTGAATGACCAAAAGAATTATTTCATAGAGAGGAATCTTTGTGGGAGTTTTCTGTAAAATTCAAAGTATATAACAATAGGATTCTGGGCTGAAATTTGAGGCCAAACTTCTGTTTGCTCACTCTTGAAATCAAGAAAAATGGACTAAAGTAAGAAACTGATCATTGGGGAAGTAGAAAAAGATCCATTGCTTTCATCCATCTTTGAGGATTTTGACTGGAAAACCACATGTGTGGAGATTATACCCTAGTTTAAGCAGTAAAAGGCACAGAGTCTTTGAAGCACAGAGAATTAAAGCCTTTGTCTTCGTCAGTGTTCTATTGTTGTGAGGAGACACCAGAACCGTGGCAACTCTTATAAAGGAAAGCATTTTATTGGGACTTGCTTACAGTTTTAGGGGTCTAGTCCATTGTCATCATTGCTAGAAACATCATGGTAGCAGACAGACAGACATCGTGGTACTGGAGAAGTTGAAAGTTCTCATCCAGATTTTCAGGCAGCAGAACTGTAGAGAGCCACTAGACCTGGCTTAGACTTTTGAAAACCAAAGCCCAACTTCTATGACCCACTTCTTCCAACCAGACCATACCTACTGCACTGAGGCCACACAACAATGCCTCTCAAGTTCCCTTACTCCTTAATGACCGAACATTCAAATATATGAGCCTTTGGTGACCTTTCCTATCCAAACCATCACACGTTGGTATATATTAGCTGTGCATGGTTTACCAACTGGTTTTTTTTTAATTAAAAAAATATTATTTTATTTTATGTGTGTGGGTGTTTTGACTACATGTATGTGTAGGCACAATGTACATACCTGGTGCCTACAGAGGGAAGGGAGCATTGGATCACCTGAATTTGGAGTTACAGACAGTTATGAGCTATCACGTGGGTGTTGGGAATCAAACCTGGGGTCTCTGGAAGACTAGCCTATGTTTTTAACCACGGATCCATCTCTCCAGCCTCTGGCTTATTTTTTTCTAATTGTAAGTAATCAACACTGACTCAAAATTATCATGAATAAAGAATTTTTAATTATAAATATTAGTTAATTTAACAAAAAGGAGTGTTGGGGATTATTATATCTACAGATATCTCAGTCTGAATTTGTTACGTCAGGAAAAATAGTTTCGTTGGTCTCTTAGGATCACTCATAGATAACCAGCTTCCACCATTTTCTATATTTGGATTACCGCTTTCTGGATTCTAACAGCTGCGCTAGGATGCATCTTGGTGTTAGAGTGAGTGTCTAGCAAGCATAAAGGAAACACTGGGTTGGATCCACAGAACCACAGAAAATTCTCAAGAAGTCTGAGTTACTAAATTTGAATCTAGTGCCCTCCTGTTGGCCAAGAGAGGGTGACCTATATTGGCAAAGTCACAAGATCAAATGCACTTACAGCAGTGGTTCCAAACCTTCCTAATTTTGTGACCCTTTAATACAGTTCTTTGTGTTATGGTGACCCCCAACCACAGAATTATTTTTTGTTGCTACTTCATAACTTTTAATTTTAATTCATGCTTTAATTTATGAATCTTAATGTAAATATCTGTTTTCTGATGGTCTTAGACAAACCCTGTGTATTCAACTCCTAAAGGGTTGAGACCCACAGATTGAGAACCTCTGACATACAGGATTCTTTACCACAAGAAGACTTAGGACACTTGTAGGAGGAGAGGAAAGGAACACTAGAAGGCAGAAAGAATGGGTTGTGTGTCACTGACATTCAAAGGAACGTAAATGGCAGAAAAATCCCACAGACTCAATTTTCTCATGGTTAAAAAGTTCACAGCCCCATAGGAAGAACAACAATATCAACTAACCAGACTCCCTCTCCCCCAGAGCTCCCAGGGACTAAACCACCAACCAAAGAGTACACATGGAGGGACCCATGGCTCCAGCCGCGTATGTACAGAGGATGGCCTTGTCGGACATCAATGGTAGGAGAGGCCCTTGGTCCTGTGAAAGCTTGATGCGATGCCCCAGTGTAGGGAATGCCAGGGCGTGGAGGCAGAAGTGAGTGGGTGGGTGGGGAAACACCCTCATAGAAGCAGGGGAGGGAAAATGGGATAGGGGTTTCCAGAAGGGAAACTGGGGGAAGGGGATAACATTTGAAGTGTAAATAAAAAAAGAAACAAAGAAAGAAACAAAGAAACAAAGAAAGAAAAGGGAAAAAAAGCAAGAGGTCTGGAGAGATGTTTCAGTCAATAGAAAGCTTGTCTTCAAAGTGTAAGGACCTATTTCATATACCCAGAGTCCATGCAAAAAGCTGGGTGTGGGGACTCTCCTGTAATCCCACGACTGCAGGATGGGAAATGGAGAGCTGAGGACCCCTGGAGGCTGGGAGAGGTGATGCAGCTATCCTGGCCTAAGTGAACCTGTTCTAGGCCATTGAGAGACCTATCTCAAAGCAAATGCACACAAATGCACACAAAGACCCAGGCACACAAAAGTGCACTCGTACACGAACGAACATTAAGCCACACACATACTCCAATAAGGTAGCAAGCAAATCTGCCTAAATTGTACAGAGGCTCTTGGGTTATTGAAGGAAAAGTCCAGAATCTGCAATGTTGAAAAGATCTACTTTAGTTTCCCAGTCATGGGTGATGAGGAGCTGAAGACAAAGGAAGACCATGAGAGTGAGTGTAGTGTACTTCCTGATGATCAGATGCTGAGAAACGTGGGCAGCAGTTCTGCCACTCGGACTCATGGGAAGCTCCGTGCTTCTGACAACCTCCAGGGTGTCCATGAATGGGGCCATCTTCACAAAGTGATTCAGAAAGCCAGTCACATGTCCACATTACAATTGCTAGGATCTAAGCTGTCATCTTCCTTTTACTCTGAGCCATTTGGTCTAAGCTGCCATAAACAAAGACTTTACAGCCACAAATCTTCTGAGTCAAGTCATACTCACTCTACACTTCCATGCGTTGCTGGGAATGTAGCTTAGTGGTCAACTGTCTAAAATCTTGGGATCGACCCTTGTCAGCACATGCGCGCGCGCGCACGCACGGACACACACACACACAGAGTTCCCTTAATCTGGTTTTTTTTTTTTTCATTTGTAAACTGGAGATTTTCACACCTACCATAGAGCATGTTATCCAACTACCTCCGAGACCTAGCAAGTGGTGTACTCTTCCTCTTTAATGCTGGCTCCTTCTCTTGCTGTCTTTCTGCTCGCCTTCCTTCCTCTGAACTCATCTAGACACCCGTCACATGGGCCAGGCAGGACCGAAATCCAGAAGGCAGTGGATGCAAGAAGTGGATAACACTAGCTCATCTTAGGGGATCAGAGGAGCCCCCTGCTTCCTGGGTGTGTGTCTGATGAATTCTCAGGGAGACTACTGGCAGATACAATTGTTAGCTTCCTGGCTGCTCTATGCCTTCTTACAAATGGGGTGACTTAAAAATGATATGACTATGTCATCTTCTTGCTCTGTAAGTGGAAGCCTTCCTGGGCTGACATCAAGTGTTGGCAGGGCCATGTTCCTTGCTGGACACTCCGTGGGAGAAACCACTCGCTTGTTCTTTGCAGGGTCTAGGGGCCACATCATTTCTTGGGTTATGGCCTCAGATACCATCTCTGAACCCAGCAATGTCTGAATAGGTTCTTTCCCATACTGCTGCCTGGTAAGTTCTCTTTCTTCTGCCTGCTTGTGCTATTCATTAGCTTTGATGATTAGACGCAGTACACCTGGATCCTGCAGAGAGCCAGTCTTAAGATCAGCGGATAGCTAATTTCATCCTATCTGCTAACAACATAGTTACCCAATCTTTCCAACATTCCAGATTCTAGACTTTTCCTTCATTAATCCAAGAGCTTCTATACAACTTAGGCAGATTTGCTCCTTATCTGATTGGGGTTTGTGTGATATTGGACATCACCAAGTTGCCCAATATAGCCATTGTTCCCTGGATTTAGACATGGGTTAGAGAGCTATTATGCTATTTATCGAAATCCTGACATTTCTCAGACGCATTAAATGCAGTATTTCTACCAATAAATTATCTTATCTTTTCTACTTATATTAGGGATTGCTTCCTTCTGCCCATATGGACTTATACTCCCAAGATAAGGCAACCCAACCTCACTCTCCTCGATTTGTTAAGTATCACAGTCTCAATGACATCTTCAGACCCATTCCAACACATTCCAGGATGCCTGGAACCTCTCCTTCTGATCTATTATTTTCATGGCTCTTGTACCTATATTACAAACTATGTGTTTTGTCTGTTATTTTTATTTTTGGGTCTCTCTCTGCCACATAATGTGTGTTGGACATAACAGGCAATAACTCACAAAACAATCAATTAATAAAAAAAAGTCATTATGAGTGCTAAATGAAAGCAACTAAAAAGACACGGATGTTTTCGTGGCAATTCCTAATTGTCTCTAGCTTCTAGAATTATTCGCATCAAAAAACTTCTGTCCAAATTTGAGGACACCACAAATTCTGCTAATAAGCCCCAAGAAACTTCAGCTCAAACGTGTCTTTGGCAAACAAATCAACTTTAACTTTTGGAAAGCCACAGAAATCTTCCACGCGGCAGACTGTCTATTGACCTTGCCTTCCGGGAACTATTTGTGCCGGATGGACGTCTCATGAATTCTGCACATCAAGCTCCGTTTGCTTTCCCTTCAGGCAAAGCATCTCTGCTCTTGAATGCAAGAGGCCCCACCAGCGTCCTCAGGATTCCAGGCTACCATCGCAGCTGTCGCAGTGCGCAGTGCACTGTGGTATTCAGGAATGTGGGCAGAAAGCCCTATATGAAGAGGGGTACCAGACAGGCAGGGAAGGGAGAACAGCCCCCAAAGCTTGTGAGTGGTGGGGATTTTTCAAATCAATCTCTACAGTACAGCTACCCTGAATCCGCTGAAAATGTACAGTTTTCCTTTATCCGGCAAGTCAGGTTCATACTCCAAGCAAGGAAGAATTCCTTCAAGCAGGCCAGCAGCTGCAGCACTCCGAAGAGAAAGAGGAAGACAATACATTTTCTTGCTTCAGTTCTGCAGTGGCAGGTGTGCACCCAGGGGCCCTGCCTCCAGAAGGAACTCAGTCTTGGCTGGAGAGCTGTCAATTAATCATCCAGGAGAATGCCTGGGACAGCAGGGAGAAAAGTCTCATTCATTTCCGCGGGACCACACCGCAGCCACCGAGTGCAGTGTTTCTGCAAATAAGAGTTCAGCTGCCTCCTGGCTCAGGGGTCATTTGTTTGTTCCTGCATGTTAAAGAACAGCTCTCTACAGCTTCACACAGGCCTATGCTGGGTCGGCCCAAGGAATTTGGCGCATGCCTGGTAGTTATTCACTTTCACTGTGCAAGGATCGAATGCGCCCACCCTATTTCTTCCCCCAAATCAATTCTGCTCATCCCTCACCAAGATCCACGGCTGCCTGGTGCCACTGCTTTCTCTTCCGTTTTACTCCATTCGATGAATAAAATGGTTGTGGCCATTCATTTACAACGACTATGATAAAAAACCTGCCTGTAACTGCCCACCACCCACCACCCACCACCACGTTCCCGGTTAGCCTCCTCGTATTCTTTATCTCTTTAATCTCTCTGTCTCTGTCTCTCCCTCCCTCCCTTTCAACGTCTTTCTCAGTCACTCTTTATTATAGCCTTTGAGACAAGGTCTCTCACTGATTTTTGGAGCCTACAGACTCCTCTAGACTGGCTGGACAGCAAGCAGCATGTCCCCATTGCTAAGATTACAAATGCGACTTCCATGACGTTTTTTCTTTATGTAGGTGCTGGGGATTTGAACTCAGGGTCTTCATGCTTGCGTAGTCATCTACCACTGAGCTATCTCCATAACTGTGGTTTTCTATCTTTAAAATGACATTTCCCTCTGACTCAGAACTGAGATTGGGCCCTAATACTAAGTATGGGGGAACTCTCTCAAGTGTCCAATTTGCAAATGGTCATCTCACAATAAAGAACAGTTGACTTTTACACCTCAGGATTCAGGTGATGAACCAGTCTCTACCACGTAAGACTTTTCTTAAGAATGGATGCCACAGGATCTATGCCCCATCAAGGTCTTGGGATTATTGACTTCTCCATAACATGCCACGCTTCATTAAACTCACATTCCAGGCAATATGGTGGAAGGTATAGAAGTTCCGTAATATCCACAAACAGCGCCACCACCCAGGGAACAAGTGTTCAACATGAGCCTACGAGGGACATTTCTCGTTCAGACCACCACGGAAAGGAAGGAGAAAAACAACACACATTTCAATGTTTATAAAAGCTAGACTCTAGTGCTTATTTATTCTCTCATGGGAAAAAGCATTTTTTTTAATTGTTAAAGATTTTCACATTATTAAAAAAACTCCCCCTTATGAAAGGAGACCACGTGTGCCCTCTGACCTCTTCTTTAGCTTCTTAAACTCAAGGAGTTGGGATTGACATTTTAAGAGGCTTTAATGACAAATCCTGATCTTCAGCAAAGGATGCTGTGAGTCTCCCTTCTCTGTCCCTGATGCCCAGTGAAATCGTGAAGAAGGCTGTGAGAAAAAAAAATGTTTGTGCTCACAGGCACTCCCAGAGCATGTGAATCAGGGCCTGTGTCATGGATCTCATACTGTTTCTCCCATGGAGCCAGGAGGAGAACCAACAGCAGCACCCCCGGGGAAAGGGATAAACACATCTGCCAAGGTCTCCTTCATTTCCAGTCGCTGTCTCGATGTCCTGGGTTCTATAGACCAGAGGGTCTGTTTGAATGGGAGGAACAACTTGTTACTTTGATATTTTAATCACAATTAGCTACTGGCTGATCTCACTGAGTCATGAGTAAACATGTGAATTTAATTTCTCCTGAGTCAGAGAGAGTTTATTCATTCTGCCTGTGGGTCTGTCTGTGGCATCAAAGAATGTCTTTGGAAGGAACACGTTGCTCCTTCAGGGATCCCTGAAAGGTCCCATGTAGACCACAAGCAAACGTAACCCCTTAAAGCCATTCCTTTCTCCAGGATCCTTTTCTTACTCAGATTTCCTTGGCATTGTACAAGTATTTATTTTGTTTCATGTTAATACAATTTGGTATTATTTGGTCTAATTCCATTAGTCTCTGATTTTTAGTGTAGGATTGTACGAAGTTTAAAGATTAGCTTGGGAGAATTAAATTATTTATAATAAGTTACTGAATATTATAGACTATTACATTTGATAAACATTTATTTTTATTTACCCATTTTTCTCTCATCTTTATTGTTTCTTAGTTTACTTTTTTTGTGTCTATTTTTTCTGCTGCAGAACATCCTCAAGTATGTCTTGTAGGTTCAAAAGTATGTTGAATTTTGTTGTTTCTTTGTTAGTTTGTGTTTCAGAATTCTAAGTAGTAAGGTGGTGATGGTGGCACAGGACTTTAATCTCCACATACAAAAGCAGAGGCTGCTAGATCTCTGAGTTTGAAGCCAACCTGATCTTCATAGCAAGCTCAAGGCAAGCCAATGTGAACCTGTCTCCAAAAAGTAAAACATTCTACATAGATAAAGACTTTTTAAAAATATTTTTTGTTCCATTGTCTTCTGGCATATAGTGTTGAATAATTTTTCTATTGGCTCATCTGTAGTTCCTTTGTAATGAAACTCTCTTGCTTGCTAGTTCTGAGAATTTGTATTGATGTTTAGAATTCAGAAACTATAGGTCTCTACTTTTTTCTTTTGTTTCCTGTTCTTTGTATGTGTGTGTGTGCATGTGTGCGTGCACACTCTCTGTCTCTGTCTTCCTATATCTGTCTCTGTCTCTGTCTCTGTCTCTGGAAATTTAATCAGAGTCTCACACATGCCAGACAAGTGCTCTATCATGGAACTAAATGCCAGCTCTTAAATTAAAAAACAATAAATGAATATTAAATTAAAGGATCTGGTCAAGTTAAACAGGCTTGCATCTCACTCTTTCTATAGCTTAAGAAAGCCTTGAGGGTGCCATCCTCCTGCCTCAGACTCCCCGTTATCTAGGATTACAGAACCTTGCTACCTTGCTCAGTTCTTTAAAGTTCTAAAATTCAGAAATGTCTCATCAGATAAGCCCCACTACTGACTCATTCATAGACATAGGATGCAAATTCTCAGTGAGCCATTTATATATCTTGAATTCTCATTCATAGTTTTAAAACATAGATAATATCTCTGGGCTAAGTTTTGTGACAACCCCTCATTCTTACTTTCCAGTTTTCTGTGTGGCTCAGTCTGGGATTCATTCCATCTATTGGGTTTTAAAATTCAATGACTGTATTTTCATCTCCAAGTTGGTTTATTTATAAAAACGTTCCACCTGTTCTTCTTTTACTCATGTCAATAGATATTTTCCACAATTCGGTCTTTGTCTGTGGATAGTACCCCTTCTATCACCTCACTGAAGGTTGTAAATATAATATTCTGAAGTTCTTTAAAGATGAACGCCCTATTATTTCTGTTTCTTTGTGAATGAATTCTGTTTCTAAGTTCCTTTACTGTCTTTGGTGATACTAGTTTTCTTTGTGTGCTTTTAGTTATAGTGCGTAGATTTGTCTTAAAGAGAATGACCTCATTTTCCTCCTAGCCCTTCTGTTCGTGGCTCTTCGGTGCTCTTCATTATTCCTGTTCCTTCCCTGCCACATCTAATCATGCTGTGTCAGCATTCTGGAAAACCACCACAATTCTGTCCCAGAAGCATGGCTTTGGGATCCATCCTACAGAGATATCACAAGTCTAGTTTTCAAGCCTTGGCCATACCCTATGTTCCTGGTACTTGCTATTCCCAACAGCTCGTGTAGAGTCTCCCAGTCCTGGGCTGTGTTCCCTTCAACACAAATAAGGTTGATGTGTGTGTGGGTGTGTGTGGTGTGTGTGTGTGTGTGTGTGTGTGTGTGTGTGTGTATGAGTGTGTGAGTGTTTTGTCTGCATGTATGCATGTGCACCATGTGCATATCTGGTGTCCTAGCAGTCCAGAAGAACTTTTCATTAGATCCCCTGAATCTGGAGTTATAAATGGGTGTGAAATAGCATGTGTTCTGGGAGCTGAATCCAGGCCCTCTGCAAGAAGAGCCAGTGATCTGTGCTCTCTCTCTGGCCCAGCATTGCAATGTTAAAGTGTGTTCATTGTGACATGAGCTCATGCCAGCCCAAGGTTCCATGCCACTCCTCTGCCTTGGGTCACCTCTCTTTTTGCAACTGGATTTATTTCCCTTCCTCTCAGAGAAGTTAATCACTGAAATGTCTCTATTTCCAATGCTCAGCTCCAGCATGGCAATTTTAATACACCTTCTTGCTCCTTACTACACTTGGGTGGTAGTCCCATTTGAATGTGTGCAGCATTTACCTTGCTTTGAGGATGGTGTGGAGATTACTTTTCTTGTTGCTATGACAACATACCTAACAAAAGCAAGTAGGGGAAGGATGGGTTTGCTTTACCTTTCTTACTAAATAATCTCTGTGGTCATTGTATCAGCTAACTCTCTAATCTTTCACCCCTCTTAGGTCCCTGCCTTCCACAATTTGCTCTTGTCAAATCTCCCAAATAGCCTTAGTATTTTGGAATTCATTGCAATCTCTCTCTCTCTCTTTTTTTTTTTTTTTTTTTTTTTTGTCTTCATCTTGACGTCTCAGTCACTTTTGGCATAGTGACCACCTTTTGAATGTTGCTGCTATTGTTGCTATGTCTCTTGGGGGTGCCGGACATGTTGGTTCTTCTGTTAACTCTGGTTGCTGAATCTCAAGCTGCCTTTCTCTTTATACCACTCGAAATATTAGCCTGTCCCAGTTATCAACCCTAGTATTGTCTCTCTTTACAACCCTCTCTTCCGTGGGAAGCTCTCCTAGTTCTCTGCACTTTAAATTCCAGATTTATCCCCTCCATGCCCAAACACTCGTATCTTTTGTTATGAGCTCTTTTGATTTCCAGAGTCAAATACTCAAGTAACTACCAAATAGCTTCCTAACCACAAAACAGCAAGAAATTAAGCATTAGATTCTCTGTTTCTCCCACTCACACATGCTGACATCACACATGTCTAACCCAGCCTTGTAATGATGTACAACTTCAAATAACTGACTTGCAGGGCAGTGACCAAGAAATAAAAATGACCTGTGCATTGTTGAAAATGATGCAGGTATCCTCAAGGTATTCCACTGCTGACTCTAGAGCTTATTAATAATCTTCTTGCTTCTAATGATGTCTCCTATGATGCAGAATCTATTTTTATGCCTCATGGGAAGGAAAATGCAGTCAAGGCATGAGCTTGCTATTTGTACAGTACTGTTTTCATGCGAGTCAAGTATGTTTTGTAAAACTATAAACAAGATTTTCTTCCCTTCCATACCTCCCCTAAATGACCGCCCTCTTGCCCCATCTCACAGGAAAGAATCTGTAGCGTTTGTCCTTGTATAATCCTGGAAAAGAAGAAACTCATGTTGTCTCACAAGAAATCCAGCTGAGTTTATGGCCTACTAAAGGGTCATTCTGGAAAAGCTTTGGCTGGGTTCTCAGATTTTCCACTTTTAATCTACTCTGTTTATAGCTCTTATCCACGGGACTTCAGCTGCTTTGAAAATAGTCTGGGAAGACACTCCTATCCCGGTTGTTGGGGGACATTCTTGACCAAATAACACACAAAATGACTGGTAAGAAGGCAGTCCCACAACTTCCAGATGCTGCTCTAAGTGTCCTCAGAGCAGGGGGACAAGTAAACTTCGTGACCAGGGGTTGTCCTTCCAGCTTCTCTCAGCTTTTGTTCCTGGACTCTGAAGGCATCTGAAAAGGGCATGGTGAAGTGGGGTTGTCTATGAGCTCTACCATCGTGGTTTTTGAGTCCTTGCATTTTGAACCACAATGTTCTTCTAGCGAGCAACCTATCAAAAATGTACTGCTGTACAGGCATGGCGGCTTGTCACCAGGCAATAACGTTCTAACGTTCTGTGTGCGTTTCAGCAGCACAGCCAGCAAGGCAAGAGGCAGCAAATCTGTGGTGCTCAACTTTGCATCTAAAACTAAGAATCAATATCCTAGGACTTATTATAGCAAGGACAAGTGTAATGAATCACTTCATATCCCCTACAGGTTTGACCTAGGGTGGGATGTGTGCCTGCAAAGTTGGTATAATGATGGCCAGTCCTTTTTTCATGAATGTGGCTGAAGGGGGGACCTGTATACAGGCCTGAAACAATTTGAAGTGACACATGGCCGCCAAGGCTTAATACTCTATAATCTCTTAGAAGTTCTTGTTTCCTTGTCTCTTAATAAAAGGAAAACTTGAGTTCTTTAATTATACCCAATACACTGTACTTTTCTAAAAGGTAACCCTTTTAGCTGCTAGAATATGAAAAATACAAACACACAAGTTGGTAAGACTCAGTACATCTATTTAACAAATGTGAGATGTCATCCCTTCAATGATTAAAAAATAATAACAGCAATTAATTGGTTAAATATTTAGCACACCAGAATCTGCACTTTATATATTAAATCATGTTAATTATACAATTTTTTAAAGAATGTCATGCTATGGGATGCCACTATGTTCAGTTCTCTCCGATCAGAAAGTCACATAGAGCGAAGCAAGAAAAATATTATTTGTGCATCATAAAAAGCCACAGGCTCATACATAAGCCTGGGGAAGTGTGTGTGTGTTTATGAAGCTATGTGACTCCCATTTCAGTTTCGTCTTTGTTCATTTAGGAACTGAGCTGTCTTTTTGGTTTTGAAATCTCTGATGTGCTCTTCCATTTGTCTGCATTCCCATGACATTTCAGAAGAGATATTTTTAAAGCCTGACTCTTGTCAGTTTATTTTCAATCATTTGGAACTTGGTTACCGTGTAGTTGCTTGATTGAATCTGACTGGTGATTTTTCAACATAACCGCTTGCTAAATTAAAACAGCGAAATTTGCACACAAGTTTGTATGTCTAGGCTGGAGTTGGCATGTCTGGTCCACAGTAATGTTTTACTTGCTTAGCACCCTGCTGATTTACCTTTTAAAGTCAATTAGTTGTCGAATTTTTTTTTTTTAATTTTTTTTTATTTTTTGATATTTTATTTACATTTCCGATGATTCCCCTTTTCTTTGGAACCCCCGTGTCCCCTCCCCCTCCCCGCCTCTGTGAGGGAATTCCTCCT
>CM052715.1:52257964-52312964 GCA_028551405.1 Uromys caudimaculatus
ATACCATGCAGTTTTTATCACTACTGCTCTGTAGTACAGCTTGAAATCAGGGATGCTGATTCCCCCAGAGGTTCTTTTGTTGTTAAGGATAGCTTTTGCTATCCTGGGTTTTTTGTTGTTCCAAATGAATTTGAGAATTGTCGAATTTTTAAAGTGAAAGGATCGTTATTTTGCTCACTCTAATTCTTAGACTTCTTTAAAAAAGAACAATAAACTGAACATCTGGCAGGTTTGAACTTACGTTTTTGAACATTTCCATAACAGGGGTTTAGCGATCACTCTCTGCTTTGAGTGGAGCCTGAGTCTTCAATCCAGACTGTCCAGTGACATGTAGACTCTCTCTGGCCTCTGGTAGTTCAGTTTGCACCACCTGGAGTAGACACAGTTGTATGGCTCAGTGTCTTCCCAGAGTGGGTAATCTGGAACAAGAAGCTGTATTATATGTGGGAAGCATGCTTGTCTGTCTGTGTCCCTGGACAGGCTATGCACATTCATGATCTTTCTCTCTATCATTGAACCTACACCCAAACCTGGACAGTTTTCACAGTGTCTGTCACATGAGTTGATAAACTATGCCAAACTCTTTGAGATAAGAACAAATGCTCATTTTACAAATCTTTATTAACTATTGCTTTGTACCAGTCCTAATGAGGGTTAAGAAGATACACCCATGAGGAGAAAAAGCCACACTTTGACTTCAGGGACTCTCATTCTAGAATAGTCTAGAATTCCTAGTGCTTTACAATAATGAGTATGCTTTCCCCACTGCCCTAAAGAAAACCTCGAGGCTCTCTCTCATGTTTTGGATCAGGAAAATTAGGGTTATTTATCTGCAGGATGCTAGAGAAATTTCATCTTTCCCAGTGCTAAATAACTTACCAAGAGATTTTTGGCATCAGGCCACAATATCCCAGTTCATTTCTGGCCTCAGTGGTAGCGAACACTGTATTGGGCTATTGGCACAGCAGGGCTGCAGAGGCTGGCTGTGAAATCAACTCTCAATCTTGCTTTCCTCAGTTATTACTGGAAACTAAGGTTAATTTAAGGAGACTCACCAGAAGATTATAAGACAGAGTTTGGAGCAGTGAACTGGCCTGGTGTATAAAGTGGTTAGTAGGAAGCTGTCTTAGACAATGTTTATGTTAAAGACTGGTACCCGCCTTCCACATACATACATAGCAAGCACACATCTGAATTCACTTGGACACACACTCACATATACATATGTACACAGAAATATGAATGAATGAATGCATAAACGAGGTCACAATTTGAGTTTTGCTGGTCACAGAATCCAGTCCACACTATGATTTAACCAAGTCAGGAAGCTCCTTTTGTGATCTACAGAAACGTGTAGCCCCTTAAAAATGGGATCCCGAGACACTTTATGCCTTAACTATTTGAAATTCCTTTTTTAATGCATATCTTGGAAAGAAAATATCAATCCAAACCTTAAAATACTAGTTAATTATTCAAAATATGACAAGTGTACTGTTAAAAAAATTTTGAATAAAATAACCAGTGGTAGAATGCTGTGATAGATTTTTTTAAAAGCAAATTATTGTTTTATTTCTTTTAGAGGAGTGATAAGGAATGTCTTACTTAGGGTTACTGTTGCTGTGATGTATCACCAGGACCAAAAGCAACATGGGGAGGAAAGGGTTTATTTCCCTCATAGTTCCACATGATCAAATGCAGTGGGGGCAGGAACTCATACAGGGCAGAGATCCCAGAGGCAGGAGCTGATGCAGAAACCATGGAGAGATGCTCCTCATGGCTTGCTCAGCCTGCTTTCTTATAGAAGATCCACCAGCCTAGGGATGACACCACCCACAGTGGGCTGGGTCCACCCCCATTGATTACTAATTAAGAAAATTCCTTACAGCCGGATCTTATGGAGGCATTTTCTCAACTGAGTTTCCATCTTTCAGATAACTCTAGCTTGTATCAAGTTTATATAAAACTAACCAGGACAGGGGGATTTAGGATATGTCAAACATTAAACTAAGTCAAAACCACAGGAAAGGCCACTATCTTCCAAGAGCCTAAGACAAAGAGTAAAGTTAAAAATGATAGCTAGTCATCGAGACTATAGCATATAAAATTGGGTTGTCATATCTAAGGAGATTTGCCCTTAGCTGAGACCAAATGATAACACTTGAGAGCAGAACATTCCAAGCGGGAAGAGTAACCTGCGTCAAGCACAAAGTAGGAGCATGCTCAGGGCAGCTGGGGTATAGAAGTTAATAGGCTGTGAAGAGGACCAAGGAGGTAGGAAGTCCTTTAGACAGTCTTCAAGCATGGCAACCATACGAGTTTCGTGTGTGGTGGCAGACAGAACAGTAAAGGAGACAGACTAACTCCCTGTAGCCCCCTCACCAAGGCGCTCGTGTCATGAATCCCATTTATGAGAGCATAGTCCTCATGGCCTAATTACTTTCCAAGGTACTTCCTCCCAATGTGGTTGTGGTGGTTTCAGCTTGAAGTCCAGAGTCATAAATATTCAGACCATAGTAATTCTGTACCACTGTATCAGACTTGTATTTATTTGTTTGTTTATAATCTTCACACACACACACACACACACACACACACACACACACACACACACACTAAACACACATCCTCATATTTTCACATTAAAAACTTTAGTTCTTCTAGACCCCTTGTTTAATTTTTGCCAAGTTTTCATGCTATGGAAAGAAGTAGACTAAGCTGACTATTGGTTTGAAGGATTAATAACTATTACTTAAATATTTGCCTAAACTTAGCATATGATTTTACTTCCATTTCTATGTGATATATATATATATAATGATATGTGATATGTAATATAATATATAATATGATCTATAGCATATATTTTATATTATTACATATTATAAATATATATTTATATAATATGATTTATATGTAATTATAATATGATTATTTATAAATATAATATATATATGTGTATATTACAGTTTTGAAGAACTTGTCTTGCATAGATTAATAGTGAATCATAAAACTGGAAGTATCTGGTGATTTTGTCCAGCAAAACACTATCCAATAATATTTATGAAATGTGATCTGTTTATCATGCACTGTGATAGGTTTTAGATTCAGGAGGGGAAATTAATATGTGTCAGATATGCATCACATATGTGTATGTGTGTGTTCTTGAAGCCATTATTTGTAGATACTTAAATATAGAAAATGCTAATACAGTAAAATAATCAGTAAGTATTCTAGGATGTGATCTCACCTGCTTCCAAAAAAGTTTGAGTGCTTTCTAGAAGTCTAACATGATGGAGGCTCTGAATGATCATGAGAATTTATCCCTTACCCATCAACGCTTCTGTACTGAAAAGCAGAGAGAAATCTGACCTAGGCACAGAGCCTGGGGCGGGATGCTACCCACCCATCCTTTTATGATCTCCTTGTCTTTGGTAGAAAATGTTTGCAAAAGTCCAAGGGACTTAAGGAAGACTGAGACTTCAAATGCAAGTGTATTCATAGTTATTCAGTAAAGAACAGTACATCTGAGACACTCCAGAATGAGTGCTCTGACAGCCCACATTGGAACATCTCCGCCCTGCACTGCACCCAAAATCCTCCGCCAAGATGAGTAACAGTTCCTGGCTTGAGGGAGGGACAAATGACTCTGTGGCATCTGGCATCCACATTTCCTAGCAGATTGGATGTGTCTTCCTTTGAAGAGATCACCAAGTGTACCGAGTCAAACTCTCACAGAGAGGGGCGGTTGCCTTTGGGAAATGGCATTTTGTCCATTCCGGGGTGTTAGAAACAATCTACATAAATTCAATCCGGTTTTCTCCTGCCAGATTCAAGCATCCTTGAGTATGCATCCTCTTCCCTCACTCAGCAACTTGAATATGATATTGAACAGAATTAGGACTGGTCTGCAGGCACATTGATGTTCTCTTTAAAACAGAGCTATGATCGTGCTGCATGCTTGAAATGAGCTGTGTGTGTCGACCTTGGCTATACCCTGGCATTGCCACTCCCCAGTTGGAATAAGTAACCAGCGAATGTCCATGAACCGATATCAGGCAAAACTAAGATTGAGTGTAAAGTCTAGGCTACGAATCGTGGTAGAAACAAAATCTATTTCTGATATTTGTGAACTCCTCCCAGAAATAGTGCTACCAGAGAAGGTTACCCAACATAACCCCATGTCACATTTGGTCAAGTGACCAAATATTACACATGTCCAGATTAACCAACTTGAGATGAGATGAAGGTCATATAGATAAATCGTTATTCTTCAAAAGCCATTTATGAGGCTGATTGGAATTGTTTCAGTAACTAACTCAAGCTGGGTGAATTAACCGGTATTACTCCATGGTGACTTTGGAAACCGAATGGGTCTTCCCCCACAGGTGAAATGTTTGTCTTCTGTGGAGTCAAACCCATTCCTACTGTGGGTTATAAGAACCTATAATAAGGCTGTACTCGATTAGGACCTGAAAGTGTTGTAGACCCATCTATCCAATATTCTCCAGGGAAACCTTGGCTGACTCCCCATGCTTCCTGGAGGCCATCTGTTGCCTTCCTCAGAGAGCCAGCTGCCAGCAGCCTGTCCCGGGAGCCTTGGCAGCCTCTGATCCCCTTTCTTTCTCCATTTTTCTTGCATGAAGGAAAAACCCAGCCATGGATAATGTAGACTCTCTGATTCTTTTAAATTATGAAGACATTTTATTAATTTATTGTAGATAGAAAGTTGTTTCTGTATTCCCTACCCACAAAGGAAAAATTTCACTCGAAGCATTTCTCGTCAAAGGGGAAGGCATTGGTTGTGTCTCATAACTCAGGAGAGCTGGCAAGCGTAGAGGGTCTTAAGATCGTCTGTGTATCAGAGCCTGCCAGTTCTGTGACTCATGACATGGCAGAGGCTGAGCTGGCAGCAAAGCTTTGTCCCCTCCAAATGTCTCCTGCCCGATCAGTCTAATTTTCTACCTACACCCTCAGTAGAAGGTGTCTGGAAACTCACCAGTTAGTTAGCCATCATTTATTCTCACATACCGCAAACTTTGAAATCCCAAGGTGTCTTAGTCACTGGTCTACTGCTGTGAAGAGACCCGATGACCATGGCAACTCTTATAAAGGAAAGCATTTTTGTTGGGGGCTTGCTTACTGCTTACTGTTTCAGAAGCTTGGCCCATTATCATCACGGTAGGGAGGAGTGAGGTGACACACAGGCAGACGTGGTACTGGAAAACCAGCAGAGAGTTCTGCATCTGCAGGCAGCAGAAAGGGACGAACTAGGCTCGGCATGGGTTTATAAAACCCCATAGCCCACTCCTACTGACATGATTCCTGCAACAAGGTCACTTCCTAGTCCTTCCAATACTTTCAAAGAGTTCCACTCTTTGAAATAGTGGAGTAAGTGTCCACATATGAGCCTGTGAGGAGCATTCATATTCAAACTACCACAAGAAGGTCCACTTGGCACTTAGGACGTAAACGGAATATTTGCCCAACCTAATGGAACATCCATTCAGGGACAAATGTTTGCCAAATATAAGGTACATTTTATTTTAGTTTTTCTTCCTTCCTTATTTGTTATTTACTTATTTATTTATTTCTATGTAGCCTTGGCTAGCCTAAACCACTATGTAGACCAGACTGGATTTGAAATGACAGAGATCTGCTTGATTCTGCTTCCTGAATGATCAGATTAAAGGGAAGTGCCACCATGCCTCGTATAAGTTGTACTTTAAATGACATGCATAAAGTAGGAATTGAGTCACTGTAGTCACATTCTCATGACAGAATCTCAGGCCATTCTTACAGCACTTTGTCTCACACTTAAACATTATTATTTTTTTTAAAAAAAACTTCATTTTCTCTTTGACTCTGTTTTGGAAAATATACAAAACTACATTGGATCTGAATTCTAGAATTATGCTCTTAGGTCCAGCCACTTTTTGATGCCATCAATCTAATCATGGTATCAACTACTACTTGTGCTGCTTACATGCCTTCTACTAACCCTGGGTTACCAACCTGAAATAGATGCTGACAACCGGCTATGATCCTTCCCTTGTAGAATCATAATGTTTTGAGGTATTGGTTGCAGAGTGGTCCAGTCAGCCATGTGAGCCAATAGACAGTTATCTGAACCATGAGGATAAATGTGAGATCTAAGCTCAGGCCATCCAGCCAATCAGAACATTTGTGCACTCAAGGTCTGCTTGTGTTTAACTGCTTGACCCCTCAGAGAGGAAAAGCAGCAGAGTTGGAGGCATACAGAATCCTAGAGCAGGAAAGCATTTTAGAAATCAGCAGATTGATCCCGTCTATGACAGAATATTCGGACATCAGAGGAACTGGGTGGCATTCCTGAGGTCCTTAGAAATCAGGAGGCAGAACCAGAAGCACAGCTCAGATAGTGTGGGCTTCATGGATTTCCAGATGTGTTTTACTCGCCTGTAAAAACATCAGTGCGCCCACAGAGTTTCTGGTTCAATATGCTTCAGAATCGGCACTTTAAATAAGTATTCCTTGTATGTATGGTCCACAATAAATTTAGAAAATTCTGTCAGCTACAAGCTTCTGTGAACTCATGCGATCATGTCAAGTGGACTTGACTGCTTGGTGTGGCCCTTATTATTGGTACTATTTTGTTTGTATACCACTAAATTTCTTCAACATACCAGGCCTTGAGCATTTGAGTGGGCTTTTCCTTTTATGTTCATTTTGAGAAGCTCTGTAGTGGTCCTAGCTACCTTAATAGGGCATATCTAAAATAAATTATCATGTGTGAATCTTTTAACTCCTTTGTTTCTTTCCTTCTGTAAGTCTTTCTCTGCTCACCTTCTCTTTCTTGTTGTAAAGATGCTTGCGTGTGTGTGTGTGTGTGTGTGTGTGTGTGTGTGTGTGTGTGTGTTGGTTTTTGTTATTTTGAAACCTGATAAAAGTTGTTCAGGGACTATTTAAGAAGAAACAAATTAGGTGATGGTGCTGGATTATATTTAATAAAATTATGATAAACTGATAAATTAACAAACTCAATCTTACATGAACAATTAATAAATACTTGATAGCATGTCAACAGATTGCTATGTATTATACCCTAACTTGAGAGTGAAAAAGCTTCTTGGGATCTTGAGATACAACAAGTAAAACAGGACAAAATAAGACAACAAAACAAAAAGCGATGGATGCCTATCATGAACTCATATACACAGAAGTCTGGGACTCCCAGAGGATACAGGGGGCACGTTGAAATCTAATGCTGATGAGAAATAGCAAACTGGCTCTCAGAGATGGTTTAAAAGTTTTTATAAGTTTGTTGAGAGGTTTGAGCTTTGTCCATGGTACTTTGGCCATATCCATCCTCTCCCCAACTTTTCCCAGATTCGCTTTCCCTTCCCGACCCACCCAACTTTGTGTTCTTTAAAAAGGAACAAAAATAAGAACAGAAAAACCAATCCTTTAAGACAGTTCGAGCTGCCCAAATATTCCTGAATGTATGTGTGGCCCTCCAAGGCGAGTGGTTGACTCCCCCTCTCCAGGAAGCTAACATTTGCTAGTCCCTTCAGCAACCACTAGGGGCAGTATTGTGCAATCAGTTTCTCTTTCCCTGACGAAATTTGGTCTGTCCTAGGCTTTTATAAGGATTGTGAATGTTGTCACAATTGCTACAAGTTCATATTTTAGCTGTCCTGCTGGGTCCAAACGTTTCCTTGCAGTCTCCACTTCCTCTAGCTCTTATACTCTTCCTGCCCTTTAACACAGTGACCCCTGGGCCTTGGTAGGAGTGATATATACATACATATGCATGCATTTTGTATATACATACACTTACATGTATATTAAACAAAAACATATACATTATATTAACCAAGTATCTACATTAAATATAATATATAAACCAAACACACACACATATATATTGGTTTAGAGCTGAGATAGTATAGTCTCCTATTCTCTGTACTTTGGCCAGTTGTGAGCCTCTATGGTAATCACTGTCTACTGCAAAAAGAAGGCTCTCAGATGAGGGTTAAGAGATGCACTACTCAATGGGGAAAATTATAAGTCATCAGAAGTTAAAGACTATGTCCATTTAGCAGCATAATTGTAGTAGATTTTCCTCCAGGGCTTAATCTCGGATGAGTTTGAATAAAGGTGGAATGGTGGGATTGTTGGCATAAGAAATCATTTCTCAGCATAACTGTTTGTTATCATTTGAATACAAAATGTCCCCCACAGGCTGGTCCCTAGCTGGTGGTGCTATTTGGATTCTAGAAACACTGGGAGGTCAAGAGGCCCCTGAGGATAAGTCCTTAGGTGCATCTTCCCCTTGGCCATTGGCCTCTTCTTGTCTTTCTTTTTTGCTCTCTGCTTCCTGTCTACTGTGATGTATATTGCTCTGCTGTGCCATGTGATCTCTAAGGTAGTTTAACTGACACCTCTGAAACCCTAAGACAAAAATACTTGTTTCTATAAGTTATACTTCTGTCAGATATGTTGGTCATGTGACAAAATCAAAACTAATCAAGAATATTAAGACTGGGAATTGAGCTGCTAAAACTGCAATAGTCACAGGGTCTAACAGCTTTTGGATTTAGTTTATGGGAGGAATTTGTAAAAGTTTGAAGATGCAATCTATAGAAGCCTGAAAATTCAGTAACCAGAGCTTCCTGCAGTTAATTCTGGTGGCAATTCAGAACAGAATGGCTGCATACATGTAGACAGTGAAGGCCAGGCTCCTAAGGTTTAAGGTGAAAGTAAAGGCTCTAGGGTATTGGACTAGAAACCATTCATTTTATAGTTTGGCATAGACATCTCAACTTTGTAAATGTCCCAAGATTTTGGGTAAGACATATTTTAAAGATTTGAACTGCTTAATTTGGCAGAAGAAATCTCAAAATAATGTAGTACTCAGCCTATGTCATGGTTTTTGCTAGCTGCTTTTATCCAGGTTTATAGTGATAATAAGCAACAAAAAGAACAGGAGAAAAATCTAGTTGTGCTTAAAAAAATAAGTATAGTGGTAAGGCTAAAGAAGGCTGTTTTTAAAAGAAAGTAGTATCATTAAAAAAGAAATCAAGTTCTTTGTATTGGAACAACAGTAGAGATAGCCCAAGAACATCTCAGGAATTTTCTAGACCCTCTTCATTAAAGACTCAATTATATGTAGGAGTAACACATCTAAAAGACTTTCATTTGGTAAGATAGCATTACTGACAAAAACCAGCCTAGGAAAGTGTTCTCTCACGAATCCTTCCATCCTGCTTAGCTGCCCAGGTGCTCACAGGCTGTGGTAATCATGGCCTAAGTGGGTCGGTTAGTTTTTGAACTGGAGGGCAAATCTGGACATCATACACACATTGCTGACATGACAGGCTGTCAGAATGCACATAGTATGGGATTATGGAGGTCTCCACTGAGATTTCAAAGGAAGACTGGAATACCAAGCAATGTATGACAGGACCAGGATCCTGCGGGCATTCCTCCAGGAGGAGATAGATGAATCTGTGAAGTTGAAGCCTGTGGCACAGGATCCTTAAGCTCTGCTAGAAATGTGAGTGTCTGCAGAAAAAGCTACCAGCAATGGTTGAAGTCAGCCCCAGAAAGAAGTCATGGAGGCTTTGAATGGCAAGGTCATAGAAGCAGGGATGATCAAGCCCTTGGGAACTCATACTATACTGTGTGCCCCAAATACCTGGCATAGACGTATAGAACTCAGTGCTTGCATTGCTGGGTGTTAGCTTTGTCCTGACCCTTCTCTCTGTGCCTCCATCCTGTCCTTATAGAAAGGAAACAGTTTATTAGTGCTATTATATATTAGGAGAGTGTTTTTGAAGGGTCTCTTAGTTAAGTGTTTGCCTTGACTCTAGAAGAAGACTTTGAATCTATGCTTTCACATAATGTTAAGACTGTTAAATACCTTGAGGACTCTCTGAGATTAACTAAGTGCATTTTGAACCATAACATGCCAGAAACCTGTGGCAGCCAGGGGGAAGAATAGTATAGTTTGAATATAAAAAGTTCTTAGTAAACTTATGCTTTGAACACTCTCAAGTGTTCAGGGATTTAAAGGGATTCTAGAAAATGTCTGAAGCAAGACATGGATTGTTGGAGGCATGGTCTCCCTGGCCTCTTTCTATATTGCTTTCAGTCTACCAAGAAGTGGACAGCTGTCCTTAGCACATGTACCCTGTCTTAGTCAGGGTTTCTATTCCTGCCCCAAACACCATGACCAATAAACAAGTTGAGGAGGAAAGGGTTTATTCAGCTGACACTTCCACATTGCTGTTCATCACCAAAGGAAGTCCGGACAGGAACTCAAGTAGATCAGGAAGCAGGAGCTGATGCAGAGGCCATGGAGGGATGTTACTTACTGGCTTGCTTCCCCTGCCATGCTCAGCTTGCCTTCTTATAGAATCCAAGACTACCAGCCCAGGGATGGTACCACACACAAGGGGACCCCTTTGATCACTAATTGAGAAAGTGCCTTACACCTGGATCTTACAGAGGCATTTTCTCAACTGAAGCTACTTTCTCTGTGATAACTCCAGCTTGTGTCAAGTTGACACACAAAACCAGCCAGTACACACCCGTAGCTATGATGTTCCATCCAATCACAGAGGAACAATCAATCATGGACTGAAGCTTCCAAAACCACGAGCTCAAATAAATATTTCTTCCCCTTAGCTTGTTTACAGTGGCAATAAAACAACTAATATGTAATTCAAATTGGAACTCTCATTTGGAAATATACCCACATTTCAGTATCTAGCATTAGGTAATACACCATTTGACTGTGCCACATGGCTGAACTAATGAGTATTCACCTTAAATGGGCCCAACCTTTCTTTGGCATGCTCTACTCAGTAGCTCCAGAGGCAGTACGTGGTGCCTTCCTCATGCTCCAATGTGATCCGATTAATCACAGAGCTTTAAACATATTTGCTTAGCTACATTTCCATGGCTTCCATCCTACTTCAAGCCTTTGCTTCCTCTCTCCCTTCAATCTTTTCACAGTTACGTCCCAACTTCCCTCTCAGCCTCCACTCTGTAATCCATTTAGTGTATTGAGACAACAGCAATAAAATATCATTAAGGGAAAACTACTTCCTTCTAGTCAAGAGGATAAAAATCTCTGGCTTGGGTGGAGTCCTACCATTGCAGCTGCACAGTCCCCTGGCCTGATTAAGAGGCTGCCCCTCAGGGAGGTAGACTCACTCTTTGGAAGGCAGATTAACCTTAACTCATGCTGATGGGTTAGGCAGACAAATTATCCCTCTCATTAGATCCCATAGATTCTCTCAATAAAATTCCTGACCCCACTGGAACAATGGCTCATAGGGTCCTAGCTATCTGGTGTCCTAGGTTACACTTGATTTTTTTAATTAGCCAGAAAAGCATAATGTTTCCTATTTTTTTTATTTATTTACTTATTTACTTTCTTTTTTCTTTCTTTCCTTCCTTCCTTCCTTCCTTCCTTCCTTCCTTCCTTCCTTCCTTCCTTCCTTCCTTCTTTCTTTCTTTCTTTCTTTCTTTCTTTCTTTCTTTCTTTCTTTCTTTCTTTCTTTCTTTCATCTTTGTTCTAAGTATGCTTTCTCTGGTACTTTGGGCTTTCTTTATCTTTCTATAAAGCACCCCTCACTGCCATGTGGTTACTTATTTGCCCTGTAACTAGCTGATCTCCATGGCAACATGGCTCTTGTTGTATTTTTGTTTAGTTGTTGTTAGTGGGTTTTTTGTTTGTTTTTTGTCATTGTTGTTGTTGTTTTGGTTTTGGGAGTTTTGCTCTGTTTCTTCATAACTAATAAAAATTGTCTTTGAGGTTCTGTTTCAGTCTGTCCTCAAGTACTTTGATTAGTGAGTGTAAGAATTTTAAGCCAGGCCTCCATCTTCCTATCTTTTGGCAACCATGAAGTGACTCCCGAAGCGTGTGTACTGCTGAGAAACTTTTTAAAATGTTGATTCTTTCACATCATAGCATACCATATCGTATCACTTTCATACTTAACACTAATATTACTTGGATGGAGAGTGGTGTAGTCAGTGATACAGTAAAACCACAGTCTTAGTCGGGGTTTCTATTCCTGCACAAACATCATGACCAAGAAACAAGTTGGAGAGGAAAGGGTTTATTCAGCTTACACCTCCACATTGCTGTTCATCACTAAAGGAGGTCAGGACTAGAACTCACACAGGGTAGGAACCTGGAGGCAGGAGCTGATGCAGAGGCCATGGAGGGATGTTACTTACTGGCTTGCTTCCCCTACTTTGTTCAACTTGCTTTCTTATAGCACCCAGGACTACCAGCCCAGGGATGGTACCACCCACAATGGGCTGGGCCCTCCCCCTTTGATCACTAATTGAGAAAATGCTGGATCTCATGGAGACATTTCCTCAAGGCAGGCTCCTGTCTCTGTGATAACTTCAGCTTGTGTCAAGTTGACACACAAAACCAGCCAGTACAACCACTGAACCTATGGGTAGAAAGAAGGGTTTATTAGGGATCAAACTGCCACCATCTCTTGGCGGAAGGGAGCAGAGAAAAGAACAAGTGAAAAAGCAAGACGATTTTACCCGAGTCAACAAGTGGAAGGCTTTGAGCCGATACAGACTGTTGGGGTGGATCAGGAACTAGATCTCCTTGCCCTTGGTAGTTACCCTTTGGGAAGCATTAAGGATTAATGGAGGTTCAGGGTAAACATAAACCCACCTCTAGGCTTGATTACTCAGTAAGAATTCTTCCATTTACCCAGTCAAACTCCTTTTATTTAGGACAATGCCACCGACACTGCTATTTGGTGGTGGTGATAATGGATCTTTGGACCTAACAACCAGCATATGATACTAGGCGACTGAGCCTCTTGTGACCCTTTCTCTCCTCCCTCTCTTCCTTCCCTCTCTCCTACTCTCTATGCCTTACCCAATGGTCCTTTAGTCTCCAGAGCTGGCCATGCTCTTCCCTACCTACATGTCCTTCTAGTAAGTGCTCAGTCAATTTTTATCTCTCAGTTCAGTGGTCCCCACCTCCCATTATTCTCTCCTGCATCCTAGCAAATAAACATGTTTGTTTTCATGACATATTGTTATTATGTTTCCATGTAATAATTTGATTAAAATTTCTGTTTGCTAGTGAACTATCTGGGTACAGATTTGTATTTTTTTAGCCCTTCCTCCTGGGGGGGGGGTCTCATATTGTCTTTATAGTAGATACACAAAACATCTGTATAATAATTAAACTGAGTGTTAGATGTATAAAACACAATATGTCTATGGAAGTAGCAGATAATATATATCAATTCTGTGTCAATAATGTAAGAAATATGAAATATGAGTCTTTTCTCTTACATATTATAAACTTGTGTTTAGGACAATGACTTCAAATCTTTTTTTCATCTCCCTTACCTTGTAAGGATTTTATGCAAATGTTTTAATCTCACCCAGTAAAACCTTTGTTTATACTTTGTTCTGCTATATTCTAGAAATTTGATGACCTAAATCAGAGACCTTGTCCCCTTCCTCCTCTGTTCCCTGTGTGCCAATTCTTTACAGCCTAGCCAACTGAACTGAATTGAGGTTTCACCCCAGGCAATGGAGAAAGACTCAGTCATCCCCTGAATTAGAATAAAAACCAAATGCTCTTCCCACCTCAGTGCATTTGCTCTTCTGAGCACACCCTCTTCATCAAGAGCAAAATTTGCCTTTCTCTGAAACCTCAGTTGGAGGGATGATCTATTTCTTTGTGACCCCAAAATTTATTTCTAACAACAATATGCAAGAGACCCAGGTGGGTTGACCCTGTCAGTAAAATGCTTGCCTTGCAAACATGAGTATGACCAAAAGAACACAAAGTAAAAGACCAGGTCTGGTGGGACATGCTTGCAATCTCAAGGTCTGGTGGGACATGCTTGCAATCTCAAGGTCTGGTGGGACATGCTTGCAATCTCAAGGTCTGGAAGATGGAGACAATCAAGTCCCTGGGGACTAGCTACAAAAAAAAAGATTTTACTTCCTGAGGAACAACAGTCTATGGTGCTCTCTGGCATATATGTGCACAGGAGCACACAGTCACAGACGCGTGCACACACAAAGGTATGCGCACACACACATGAACAAACACATACACCGATCACATACATACATCTTATGCAAAACCAACAGAATAAATGTGAAAAAGAACCAAATATTCAATAAATGGTGAATATCATTCTCTACTACTTATATAAGCTTCTAGGGAATTATCTTCCTAGACATACAGACACAGATATGAAGAAACTACTGACAATATAAAAAATATATAAAAATGGAGGCAAGGATGCTCTATCTTGGGGCTAGAGAGATACTCAGCAGTTAGGAGCACTTGACTGCTCTTCCATAGATCTTGAGTTCAAGTCCCAGCAACTACATGGTGGCTTATAACATGTGTAATGGGATCTTCTCATATGCATGAAGACAGATCACTCACATATAAAAAATGCATAAGTAAATAAATCTTTAAAATAAAGAATGCTCTATCCCACTTGATGACTAGATCGATGAGGAGACAGGGAGATATACATACATAGCTATACTTGCAAACATGTAAAGCATCATTTAATAAACTCATATATTGACCATTCAGATATCACATTTGCATTTTGTTATATTTCCTTTATATCTTTCATTTTTGTGAATTCAAGTGTTCTGTAGATGATCTGTGGTCTTTTTTCTTACACATTTGATCCAATGTTTTTGGTTCCCAGTGATGTTTCTTGTCTGAATGAGTGCCATCTTGAGGTGAGGTGGAGGAGGGGGTAAATTACAAACTGGGGATTTAACAAATTTCTCCTACACTAACTAGATGACTCTGGCTTGTATAAAAGGGAACAATCCCACATCAACTGTAAATAAATTCAAGTACCTCCTTTCAAGATTCCAAATGGTTATGGATGGCTGGGCTTGGTTGTTAACTTGACTGCATCTGGAACTAAAACCTAAGTGGCTAGGTACAGCTGTGAGGAATTTTTTTCTTAATTAAATCGTTAACAGCCTCTTTAATCTAGCTCTTTTGAGGTGGGAGGTGCACCTTTAATCTGGGCCGAAACTTCTGTTGATGACCTGTATGAAGCAAATGGAAGACGGAAACTCACTCTCTTTGTCTGCTTGCTCTCATTCTCTCTGGCAAGATCATTCCTTCACTACCTTTACCACCTACTTTGTTGGGCTTCTGGCATATACTGAACTGAACAACTACTGCATTCTTGGACCTCCTGTCAGTAGATAGCCACTGTAGGACAACCTTGACTGCAGTCTGTAAGCCATTCTAATAAATCCCCCTCCTCTCTCCCTCTCCCTCTCCCTCTCCCTTTCCCACTCCCTTTCTTCCTCTTTCTCCATAGACATATGAAAAATATAAAAATATAAATATATGAATATATATTTATTTATATAAGTATATATTTTTCATCCATATATATGAATATTTATATTCTCATCCATATATTTTTTTCATCCATAGTTCTCTGTTCCTCTAGAGAATCCTGATTAATACCACTTAATTCTCTATAAGAACTATTCTAAGTAGATGAATCAGTACAGTTTTAATGCGGCATTTGAGCAGTTGTTTCAAGTGAGTTCACTGATGACCGGCAGCGGTGTATATCTTCAAGCCAATTAGGGTGCCTTGGTCAATGATCTGTAAATTTCAAATTCTAATTAAGTCTTGACACCTTAGGTTAAAATGATGCAAAAGGTCATTAAGGATTATGGAGTCTATAATACCTGTTTTTAAAAAGACCTTCATTATGTATTTAAGCAATTACTATTGTAGATAACTAAGCATATTCTGTGCATTTTAAGAAGTCTCTCAACTCAATATTTACATAAACAGCCTGGAATGGGCAGAATATCAAGTAATTAATATGCATTTTTAAATGCCAAAAATATCCATGTTCAGAAAGTTAATTATGTATTTATGGGATATGGATGGGTAGGCAACTGATATGTATTTTTCGGTCTTCATTGTTTCATATCGTCACAGAGGCTTCCTATGATTTGTAGCAAACCACAATGGTAGGCCGTGTAGCATCTTCTTTTGCAGACAGCATGATGGGTCCTTTTCATTCTGACAGGCATCTGATGAATTTCTCATTTGAGCTTCCTCTCCTTCCAAGAGCGGAGGGAAATTAGTCTATAGCAGCCTGCTGCACGCAAAAAGAAGTGTAATGCTCTCAACTCCCTGAATTCACCCAAGAAACAATAGGAACCCAGAGATGGGGCTGGCAGTGTCTCTGCTCATTTCTCATGTTGGAATTTGTGTGAGGCACATTTGTGGAAATGAAAATGAGGCTGTCAGTTCAGATGGGAATTCCCAACACAGATTTTTCTCACTTTGGGGATTCTCAACATTTATTAAAAATGGACTTCTTGGAAATGTATTATTTATTTACGAATCTCTTTATTATATTTACTCCAGAATCATGGTACTTTTTTTCCCATAAGGTTAAGGAAAGTTTGAATGTACTTAATTTTTTAAATGAGATCAGTCAGTAGCTACTGCTTTTTCTAAGTGAAATATATGAGAGGGAAAGTCATTTCTTTAGCTTGTGATAGACTCTTCAGTGTATTGAAACATTGATGATAAAAATCTATTTTTATACATTATATGTAATAATATATATAATATAACATATTATATATATAACGGACAGATAATGTTAGTTAATACAAGAAACCAAGTCCTTGGAATGCAATTGAAAGTAATTCTTTGTAGGAGAATTACTTGGTAAAACTGAGTGCCACACTTCAGAGTCCCTATAATCTTTCAGCCTCTTTATGCTTTTGAAAGTACAAAGTCTCTTCTGACACTCAAGGCCATGTCTTTTTTTTTTTTTTTTTTTTTTTTTTGCCATTTTTTTCTTTTATTGATTCTTTTTTCATCCATACTGTCCTGATTATAGTTTCCCCTCCATCTACTCCTCCCAGTTCCTTCACATCTCCTCTCCCCTCTGGATTTCTTTCTTTCTGTCTGTCATTTAAAAGAGAAGAAGCTTCAAAGAGATAACAACCAAGCATGACAAAATAAAACATAATAATATAAGACAAAACCCATCACATCAAGCTTAGACAAAGCAACCCAACAGGAAGAAAGGAGTCCCAAGAGCAGGCAAAAAAGTCAGAGGCTCACTTGTTCTCACAGACAGGAGCCTCATAAAAATACTAAGCTAATGCTATAATATATGCACAGAGGGTGTGATGCAGACCCATACAGGCCCCAGGCTTGCTATTTGCTCCTTGTGAGCTTCTATGCTCTTTGCTTAGTTGACTTAGAGTATCTTATTCTCCTCATATCCTTCATCCTCTCTGGCTTTTCCAGTCATTCCATGTCCTTCTCAGCAGGATTCTCTGAGTTCTGAGGGGAGGGCTTTGATAGAGACCTCCAATTTAGATTCTCTGTATCATGTCCAGCTGTGAGTCTCTACATCTGTTCCCATCTGCTATCAGAGGAAGCCTCTCTATCAATGACTAGCTAGGGCACCAATCTATGAGTATAGCAGAATAGCATTGGGAATAATTTTATTGGTTTTGTTTTGTTTGTTTTGTTTATTTGTTTGTTTTTTTTTGTTTTGTTTTGACCAGTGTCCTAGGTTTCTGGACTATCTAGTCTCTGGTTCTTGGTTACCCAAGCAGTGTCAAGAATGCATTCCTTCTCACGGGGTGGGCCATAGATCAAATCAGACGTTGGTTGACTGTTCCCACAAGTTCTATGCCGCCATTGCCCTAACATAGTTTGCAGGCAGGACAGATTGTAGGTCAAAGATTTGTGGCTGTGCTGGTGCCCATGTTTCTCTTCTGGTATCCTGTAGAGTACCTTCCCACATCAAAGAGATCATGACATGGAGGTAAGAGCTGCATGCAGGCACCAGCTTGACTTCTCCGTGTTCAATGAGTTGTGTGAATATTTTTCTCTGCAATGGGAACCCACTGTCTGTTTGTAAAGAACAACCTCAGTTATTTGGAATTTCCATGGAACTTCTGTACTGGCTGGTTTTGTGTCAACTTGACACAAACTGGAGTTATTATAGAGAAAGGAGTTTCAGTTGAGAAAATGCCCCCATGAGATCCAGGTGTAAGACATTTTCTCAATTAGTGATCAAGGGGGTGAGACCCTTGTGGGTGGTGCCAGCTGTGGGCTGGTAGTCTTGGGCTCTGTAAGAAAGCAAGCAAGCAAGCCAGGAGAAGCAAGCCAGTAAGTAACATCCCTCCACGGTCTCTGCATCAGCTCCTGCTTCCTGCCTGCTTGAGTTCCTGTCCTGACCTCCATTAGTGATGAACAGCAGTGTGGAAACGTAAGCTAAATAAACCTTTTCCTCCCCAACTTGCTTCTTGGTCGTGATGTTTGTGCAGGAATAGAAACACTGACTAAGACAACCCCCAAGGACAACAACTTAATTGGATGCAAACTCATACCCTCACTGAAAGCCTCTCCTGCCTACAAGAGATGGCCAGCTGATTCTCTATCCTCCATTACTAGGAGTCCTCATTACGATTACCTTCATAGATTCCAGAAAGTTTCCACACACACCTGAGACCTCCCCCAATTCCAGCTGTCTCTCCCTTCATTCTCTCCCCCCACCCCATCTTTCCCCTCCTGATCCCCACCCACAGATTCCATCCCCACATGCCCCCAGTCTATCCATAAAATCTATTCTATTTCCACTTTTCGAGGAGAATTCCATTGCCATGCCCCACCTCTAGATCCCTTCCTCTTTCCTAACCTCTCTGGATCTACGGATTGTAGCTGGTTATCATTTAATTAACAGCTAACAGCCCATTATGAATGAATGCATACCTTATCTTTCTAGGTCTGGGTTACTTCATTCAAGATGATTTTTTGTTTTCTAGTACTATTCATTTGCCTTCATAAAGAACAATTTAATTGATGGACATTTAGTCTTTCAGATTGCTAGTCTTGATACATTCATGTCTCTCCTCTTTCTCTTCTCATTTTTCTCAAAGCAAAGTCCTTCAATCACTGGGAGAACCGAAAAGGAAAACCAAAATACTCAGCAGCTGCCACAGAGTATAGTCCAAGACCTTAGAAACAATGATGCCATAGGAGCAACCAGGTCTTACTGAAGGAGGAATCTTAAATGTGATTTTTGGTTTTTCTTCCAGAAGGCAAAAGACATTCTCAGTGTAATCTGGCTCATCACTTCAATGGCAGAAAAGTATCTTTAGAAAGGAATTTTCATTGGAAATTCTCCTTTATATCTTGCCCCTGATTCCTGTCTTAGAGGTAACTGTGATATTTATAAGCCTGATATCTGAATAAGACACAGAAACAGATAGAGGGCCCCTTACATTCCCATCCCAGTGGACTTCTGACAAGAATTATGCCCCCAACTGGCACTTCCTCTGTTCATCCAGGATAACTGTTCAGATCCTAGGTGCCAACAAGGAAAGACAGGCTTAAACTGCCTCCTGACCTTAACTTGACTCTTACTTATGAAAGCTTGATTTTTCCAGAGCCTCAAAATGCAGGTTAGAAAATGGACTTACATATTTGCACACACCCTTAAGGGGGGGTGGAATCAACAGATGACAGCTAGGGATATTCTTTCCAGAACAGTCTCCACCCAGAGAGCAGATCGTCTGTATCTGAACACTGGGAAGAAGATTCTAATGGAAATTGCCCAGCCATGGCTATTGGACATACAGTTTTGCCCCTCTTTCTTTAATGCGAACAAACAAACAAATATACAAAACAAACAAACAAACAAACAAACAAATCTAAGGTCAAAAGTAAAGAAAAACCTCCTTTGATTTGTATATTCCAATGTTTGGGCTATCTAGCTCCGTATTTGGTTTACTATGACCTGTGAAGAGAATTCACTAGTTAGAGTCTTTGTTCAAGAGATACTCATGAGGAGGACAGATCCATATCAATTCATTGCTGCCTATGTTTGGATTCCCTAGGCATACTGAATACAACTTAGAAACAGCCAGTACAGGGTTAGTTACAAAATTTAAGCTTCTGTCTCACAGTTTTAAGCTAAATTATCTGTGTTGCCCTTCAGGGAATGTGAACCTTCTTCTGGGACATCATGAACTCAAGCATAACTCAGACTATCACTCACTGTTCTGTGGAACTGACACAGTATCACTGTAGTTGTGACAGAAGAATTAGTGAAAGTCCCAAGATTAAAGAATCAATTTTCTAAAATAGGTTTGCTTGGCTTCCGGTAGATTTTGGAGGAAAAGACTGTATATAAAAGGATGGAGAGGGACAGATATATTCTTGGTGACAACACGAGTAAGCATGGGACATGGGAATTTTAGGTCATTGCCTGAGTAGCTTATAACTTTGCAAAGAGTAGTTGGAGGCAGTTTCAGAAAAAGTTCTGAGGATTTGATTGATAGGTAGATGTCTTAGTTTCTTTTCATGTTGCTGTGATAACAAACAAACAAACAACAAGAATCTGACAGTGGCCACATAAGAGAGTAATGGTTTATCTAAGTGTCTTAGTTAGGGTTTTACTGCTGTGAACAGACACCATGACCAAGGCAAGTCTTAAAAAGGACAACATTTAATTGGGGCTGGCTTACAGGTTCAAAGAATCAGTCCATTATCATCAAGGCAGGAACATGGCAGCATCCAGAAAGGCATGGTGCAGGAGGAGCTGAGAGTTCTACATCTTCATCTGAAGGCTGCTAGGGGAATACTGGCTTCCAGGCAGCTAGGATGAAGGTCTTAAAGCCCACACCCACAGTAACACACCTACTCTAACAGGGCCACACCTACTCCAACAGGGCCACACCTTCTAATACTGCCACTCCCTGGGCTGAGCATGAACAAATCTTCACACTAAGTTCATAGTTTCATAAGAACACTGTTCATCAGGATGGGGAAGACATGGCAACAGGCAGGGGAGGCATGGTGGCAGGAGCAGGGACTGGCTGGTCATACTGCATCAGCCCTCGCAAAACAAAGAAGAAGTAGGAAGTAGGGCCAGGCTCTAAATCCTCAAGACCCTGCATCAGTGACCAGCAAGTCTGCACTACAGTTCAGCAACTGTCTTAAATGACTGAGAACATCTGAGTACCCAGTGTTCAAACAGCTATGGAGGATACTTCACATTCAAACCTCTAGAGCAGGCCTATAGATATAGTCTTCTTGGGTTGCACCTTATAACACCTCAGAAGTTAACAAAGACAGTAGTTGAGTCTACTAGACAGAGGCTGTGCTAGGCATCCTGGGTGTTCATACTCTTTGAATATCTATTATGTTAATGGGCGGTCCCAGGTTGAGGACTACTGTTCCAAGCAAAAGGAATGCAAAGTACGTATGTGATAAGGGATACCAGACCAGTTGTAGATTGATACTTCCCAGAATGACTGCCTCTGAGGGTCTGCTCAATTTTAGCATGAAAAGACTCACAAACATTTTGTCTTTAATTATTTGAAGGAAGATAATTAGAAGAAGCCCTTAAATACTACATATTTAGCAATGCTAATGCTTCCTGCTTTCAGTGGGTTTGTTTATTGGTGGAGTGGACTCTTGTAACCATGTGAAAGAAAAATGTTAAACTTGGCCTTGACCTGAAACTTTACTAGCTTTTCTCCTCTCTCTTTATGCACCAGCCTACACATTCACTCTCGTTTTTTATTTTTAGGAATTTGGCACTGAGCCATGTGTCCAAGGAAGGTTCATAGATGTTAATTAACTTTGAGTTCGATGGAAGAATTTTCTAGAGAGAAAGGTGATCAGCTGCTCTTTCTGGCTCAAAATAAAACAAGAAAAATGAGACAGTACAAAAATGTCTACTGAGTCCAAGGTAGAGGTGTGTTTGAGGTTGAGTATTAAGTGGTGATGCCCTCCTTCTTTTGATTAGAGTATAGGACAAAGTTGGGACTCCATTTAGTTCATGAATAAAGGGTCTCTTGGGTCTCAGAATGTGTCTCCAAATGCCAACTGCTGGCACCAAAAAAGAGATCAAATGGTAGCAAGTTAAGTTCTCTGAGCAGTGTGCCCCTCAGCTCCTCATCATGTCTTTGCTTTTGAAGTTGAGGTTCAAATCTCCATTCATTCTTCTCTCTAAGGCAATCTTTCTTTTGTTTGTAGGATCTCAAATTATTTCTTCCTTGCGGAGTTGTTTGATATTTTAGAACATGGCACTGGGACTGCTGCCAGCCAAACTGGAACCTTAGTCTACTGGCTCTTTCTTTTCACTTCGTGTTAATGTGACCCGTGTTCAGCTGGCCTCATCTGGATTGTGCCCCTTCCCCCCCCCATTTTCCAGGTGTTTCTTGTCCATCAATCATCTTTACTCACATTGCCCTGCACCAACCTCTCTTGCCTCCAGTGGCCCCACAATTACATTTAGTTATGTACTGATTCAGCTTTCAGAAATCACAAAGGAATAACTTATCTTTAAAGGCCAATGTCCTTTCTTGACCATCAGTACCCCATCCTTCTGGTGATCTGTGGTCAGAACTATATATAAATCACAGACTCAGCCCAAGCAACTTCCCATGCAGAAAAAGCCCTGGTAAGTGCTCAGCAATCTGAAAACCTAACGAATCAAAGCTTGAGACCTAGACGGTTGATTAGGATATAGATGGTGCGAGTAGAAAGTCCTCTGTTCTTCTCCTAGAGGGGAGGGATTAAATAGAGATGCATATGGTTTCTTTCTGCATTAGGTCTATGTTGAAGCCTGTTTATGGTATGAGACTGTCCAATAATTAAATAATTTGATCTCCTATTCTAAAAACACCTTTGATCTCTCAATCTTTTGTTTTCCATTTGAATACTGAAAGCTCCCCCCCATCCCCACTCTGCATCCTCCAGACTCCAGTGTGATAGAACCTAGGGTTTGCTTTCTGCCTGCTTCCACAGAATGAGCATTCCTATACAGCTTTAGATGACAGTAAGGGTGATTTGCTTTCCAGGGTTACATACAGTCAGGTAACTGAAGCTGCGCATCATGTAACTACCGCTCCCCATGACTGAGCTTTCTAAAGATCTTCTAAGATGCAGAGGCCATTTGTGTTGTCATGGCAGTCTCGGTGTCCCTTCTCTATCCCATCTCAAGACCAGAAAGTCTACAGAGCCTCAGGAATGATAGCTGTGCTCTGGGATTTAACCGATTCCACTCTAACTACACCACATGTTCCTTCTCTCTTACATGGGAGGCATTTCTCTCCAACGGGAGGTGAAACCTTCTGCTTCAAAACAGTAAAGATGCTGGAGTGAAGGGGAAAGAAATCTAGCTCCTTTCCTTTGCATGAAGAGTTGAAAGAACTCCTAAGAGACAGTCATGGACATAAACTCCTCTGCAGTTTATGACAGTCACACATGAGTGCGGTGCTCAAGAGTTTGCTAACATAGATTGCACATGAACAGACCAACACTTAAGCATTTAACATAATCATGTCTCCCTTGGTTTTACTTTTGTTGATGTTTTGTTTTGATTCTTAGCATCATCTCAGATTTTAGGTTGATAGAATGAAGGTATATAAGACTAGAAATTTATTGGGTTTAGGTGATTTTGGTTGGTGGGGGGCAGGGAGTCAGAAGTCAGGCAGTTTTAGTCATTAGTATCCACAGTTATTAGACACTTATCTGTTCAGAGCCCTTCTTTCCCAAGGTCATCAGTTCCTTGGATTTCGGAAAGATGATTTTCTTTAATCATTTTTTATGTCCCAGTCATAAAGGCAAACTCATTTTCTTTGTTGCAAGTTCTTTAAGACTTTCTTATGCTTTAGATATCAGTCCATAAAGTCAATCCTCTTAGATTTTACATGGTAATTCTATGATATTCTTTCAATCCTATGGCAAGAACAGGGAGTGTGACTTCTATCTGCATGTTTTCTTAGGTCATTTTATATGGGAATATAAAAGAATATCAAGTGTTTTTGTTCAGGATACTTTTGCTGCTGACAGAACTGCTGAGTAACTTTATTAAAGTAGATCTTGAAGCTATCAGTCATTGTTACAGCCCTCTACTTGGGTAGAACTAAAGAAGTTTGGTAAAGGCTGGGTGTGTATTCTTGTACCTGATTCATCTGTTAAAATAGATTAGTACTTAGTATCTTTGTTAAAGAATCAATAACCTTCAAGTCTAGGCATGGAGATAGAACTTTTGAAACATTCATGAATAAAGAGCACAAAGAAGTGTGACCTGCATAAAGTCCCTGTGCTGTTTTCACTTTGAGGTGTGGATGATATAACACCTTTCCCAAGGCCAAGGTTCTTTTTCTACTAACAATCATGAATAGCCAGAAGGGCACTTTCAGGGGACTGGTGGAGGAAAGAAGTTCAGGTCAGTTGTAGATAGTAGGATTTTTTTCCCCCTCAATTTGTTTTGGTTCCTTGGGTAGGATTAGAAAATTATACTCAGGTCAGGGGTGCCTTCAGATTCATTTATGTAATAATCTGCAGTAGATTTGTCTATTTAGGTGACTGAGTTGAACTCTCAAGCCACCTTGCTCAGTTCCCATCTATAACCCACCTCCTCCAAGATGAAATCTAGAGTCATGCTGCCTTTTAGAGCACTTGCACTTTCTGCGGCTGTCAAGGCCTCTCCTTTGGCATCTTAATGGCTTATTCATGTCCTGGACCTTTGTAAAGAGGCTGTTCTACATGGGCTGCAGCCCTGGTTATATGTTCTTGCTGTCAAAGTCCAGGTAGTTTTTGATAAGATGTCCCAGAAGATATGGTAAATTGCTCTTTGGGGAAGGATATATTAATGATGACAACACTGGGTCTGAGTCCCAGAGATGCTCATTCAGAGGCTGGGTAATTGTTTGGTGCTGCTGATGTCTACTCTCCCAAGTAACTCATTGAGCTCCATAGTTCTTCCTGACCTCGGCCACAGCCCATTCTATTGGATGCCTGGTCATGCAATACAATTTTCTTCTACTTTTCTCATCTAGTCTTTCTCCATCTGTTGTTTGTAGATAAATTCTTACATTGATTGTCCTATAGATATAGTAATACATCTTCATTTATCTTAGCTATCTCACCTTAGTATTTCAGTATCACCTCAGAGAAACCGTAAATTGGTAAAACACTGTATCACCAGACTGTCTCAACCTGCCAACTCCTAACAATGACATGGCGACTTTTTATTATTTATGAAAGCTTATGCTTTATAGCTTAAGTGTGTTCCCAACTAGCTTGTATAACTTAATAAGCCATTTATTCTAATCTACATCCTGCCATGTGGTCTGTTACCTTTCCTTCAGTCCTGGTACCTGTTCCTTCCTCTGTGTCTGGCTGGTGAATCCCACAAGACTGATTCTTTCCCAGAGTTCCTATCTCTGCCTGGAATTCCTACCTGTCCTTTTCTGCCTTACGATAGGTCATCAGCTCTTTATTAAGCCAATCAGAAGTTGCCATAGGTAGGTGAGGAAGGACAGAGACACACCTTCACTCAGTGTACAAAAAAAAAAAAAAAAAAAAAAAAAAAAAAAAATTCCCAACGTCATGGTAAACAAAAACTTGTGAGTTATTGGTCTTATATCACATGGGTGGTTGGGATATAGACATGGGGTCTTTGCAGTAATTAGTTATTCTTTACTGTGAACTCATACATTTGGCCAACTGTATTAGCACTCTGTCACCTGATGATCAAACTTTTCCCTATAAAATCTTGGTTCTTGAACCTCCAAAGCAGCGAGGTTCATCATTGTTTGGGAATCTGAAAGCTGAAATTACCTTTCTGTGATTTTTAAAAGATTTTTACTATAAAAATCCTAATCCTTTCAGATGCAAGAGAGGCATCTACTTAACTCTCTATGCACAAGCACAGAAAACCTTTTCAAATCACTCCTTGACTTCTGACCTTCTCTAGTTCTCCACTGTTCACGGGGTAAAGTCTCCCTTCCTGGATGAATTGTAGAGTACTAGTGACTCAGCATTACTTAACTTAATTAGCCATGGTCCCAAGTTCTAAGTGCTACAGCCATGCTGGTTCCCAAAGATGTTCCTCTCAAATGAACATAGAAGTAATTTTATGTAACCCATAACCATTATGAAAAGAGAACCTGCTTAGGATTGAGACCCTAAATTGTAGAAATCATATTTAGTTACAGTGGTAAAGGAAGGAACAACACTTGTTTGGGAAGAATGATACTAGATTTCCATGGTCAGTATTAATGCTGGTGACAATCCATATGGACCTGAGAAATAGAAAAAAACAACAAATTAAACTTTCTACTCTATCTCGTCCCAAATCAGGGTAATATAATAAAGAGGAGACTCTTTAGATAAATTAATTTGCCTATTAGTTATAAACTATTGTGGGTTTCAACTTCTTTGAGAGAAACCTCCTTAAACATATTGCATAAACCTATTTCTGTCTTAAAGAGATTGATAAAATTTAAAATTTCTTTAATATAGTCAAATTCATATTTCAAATATCTTTTGCATAATCAATACTTTTTTTCTTATGTGTACCTATAAACTCCAAACACCCCACATTTTGCTGCCAGATAGCAAATATCCCCATGTATAAGAGGCTTTAAAGCAATTATCACCCTTTCTCCTGTAATGTATGGTTCTTCTTTTCCATATGAATGACTCAAGTAGACCTTTACTTGGCTGGATATATGGTACATGACTGGAATTTGGCACTGGATTTTCTGTGAACACTGTTTGAACTGTTGATATCTTGACTTCTCTGGAAAACATGAGTTTTTCACAACTTGGTAGCTGATTTCTAGGAGAAAGCACTCCAGGTGATAGAACTGAACATTGTAAAATTAAAAAAAAAAAAAAAAAAAGACATCCCTGCCAAGTTCTATGGGCCGAAATAGACCAAATGGTTATCCCCAAATCACTGTCATGAGGCTTGGTTCATTGGGAGCCATCTTTGAGGACTATCCGCTTAATATATTAATTGAGTTTTTTTTCTACCAATAGTGTTCCTCTTTTGAGGGACTACTCAAGAGGTTCAGCATTTAGTCTGTCTGTTGCTTCGTTTCTCAGCCTTGTCTTTACTTGTTCTTTGTGATCCAGTCATACCAATTCATCAAAGCCACTGCTGGCTTCTGCCCCATTCCTTAGTGCTTCTTACTGCCAACTGTCTTCTACAACAACCTCCCAAATCTTCCTGAGATGATTTCTTCCTTTTTTTTTTCTTTCTTCCTCCTCTATTTTGTGTGCCTCTTAGTTTTTACTTGAGAGTCTGATTTGTCCCTCTGGGATCTATTGGACTTGTCTGACTTGCTCATTGCTGTCTGAGTTCTACCAGAAAAGGGTAGAGTTCTCACTACATCCAATCTAGTTCTAGCACACTTGAATTCTCAAGTGCTATTTGAATTGTTGAGCAGGCCATATTTGCTATTCCTTTAGCTATGGGGATCATCTCTTGGTCCCCATGGTTCAGCTAGCCATGCTGAGATACCTACAATGGTTTATGCCCTTATCTCCATGGCAATATTATTATTGCATGTTATTTGTGTTGATTCTGGTACCAGGCTTGTAAAATTTGTAATTTTGCAATAAAATAATCTTACAAAAGTCAGAAAAACCTGGACTATTTATTTGGGATGTTCACAGTCTTAAAGAACATTAGCATTCAAATTTCTCTTAGTTCATTTTCTTCCCAAAAAATAGAATATGGATTGGCAGCCGGAACATCGTAGAATGTTTATGTAATGACATAGTTATTTTAAGATTCTTGACTAGGAAGCAGCTTGTTGCTGCTAAAAAGCTTAAAAGAACACTCCAACCTGCCAGGACAGTCTATTAACAAAATATCATTTCAGCATGCATGATGCCTGTGTGTACCTTCACTTACTGAAGTCACAATTTATTAATAGATTTGTTTAACCACATGCTTTGGACAAATCCCAGTTGGAATGAATATATTCTTCCTGCCTGAATTATCCTAGTCTCAACCTAGTGAAAACAGAATAATCCACCAACCTGGAATTCCTGCAATCCACTCAAACAAGCCACACACATTCCATGGGGTATCTGTTAATGATCTGTGTGCTATAGAGGCCAGGGAACTCATTAGACACACCAACATTCATACATGTGACTTCTGTGATACCAATGTACTTGCAGGAGTGTAAGGGTTATGACTGGTCTAAAAGGCTAGAGACATTGTCAAAGATTATAAAACATCCTCTAGTCTGGTTCTAAATGAACAAATGCAGAATTATAAGGGATTAAGGTCAAACTGTTCATTTGAAGGTCTTTGAGGAACAACAGAGAATTTTAGCAGATGAGACAGATCTTAGTCTTATGCCTCTGTTTGGCTAGCCTTACAGTATCTGTGGTCTCTTTAAACTTTGAAAGATTTGTAAACTTGTAATTATGAAGAAGGCTGAGCAGGCCATGATAGTATCTTTATCTGGGAAGAGTGTGTTCCTACTGCTCATGTGAAATAGCTTATGACCTATGTGCCTTGACTTCAGTAGATTTCCCCATCCCCGTTTGGGAAAAGCGGAAAAAGCTCCATTCACTGGCAATCCCTCTTTTTTCCATATGGGGCACTTACAGATGCTATTGATATATGAAGGCACATCTTTTTAGCTCTGTACTGATTGTGTGAGCTCCAATCAGATTCTTTCCTCATCCCTGCAACATATATCCTGAGGTCCAAGAACTTCCTTACTGTCTACCATTGCACAGGGACAACCTAGCAAGGCCTGAGTTAACACATGAGTTTATTATTCCCACCTTACAGTTCATGTGACTTTAACCCTAACTGTTGAGATGGTGATACGTGGATCTCTGTGAGTTCATCACCATACTGGTCTACATAGTGAGTTCCAGACCAGTCAGAGAAACACACACACACACACACACACACACACACGAAAGTGATTCACCTACGAGTGGTCTGTATATGACTTATTGAGAGTCAACTGTTTTTTAAGTCCCTGTGTCTAAGATATTCTGTCGTACAACTGACCTGTATCAATTGCCTCTGAGTAGAAGGACTAGAAGGCTGGTATCTTTAAGCTAATTTCTCTGATGGTATCCTGCATCAGTACTGTTACTTAGTTTCAAAGTCTCCCAAATACTAATACCAAATCATTAGTTTATAAGTAACAAAATGACCATATAAAGTAGGTAATAATCTCGAATTATAACATGGGTCCCAAACCAAAATTTTCCAAGTTGTTTTCAAACCCCACTTTCAATGCTTTGACTCATCATATATGATCTCTTGGATTAAATAAAGAAATGAATAACCCAGACAAAACTCCCTCAGGCTGGATCCCAAGTGCTTTCTGAGATTCTGGTGCATTGTTTTTCTTTTAGAATAAACAGTGTATTCTGTGGAAGTGAGCATTCACTAAGACCGTAATAGGGAGAACTGCATCCACAAAAAACCCCTTTGATTTACTCAGGTTTCCTGTAATTGTGTCCTGATCTGTAATTCACATTGTATTGTTTAGGCTCACACAGGGCCAGGTCAGAGAGTCCTGGTGACTCTCTGTTAGGGGTCCCATTGTCATTCTCTTCCTGTTATGATAAAGGAACTAATCCAGAGGTAAGTATCTGGTGATTCCATTGGTTCCCAGATTCAATCACTGTGCCTCTGTTCATTAATGATAATGATCAAGAGGCAGTACCACTGCAAGGTACTAGTGGCTTCTTTGCAATTGTCACCATGAAGAGATCTTTCCTTTGCATGTGTTGGCAATGACACAGATGAGAATGAGTGCTCTGGTCACAGGGGCAGGACAGATGGCTGTCTACGGCCGGCCGTGTAAGTCCATGAGGTATGTCCTTTGTTTTGTTTCACTCTCCTTTGCTTTAGAGCCCCTAGCTTCCATGTCCCCAAAGTTCTGCAGCTTACAAATGACATCTTGAAGAAAGTTAAGCTCTTTTGTGTGAAGACACAGAAGTGATTTAAAAGTTTTCCCAAAGAGTTGATAATTTTTGCCCTTTTCTAGAAATGTTTAGATTTCTCAAAGAGAGTATTTCAATTCCTCATTCTTTTAAAGCTGAATTTTAGACACTGTAAAAGAAGATAATTTACTTAGAATGAGGCTTTTGTTAACTTCATATCTCACTGCTGGGGCAAAATTCCTTAAAAATGCCATTGATTTTGTCTCATGGATTGAAGGTCTAGTCACCCACAGCATGGGAGTCATGGCAGAAGCATGAGGCTGCTGGTCACAGCACATCTTTGGTCTGGAAAAAGAGAGGAAATCAGGTGTTCCCCTTTCTCCTTTTGATTCAGGTCAGAATCCCAGACCATGGGATAGGGCTGTACACATCCAGAGTGGCTTTTCCTATCCCACATAAACCTTACCAAAACACCCTCACAGACATCCCCAGAATTCCAACTCTACAGAGATTCATAATCTTATCAGATTGACAGTCTTACATGATTAGAATGCAGTAGACGAATTTTAATCCACCAATATGGCTGCCCTGGCAAGGGATCACACCCAAGGATATGATCTGGCTGGAATGCAGACACACTGTGAGAGACTAGACCTTTTGGGTTCAGATTCCATCTTAGAGAACCTGATCTAAGGTTGAACTCCAGTTAACTAAAAAACTGATACCTAGCATCAGTTTCCAGGTTATTCCCCAACAAATCTGCACCTCCAGATTACAAGCCTGCCCCAAGATACTTCACTTCCTAACAACCACCAATCAGGAGGAAAGCAAAAGTTAAGTTTATTTGTACTTAGTCTATCTAAGCCTTTCTCAGGCGTGTGGTGAAAAAAAAAATGGTGATCTATTTCAAAAAGGGCCATTTATAATCATCCTGTATTATCTAGCACTTTGGTGAAAATTAAGTGGACCAATAGGAGATGTGTCCATAAGGACAGAGTGTGGGCATAGATGTTAATATTAGGATCGAAATGCTGTCAGATCACTGTTTCTCCTGCTGTATATTAAGCAGAACTACATGAGACTTAGGCACCCAGAGATGTTTTCAGTCTGTTCATTCCGAGTCTCTATGGTGTTTTATCAGATTAAAACGGAAGAATAATGTGTGGAATAAGTTCTTAGGAACAAGATGATGAGCCAGACATCAAATCAGTGCTTATGTTTCACCATAGAATCATACATGATTCTTACAGGAACACAATTAAGAAGTACATAAAAAACGGTATAAAGAACAACGATCTCATTGATAAAAGGTTAGCATTGTTAATACATTCGTGCATTTTCTTCTCAATACTTCATGTGCGTGTGCACATAAAAACAGATGGGGGGCTGGGGGGGGGTTGTGGCTAAGGGTGCTTGTGGCTCTTCCAGAGGACCCAAGTTCAGTTCCTAATACGCATGTCAGGCTGCGCACTACCATGTAGCATTCCAGTTCCAGGGGGTCTGACTCCATCTTCTGGCCTCCTTGACATGCTAGCACATGTGCATACACCACACCACACACACACACACACACACACACACACACACACACACACACACACACACACACACACACTACAAAATCACTTAGAAACAGGTACATAGGTTTTACCAATTGCTGTAGATTTCTAAAGCCTCCTTTTGTGCTTACACCACCACATATTCTCCAGACAGTATGGACTTGGTGTTATTTTGTTATGCATTAAAATTGAACCTGATTTTTAAAAATATTATTAATTAGATTATGATAAATATCGTCTTGTAACTGTGAAATTCCTATGTTTAGGTTATGCTTTTATTATGTTCCCCTCAAACTCTTTTTCCCCCTAATTCATGCTTGCATTACTAAGCTATAACTGTCTTTAGGCACTGAAGATATTGATGCTTTATAAGACCTCCACCTCCCTTTTAAAAGATTTCTCCTGTTTCATCTTTTCACCCAGTTATTTCTTTGTCCGATGCTCTCACTAATATTAAGAAATCACGCTAGAGTTCCTGGATTTCTTTCATTACTTTGGAAGTTTTGCATCATCTACAATTAATAAACTATTCACCTCATAATTTCAGCTCACTTTAAAATTATGCACGAACGTTGTTTTCATAAAAAGGCAGTGGCGATGTATGAAACATTAACTGCAGAGCCCTCATTTCCTACACTGCTCCTCTGCTAAGCCTTGCCAGAGATGGTCCTTCCAGTTTGGGGACTTTTACTTTTTACATTTCACTCTTTAATATCAGCTTGAATTTATTGTGTTGTGTGGTCTGAGGTGAAAATCTGATGGCTATTTTTTTTTTTTCCAGAGAGCAAGCCAATTTTCCAACATCATTGTTGAATAATTCATTTCTTCCTTTTGGTCAGTAAAGGCCCATATTTCTTGAATTACAAAGACAGGAAATTCACAATGACATTATGCAAAAATAACATGCTTTCAGGGCTAGTGTGCGTGACTGGCTGAGCACATAGTTGTTCATACACCTACACTTTGTGTGTGGGCAGAGCGTGTGGCTGCAGGGCAAGTGATTGGATTGTCCATTTTTAACAGAATGTTCTAATTTGTGGAACCACACAAGTCTTTAATTTTTCAGTTCAGTTCAGTTCAATTCAACTGACTTAATTTCAACCAGTGTTTATTAAATGCTTATTATATGCATTCACTGTACTATGTGAATTCTGGCAGATCTAGTTTTGGATTTCCACCCAAACCACAAGCAAATAGGAAGTTAAGTAACTTGTCTAACAGTTCAGGCAAAACGCAACTAAAATTTTTCCAAACACTCCTAGGGGGTGGGGAGAGGAGGCTTTACTGAAATAATTTTAAATAACTGCTTTCAGAATTTGCCTTGATCTGTTTTCAGAGCTGTGGGGTGCCTTCGTGTTCTCATTTCCAAAGCTGACAATAACAAATTGTCCAAGTCATTTGGATTATGCCATGGGAGCAGACTGCAAGCTCATAAGTACACGATTGAGCAAAATAAATAAATAAAAAGACATATGTAAGTCAAAGAGACACAGTCTTTTCCAAGTATAAAAACATAGGAAGACAGAGATGCCTGCCATTCTCGGATAACTACCCATAGTTCATCAAGAACACAGGGCGAGCAGAGACAGCATTCTTATCACAGATGCCATATGAATATCTAAAATACTCATGCCCACAAATATTCCCTTTTGCTATATTTCTATTGCTTATCTTTTCTCTTCATCATCCTCACATTCATCCCTTTCATACCACGATATCAAAACAACCTGATGTGGATTATGTATTTTTGGGTTCCTAGTAGAGAAAACAAAATTATTCACGTGATCCCATTAGAGTATGACAGGAAAGTGCTGGCAGGCTGGAAGTACACCAGTGACGTGTCTCTTCTGTGTCTTTAGTACTCCTGACAGGCTGCCTGTCACACCAGGCCCAGCACAGGAGACTGGGGGATGATGTTAGAAAACCTCAACTCCTCCAGGGAGCTTGAAAGTACCTGCTAACTGCCTGGTGTTCCTTCTCTTTTCCTCATTGTCTTAGAATCTCCACAGGGCGATATATATATATATATATATATATATATATCCATCAATATGGGTTTCCATTCATTTGTGTGGATTCTTAATGGATCCTGTAAATCAGATTCCTAGAATGAGGTGAATTCTCATACCAATATAGTCCCAGTCCCTAAAATCGTGCACGTTAGTATTTAGACCGAACATCGAATGCATCAATTATAAGAGAGACATTTTGTTGGATACGAGGGGAGACTCCAAGATGCACAACATATTGTTTCTCTTACCAAAATACAATAGAACTGGGAGCCACGACAGGCGCAAAATTAAACAGGAGGCAACCAACAATGTAAGGAGTATCTTTCAAAAAGAAAGGAAAAAATGTTTGGGGCATCCACAGTGATGTCAATGGAGTGCTCCTGTGTGATTCGCAGCCTCCCTTTTAATCAAAGGCCAAGGGTTTAGAACTAGTGAATGGAATGCAGGTGAACTTGTGCATGTGTTACCTCCCTGGAGAACATGTCTCCCAGGAGGTTGTTCATTACCAGGGTCCCTATTCTACACTGCTCTTCTTCTGCTGGGCAGAGCTGAAGATCACAGGTTAACAAGGCACAACTTCAAGATGGATACATACTGGATCCCTGTCACTATCTGCAAGTCATGCCCTGTAGAATTTTTCAAGCTACTTAAGCTTAGCTGTGAGCCGCAGACAGACTCTTGGGCCTATTCACCATTGCACACTGTTTAATAGCATAGGGAAATGTCCTAATGCGGTGTTGTCATGACTTCAAAAGTTTGCAAGTTTTGGGAAGTTCATTTAAGGCAGATTTTAGTTGGCTTTAATAATGTTTAAAATTAAGGGATTTTTGATAAATTAGAAAACTTGATTCTAAAATTTAAGTGAAATCCCAGGTTTTCTCGAATAGCTAGACTAACCATAAAAATAAATAAATAAAGTTGGAAGTCCCACATTTCGTGGTGGACTTATCATGAAACTATAATCATCAAAATATTGTAGTACTGTCATCAAGACAGAGATATAAGCCACAAAACTAAAGCATGTAAGTTAAGGACCCAGACATAAACCTTTACATGTGTAAACAAATGACTTCTCATAAGGAGCAAAGAACATCACCACCCTGCCAAGGGCTAAGTCTTAGAGAGTGGTGGTGGGGCAGCTGTGTGTTTACATGTAACACAATGACATTGGACCCACACCTTATATAACATGCAGAATTAGTGCAAAATGGATGGGTGGCTATCCTATACAATTCTTCAAAGAAAATATAAGCAAATGCTACATGACATTGGCCTTGGGTTAGATATGACATCAGGAGCATTGACACAAAGGAAAAAATTAGATAAATTGAAATACATTGAGATTTCAGAAAGTCCTTCTCATTAAAAGATGCTGTTAGCACACTGTAAAGGAAGTTCATGGGATGTGGGAAGATATGTGTGAGCTATATATCTGAAAATGAGATTAATATCAATAGCACATAAAGAAGTCCTATAGTTCTTGCAATAACAAAAGCTAGCCCAATTAAAAATAGTCAAAGGACTTAGATAGACACATCTCCAAAGAAAGCATGCAGATAATCATATGGAAAATTGTTCAAAATCACTAATCATTTCTGGAATGGAGATTAAAATATATTATTTTACATGCATTAGATTATTCATGACAAAATAATATGTAAATAAAAGCAGGACCAGAAATATCAATGAAGAAGAACTGTATCTTTTCTGTGCATTGCTAGTGGGAATGGGAGATGGTATAGTTGCTATGGAAAAGTGTATGAGGGGTCTTCTGGTACTTTAGAACAACTACCAGAGTATCCAGAAATTCTATTCCTAGATACATAGTCAAAAGAATTGTACAAAGATCTCTAAGAGAGACACACGCTCACTGCAGCATTATACATAGTTGTCTAGAGATGGAAGAAACTCAGATGTCCCTTGACAGATGAATAGATAAGCAATACAACGTACATACATAGAATAGAATCTTATTGAGTCTTTAAAAGGAAGTAAATTCTACCATGCTACAACATGGATAAATTGGAGGACATTATTTGAAATCACTAATCACATACAGACATGTATTAGATAATACTTTTCTGGGGTGTCTAAAATAGTGATGGTTGCCAGGGACCCAGAGAACAGAAGAACTAGACTTGATTAGTGATACACATTATCATTTTGCAAGGTGAGAAGAGGTCTGAAGATGGATGGAGGTATTAGTTGCCCAACAATGTGAATGTACAGAAGACTACTGATCTGAACATTTCAAAATGGTCGAAATGGCAGAAGGTGGTGGATAGCATCAAGGAAACAGAGCTTTCCACAGTCGCTCTTGGGAACGCATAGTGATTGTGACAGCATGCTCAGGACCTGCGAGAGCTCTAGCCAGACGAATCACAGGGTAGAGTGGAGTATTTAAGGCCACCACTAACTGAGAAGCCATTGGCATTTGACAGCTGCGTGGAGAGAGAGGGCCAATTTTCTTTGACAATGTGACTGGAGATCACACCAGGGCAGGCTTTACTCCTAGGACAATGCTAGGCAATGCAAATTGGGCTCAGTGGTGAAAACTTCAAAGTTAAAGAAGAGAAACAAAAAGAAGGAGAAATCTCAAAGGTGGGTGGGAAAGTGTGGGAGAGGGACAGGTAGTTATGGGAGAAGTTAGGATATGTTCAAAATACACCGTATAAAACTCTCAAATAATTAATAAAAAATTGTTTAAAAGTGCTTAAGATGGTATGTTGTTGTTGTTGTTGATTGTTGTTTTACCACAGTTAAAATTTTAAATTAAGGTTAGGTTAGTGTTCTAGCTTCCTAGTGTTCAAAGGTTACTTTGTGTGCTGGTTTCATTTCTGTTGACATAGCAAATACCCTAACAGAAAGCAACATAAGAGAGGAAAAAATTTAATCGGTTTACAATTCCATATCAACATTCTTCATTCTGGGGAAGTTGAGGCAGGAACTCAAGCAGCTAGTCTGTTACTTACACAATCAAGAGTAGAGAGAAATGATTGTACCCATGCTGCATGCTTGCCCACTGTTTATGGTCAGCTAGCTTTCTTCACACTCACAGTTCAGAAGAGTTCAACCTAGGGCATGGTGCCACCCACCATGGACTGGGTCTTTCTGCACCAGTTAACAATCAAGTCAATCCCAGAGAGACAGGCTCTCAGGGAAATCTGATCTGGACAATTCCTCAAGTCTGGCAGCCTTCTCGGTTGATTCTAGTTTGTGGCAACCTGACAATTAAAAACTAAGCAATGCCCTCCGTGTGTCAGGGGTAAAGATAAAAGGAGCACCTCTAGTCCCCACAGAACAGGTTCTCTGATTACATCCTGCCTGGACATTACTGTGACTTGAGGTAAATCCAACTTTCACCTTACAGACTGTTAATAATCCCTAACCACACATGCAACAATGACCAGTACATCTTTAATGCGTGTGTTACCGGGAGAATTATCCGAGTTTACTATGTGGAAACAATGCTTTCCACTAATTTATTTATTTTCTCACTTTACATCCCAGTCATAAGCCCTCCCCAGTCCCACCCTTACAATACCACCAACCCCCATTATCCCTTCCCCTTCTCAGTCCCAGCAGGACTAAATACATCTTCTCCTACTGAGGCCCAACCAGGCAGTCCATGTGGGCGAAGGTGATCCAATGGCAGGCAACAGAGTCAGAGAGCCTCCGTTCCAGTGGTTAGGGGACCCACAAGCTGCACATCTGCTACAAATGTGTAGGAGACCTGGGTCCAGTCCCTGAATGCTTTCTGATTGGAGGTTCAGTGTCTGTGAGTTCCCGTGGGCCCAGGTTAGTTGACTCCGGGAGTCTTTTTGTGGTGGTAGACACACTTTTGATAAAATACCCGCTAAATGGAGTTTGGAGGACACATGATTTTCTTTGCTAGTGCCACTGCTAATGGGACATGAACCTGGCTATTCCAGGCTATACTATTTATTCCTTAACAAAGTACTGCTAGAACCTTCCATGGCATATTCTTCTTGGGCATGTGACTCAAGGAACTAACTCTCTACTGGTGTCTATATTTCACTCTGTCTTTATCATCATCCAAATGCTAAATAATCAATGTTCAAACATTTTTAAATGTCAGAATGAATAAAATTTTTTCTGCGATGTTCTAATAGCGAGAACAAACCAGATAGTTCAAACAGAGGGAGTTAAATGAGAGAGGATTCACTAGAAAGTTGTTGGAAGACCTGAAAACAGGTAAGCTGCTGGTTTTCCTGGGTTCCTAGGAAAAAGAGAAAAGCCGAGAATCCAGATTGGTCCATAGTAGGAATTGGATCCCTGCCTGAAGCTGGAACTGCAAGAGAGCGCGCTGCAGGCAGCCCATACTTTTGGCAGCAGCAAGATGGGCCTCTTTTATCCTGTGCTCTCCCGTTCCCACTGAGCTGGCCTCAGTGGGATACAAGGAAGAAGGGAACCTGAGAAACCAAGAAACAGAACATTCAGTTAGCTCTCCAAAAAGCAGACTCAGGGGAAGAACAAGGAACATTGCCTGAGGGGATGGTTCTGGTAGGACTATCTCGTGTGGGAAGCAAGGTGCTGGATTGTGTATCGGACTGTCGGGCCCTGGACAGTGAGCACACTCTGGGAGCCAGAGCCTCACCACAACCGACAGGAAGACAGAAGCAAGGCCTTGGCTTCTGTTCTGGATGAAAGACTTTTTGGTTGGACACGCTGAACCTCTTTTTAAAAAAACAGCAAGTTTTTCTCAGTTTTCTCAACGTGATCGAAATCACACGAACAGAGGAAAACACACGAACTCACAACAGTGGCATCAAAATACTTTTGAAGTCCACTAAGAAAAACATTGTGGCTGCTTTTGTTTGGGAACAGAACATTAAAGATTTGGACTCTGGGTTCTTATCTCAGAGGAAACAAAGAAGGAGAAATTGAAAAACTGGGAGCTTGTAATAAGCAGGAGAGGTACACAGCCCTTCACAATGCTGGGAGAGACTCTTAAAGCTTTGCTAATCTTCCTGCAGAAACTGTACCCTTGAATCATGGGAGTTCCAAATAAAGTATGGTCTATCTCCTCTCTTCCTGTCCTTGACCATCAGACCATAGTGGTGAGGGGACTTGTGAATGCACCTCAAGTTACTTTTAAGGTCAGAGTAAAGTTAAAATACCTATGCTTTTCTTGTGATACTATTCTTAACACTGTCTTTGTCTCTGACTCTCTCTCTCTCTCTCTCTCTCTCTCTCTCTCTCTCTCTCTCTCTCTCTCTGTGTGTGTGTGTTTGCTTCTATATGTGTGTGGGTGCTGGGTGTGAAAACCCAGGTCCTACTTGTACTTTACCCATTAGGCCATCTCCTTGTGTTAATATTTTTAAAAAACAACTCCAACACTCTTGGTAAAGTTCTATGTGTATATGTGTCTGTCTATATGTCTGTCTGTCTGTATTTGTGTGTGTGTGTGTGTGTGTGTGTGTCTCTCTCTCTGTGTGTGTGTGTGTGTGTGTGTGTGTTATATAGAGCTTAGGAATGCTTTTACAAGTTATACTGTCACTGCTCTACTTCACTTCGGCTGTGCCTTTAGCTTCCAGCGTTCTCTGATTGTGTTAGCTCACTGATTACTCCTGATTGATAACAAATGGTATATCTGGGGAAGTGTTTTAGCATTAGAAAGTTTTCAGGTCAAATGAGGCCTGCAGAGCTATGGGTTAACTTGATTCACTGCAGCCAAGAACCAACCAAAGCGTTTAGGTATTTGATGGCACAGCTCCTACTGCAAAGTAATATTCAACACCGGATCAATTCAATAGGAAATTATATTGGTTAAACAGGGATCTAATCAGGTACAGGCCTTTCACAAATGTTTTTTCTATATTTAACTGTGAACCATGAACTTTCTAGGTAGGAAAAATTTGAATTTAATAATATTTAAAAGATGTTTAATAGAAGCAATATCTAGGTCTTTTTAATGTTATCTTTTTTTTATAAACCAGAAGAGCCATAATCTCAAGGGTTTCAGTGGGAGCTGAACTGCCTGAAGTCTGGACAGTTACCCAGGAGACACTGGAGCTGAGAGATGAGCAGGTATGAGCAGGTAGCTGTGCTGAGCAAGGACCATTGAGACTCACCTTGCTAGAGTCCCCACACCATCAGGAAGGACAGAAGGGAATGGTAGTGTTATTGAAGTCCATAGATGTGCCCCCACCCCCCAGCTGCTTCTCCACCCTTGGGACCCTCTGCCCCTGAGGCAGTGTGTTATTGGATTTCCCTTGCCAGGGAAGAAAAAGGCAATTCCTTAGGGATGCCCTTCTTTATTTTTTCCCATTCTCTTTGAGTGTGGTCCTGTTGCATCCTCAACTTAGCACATTTGAGGATTTCGTGTATGTGTGTATGTGTGTGTGTGTGTGTGTTGGTGTTTTGTTTTGTTTTGTTTTGTTTTTTTTAATTCCCAGAAAGGCAAATCCTTATCAGTCTGTAGGAATATCACTTCGAAACCTTGTTTTGTACTGGCATGTTCTGTCACATTGATTAGAGGTTTCTCGCTAGAATGTTTAATTATCACCTAATTAAGATGGGCTTCCGTTAGTCTCTTTTTTTTTTTTTTTTTTTTGTATGCCTTGAAATTTGCCAGAGGCTGAGTATGTCTTGCTTGACTGACAGCTGTCAGTGGTCCATATGGAAATAACAAATAATGTGACAAGAAGAAGATGAAAGGTTTCACCTGGACACTGACCGGTGCCAGGATTGCTTTTCTCCACTTGTGCCTTGATGGCAGATGCCACGGCCATGTGGTGTGTTGGCTTGGCTGTTGGAAGGCTGCTTTCTGGGCAGTGACCATGTGACCCACCAGGATGTTCTCCATAATTCAGACTTTGAGCTGTCTGGGTCAGACAGGCCATGTCCCTCAATGATCTCCCACTTTGTACATCACCACTTGAGCTAGGAAACAACCCATGGACTCACAGGGGTTGAACAAAAGCCTACGAGTAAGCCACATGGTGATCCAATGGTAGGACAGGTATCGGCTTACAACAGTCGTACTTGAAGTCTGGTGCATAGTGTCGAATGGTAGTTATAAAGGCTCCTGGCCTGTCGTGAAAAACCTGACTTGAATTTCTTTTCTCCTCCTCTATTTATCTGTTCAGCAGGCCAGACTGAATTTTTTAAAGGTTTAGTTTATTTTCCATTTATGTGTGTGTGTGTACTTGTGTGACACATGTGTGAGGGTGCTAGGGGAGGCCGGAAGAGAGACTCCAATCCTCTGGGGTTGAGTGACAGGTACTTGTGAGTCCCCTGATGTGGAGGGTATGATCCAAACCTTGGTTCTCTGTAAGAGCATGTAGTGCTCCTTGCTGCTGAGCCAACTCTCCGGCTCCTGGTGAAAAGTAACACCATTAATGTTTGTAACATTAACCACCCATGGCTCCAGCCAATCAGAAGCCCCATAGAACTCCACCCACCACTGACTATAGAACTCAATGTGGACTTCAAAGTTGTTAAAGTCACCATCAACACAGCCCTGTGTCACCTCTGCTTGACAGGACTCCATCTTGCCAAGCTCTCCCACTCACCAATCTCACAATTTCCAGTCTTAACTTGGGCTTTCTTCTCTTTCTTCTTTTCCACCAAAGTGACTTCGAGAATGATTCCTAGACTCTGCCTGAACAAAACTTTGTGATTCCTGAACTCACAGATTCTCCTGGGGCTCCAAAGTAAGGACTCTTCCATCCTATACCCCAACTGCCTGGGAGGGGAAGAGGCTCACACTCCCCTTCTTGATCCCCTCTGCTTTTCTCAGCATCATTCTTCCTTGCTGCAGAAAACCTCGACATCTCTCTACACACAGCGCGAATCCAAACCATCTTCTATCTTCCCCTACTGTCCCCAGGGTCCACTCAATGCCCACCTCTCTTTTCCTGCCATCCTTTAATCCTTCCAGAAACTATGGATTTTAGTCACTTGTCATAATGGCTATCTTCAGTGCACATTCAAATAACCCATGTACGTCCAAGTAGCCTCAGCATTACTACTTCCAGTACCTTTACGTGTTTTTCAGTGGTTGGTCCTTCTGACTATATCCAGAAGCATTCCACCTCCTGAGCCCTGTCCTACTCAGCTTCCTCCCACCATCAGGCTCCTACCGATTGCAGACTAGTTTGTCAACTTCACTGGGTCCTTGGACTTTGGATCCTTTATCAAGTATCCGCCTTGATTTCAGCCATCAGTCACTTCACCTGCTGGGTACTCCATCTCCCTTATCTCTTTGTTCTTTAGCTACACCTGTGCTCCAAGATGCAGCTTCCTGATAGTCTAGCTATGCCTGTCCTCTGCTCTTAGCAAGAAATTGATGAACTACTGAAGGAAAAGAATGTGTGGTCACATGACCCTCCATAACTTGAAATGATGACCATGGTCAGCCCCAGAGGACTCCTTATATAATCTTTATAGACGTTTCCATGGAGGAGCTCAGAGAAATGAACTGAACTAGAAACCAGGAGTTCTCTATACAGTTCTTTAATACAGCATAATCTTCAACAGGTCTTCAAACATATCTCTTCTTCTTTCTATCCATAGCTCTTCCCTTCTTCTTTACACACACACACACACACACACACACACACACACACACACACACACACACACACCACTGTTAAAAGGCTTCCATTGTTTGTCTCTAATGAGATATAATACCAAAAATAACCCTGTTTCAAACTCTGTATTTCTCCCAAGTGGTGCTGCTTTTTCTCTCCTCTGGGTAAGGCTGCCACTGTGGCATCCAGGTACCTAGTACCCCCCATAGATGTGTGTTCTTGTGCAGTACCCAAGGAGGAAATAGCTCTCTTGGCCTCCTTCCTATAATTCCTTGAAAGTATAGCACCCATGTCCTATCTGGTTTTACACTTCAAGAGACACAAACAATATCTCATTTTTACTTAATCTGGATAAGGTGACCAAGGACCAAATAATCCAATGTTGACAGATTTGCAGTTTTAAAGTCTTTTGAGGCCATTAACAAGGCCACATGCAGTATTAGAATGACATTTCAATTTGCTTTGGTTCGCATTGTTAATATACCGGCTATTTAGCTTGGGCAAATACTTGAGGATTAAGGTTAAAGTGAATCAATGAATTTCTGCTTGGCTTTTGATTTAGAAAATGAAGAGAAATTAATAAATCAAGCATAGTTGGGAGCTCTATCAAATCTATCATAGAAATAGAATTAAAGGAGAAGATATAAGAACAGATATATGGAAATAAACTAAAGTTTGATACTGTCCAAGAAAATTAGAAAGCATATTTTCTATGAGTATACAATGACCATCTACAAAATTGGCCTTAAGAAAAGTTGAAAAATAAGACGTTTAGTAGAAAAGTGAATTTTTAAATGAATACTTGGGAAAAATAAAATCCAATAAGCTAAAGGATTTAACTCATAAAGGAAGAAAGCAACAGAGGTTCCTTAGAGAAATTATAACACATGGGCAGACCTGAATGAAACGAGAATCATGAACAACCCTAAGAGCCACAATCTTGGTTTCCTGTTTGTTTCTTTTGGGGGGTTTATGTTGTGGATTTTTTGTGACAGGACCTCACTGTGTATCTCTGGCTGTCTTTGAACTCAATACATAGGCCAGGCTGGCTTCAACCTCACAGAAATCCACCCGCCTCTGCCTCCCAGATTCTGAGATTAAAGGTGCACGTTGCCACCATGGCTTAATGTTCAAGTTTTGAAAAGTTTTTAATATAGACTTCTGACAAGACCAATAAGCAAAAAAGTACAAATAAAATATTCAGCCAAGAAAAATGTCCAAAGGGTTAATAAAAATGATAAATATATTTTAATGCAAAGATTCTGTGAATTGTTATGTACTGTAAAGATTTCAATTTTAGATAACAAGAATGATTTACTAGAAATATAAAAATCACTAATTAACCAAAGGGAGAGCATTAAATTAATATGCACTAAGAAATGTTTTTAAGGAGCAATTAACTGGACTTTCCTTATTCCAAAGCAAAAGAATATTAGTAATAAAGTTAATTTTATACCTCCTGTAATTTCAAACATTACTGATGTCTCTCACTTTATGAATCATGTGATTATCAAAACAGGTGAGTGTAAGAAAGCAAAAGTCCAAGTCCATTATGCTTAATGAGCAGTTAATGAAAAGTTCTTAAACATATCCACTAGCTGACTCCAACATTGCTTTAGAAAATAATGCCTTCGGATAAGCAATGGGGGCCCCTACAGAAATGCAAGGACTGTTTAACAAGAGTAAACATATTGCTCTAGTTCACCACGCTGAAGAAAGGAGGGAGTTCATATTATTCCAGGAGATTCCAAAGGCCATATACATAGCATTTACAAATTTCTTCAAATACATTTTAAGAAAGCAGGAATGAACTTATACTTGTGTGCATTTGAACACCATCCCTAGTTGGGAGCAAGTGCTGTTTTTGAGGCTTGTGGAACATTTTGTATGTGGCAGCTCATTGACAGATGTAGGGTTTCAGAGTTATGACTTAGAGTTACAGTCTGGCCTCGTCTCTCAATTTTCTGAAAGCTAAAAGATGTGACTAGGCATCTCATATTCTTGCTGTCACATCCGATATGTTTGTCCCATGGCCATATCTTACTTACAGTTAAGATCTGTATCCTTAGAACCATGAGACCAAGTAAACATGTCCACCATTGCTTTTCTGAGGAGGGAGTGAGGATGACTATAGGAAAGATAGAAAAAAGAAGAGACAGATATGGGAGGGCCACAGGTCATTACCACACCAGCAGTGAGTGTATTGCTCATAGCCCTTTTATACTACAGTCTGTGGGAAGCAAAGCCACAAACTAATAGAAATGATTTGTTGAAATATACACATAAGACATCTGTTGCCATCCAAAAACCTCCCTGTTCCTTCCACCAAGGTCAATAGACTCTTCAGCCCCTCCCTTGAGCCTCTAATGCCCCTCCTGTCATCTTTCCATGCCTCAGCAGGCTGGAAATCTACCAACAGACCCTGACCTGCCTTGACTCTGGCAGGCAGACTTTTCTCTTTTTCCCCCTCTGCTTCAGAGAAGCAGCAAATGGCTCCCAGCCTCTGTCAGGTATTTGGTCACAATGAGAAGGAAATAATCAGTTCAGTACTAATTCCTGTGACTGGGTGGGATTTACTCCTGGAATGCACAGATGATTCAATAGAAGACATTCAATAAACATTGATACATCCCATGAATAGAATGAAGGACAAAATCAATTAATACAAGAAGACAGTGACAAATTTCAAAACTCTGTCACGCTAGTTATAAAAAAGCTTCAACAAACTATAAATATAAGGAAACTATCTTGATATAATGACGATCATGTAGGAAAATTCTAGAGCTAATGTAATGTGCAACAGTGAAAAGCCAAAGGGTTTTTTCTCCATATGACTTGAAAATAAGTCAATAAAGCAAAGATAACTTCTCTTGATCCTACACTACTAGATGTAGCTAGAGCAAGTAGTCGTTATGAGTACCTGTTCCAGATCTTCTCCTGGCTTTTTATCCATAGCTGTTCCAATGTGAGGACCCATAAATGTGCATGTTTATTAAAATATTCTTTGTCATGATAAAATAGAATGTGTTGCTAACAAGACTGACATATATAATATATATTTGTACATATATATACATATTAATATGTATATATTATGTGCATACACAAGACAACACACACACACAAAACATGAACATGACTGAAAGCATAGTGCTGAGTAAGAAACTGAATGAGACACAAAGCAATATAGCATTTTAAAAAACAGAAGCACAAGGTAACAATATAGACTTTTCTGAAATACTGTAAATAAAAAATAATTACATTTGACAAAGACTTTGTGAATGAAAGTAAAGAAGGACAAAGGAGAGTAAATAAGTGAAGAGAAATTCTACTCACAATTATTCTATTCCACAAAATGGAAACTATAATGAATTGTCCCAGTTTTCTCTCTACCACTGTGACAAATACCATGGCCAGAAACAATCTTGGAAGGAAAGGTTTTACCTACCCCATACTCTAACCACAGTCTACCATGAAAGGAAGTCAGGGTAGGAACTCAAGGCAGAAACTTAGAGGCAGGAACTGAAGCAGAGACCATGGAGGAATGCTGATTACTGGCTAGCTACTTCTGGCCTGTTCAACTATCCTACGAAGAATAATATTACTGGCTTGTTGTTCATAGCTCCATTAGCTTTCATTTTTATCCAACCCAGGACTGCCTGCCCCAGGGTGGCACAGCCCACACTGGTCTGGGCTCTATCACATCAGTCATTAATCAAGAACATATCCCCCATAGACTTACCTACAGACTGATTCAATGGAGGCATTTTCTCAATGGAAGGGCCCTCTTATCAGTTGACCCCAGGTTTTGTCAAGCTGGCAAAAGACTCACAAGTACACCCTCTTTTAACTCTTTCTACTCACAAACCTCTTACTCCATGGCTATTGCCATCACGAGCAGATTTTCAAAGAATATGGCTTTAATATTCACTTTAAAATTAAATGCCATTTTACATATTATGCAAGGTTATTATTAAAAAGTAAATACTACTAAAAGCAATGGGACAGGAAAAAAAAAACACCAAAGTAATACTTGAGAAATGTTTCTGTGCAATATAAGTCTTAAAACTGTATATTGAAGGGAAATATGTATTTCTGGGGCAATCAACATAGAACAGACAGCTCTGCTGGCTAGATTTATGTCAACTTAACATAAGATAGACTCATTTCGGAAGAGGGAACACCATTTAAGAAAATGTCCCCAGTAAATCGGCCTTTGGAAAAGCCTTTGGTGCATTTCTTTATTGATGACTGATATGGGAGGGCCCAGCCTACTGTGGGCAGTGCCATCTTTGGTTTGTGGTCCTGGGTGCTGTAAGAAAGTTGGTTGAGGAAGCTGTGAGGAGCAATGTCATAAGCAGAGTTCCTTTATGTCCTCTGCATCAGTTCCCGTCTCCAGGTCCCTGCCCTGTGTGAGCTTCTTCTCTGATTGCCTCAGCAATGGACCATTACCCAGAGGTGTAAGCTGAGATAAACTCTTCCCTCCCTAGGCCAACTCTTTCAACCATGGTCTTCATCACAGCAATAGAAACCTAAGACAGACAGCATGAAGAGGTATGCTAGTAAAACTATTAGACTTTGAATAAAAAGAAGTCATTTGACCATGCAAGAACTATCATCTCCCCCTGCCACTCAACTAGAACAGAGCAAATACAAATGAAGAGAGTAACAGTTAGGGGAAAGTTTCTGTGCGTACACATATATATCACCTTTACCTAGGTTATTTTTGGAGCGAGGAGTGCTGGCGGAAATTGACCCAGAGTCTCACACAAGCCAGGTAAGCACTCTGTCACCCAGTTACATCTTAGTCTCTTATAATTTTTTTAAAGTTAAGGCAGTATGTCTCTAAGCTGTCCAGGCTGGGATCAAAAATCAAAATCTTTCGGTCTCCTGAGAAACTAGTTCTGAGTGGAGCAGTATGTTGCTATACCCAACTTCCTCAGACTTTAAACCATGGAGGTTTATATGATAAGTTAACAGAGTAATGAAATTCAGAGACAAAAACAATGTGTGTGTGTGTGTGTGTGTGTGTGTGTGTGTGTGTGTGTGTAGACACAGAAAGGCAATGGGTTGCAGAGAGAGAAGAAATTTGCATCTAATTAAAACAACTTTTTTATGTGATTTCAAACCATCTCTTGTGGCCGTGAAGGAGAGAATTCTGAGACTTCTCTTCCTTTGAATACTTACCAAAGGCTTCAGTTGTGGGCATGCTTTTGACAAACAAGACAACTAGAAAGATGTTAAAACCAACAATAACAAAACCGTTAGCATTATGCTGTGTGGGAAACACACCAGAATGTTAAGAGCAGAGTAAATAAAAATACATGAGGCAATGAAACTCGCAGGGAGCAGGATTATCTTCTTTTATCTTTTTGTTATCTTTTTCTCAAGAAGGCAAAAGTCAGATCAAAATGCACTGTAAGCGACAAAGACATATGCGTAAGCAAAAGGCTAACTCTTAAATGGGGATAAACTGGTTATTAATGCGGGGGCAATGACTCATTACAAATTCAATATTTATATGAAAAATTTAGAAGATTCAAGGAGGACCACATAAAGATTGCACCCAAAATATAAGCTGTTCAAGCATCTCTTTTATGAGTATAAATGGGAATTCACATGGAATTTTAGTAATTAAAATTATAAAGCACATTATAATGGTAAAATGCCATAACTACATGAGATTGTCCTGCAAAGATATTTAATATTAAGAAACTGACTATTTTAATTTATCATATTTATAGTGAGAGGACAAAATGCATAGTCTGTATCTGCACAAATACATAAAAATACTAGAAAATTTTAACATTCTCAGAGATAGAAAAAATTACCACGTTTCTAGATAGACATGGTAGGTAGATAACAGAGTGGCTGAGAGAGAAGCTGGCTCCTTACTGAGCAGAGAAACATGGAAACCTTTTCTGGTAAGTGCAGAAATGTGAAGGACGCTCACTAGAACCACTATTACCCAACGATATGTGAGGTTATTAACCAATATGAAATTACACAGAAGAGCGCTAAAGGCAAAGCTATTGGTACGTGAGAGTGAAGTACCATCTGTTCCAGAAAACATATGAAATTATCATTGGAAAAACATCCAGGGATGGCGGTACAGGCCTGTGGTTCTGGCTTCTCATGGGGCTGAGGAAGAGGGATCAGGGATTTAAGTCCTTCCTGGTCCACTTAGAGAAACTGACTCAAAGCTGAAGGCAAAATTAATGAATAGATAATTGTAGGGTTGGTAGTGTCGCACAGTAATAGAGTTGGTGTGTCGCGCAGTAATAGAGCACTTGCCCTGCATGGGGAAGGCCCTGGGAGCAATCCCTGAGATCACAAACGTAGAAAACAAGAGCTAGTAAAAAATTAAAATGTTTATAAATTTAAAACAAACCTCAAAAATTCCAAGTCGCTTATCTTTTAAAAAGACTCAAAAGAAACTCTCTATGCACTCATATATGTGATCAAAATTAATGTGAAACTAACAAATAAAATTTGTATATATTTTATAGTGTACAACAAGAGCCTTTCAAACATGCCTACTCTGTGGGACTAGCAGAGCTGATTAAGATAGGCACTGAATACTTACCATCCATTGGTAATGAGACCACCTAAAACTGTTCTGTGAGTAGACAGCTCAGGGCATTTCCATCTATTTACTGGGTTGTGCAATTATTTCTTGAAATTATTTCTCCCATCTGACTAAAACTTCAAATCCGGTGACCAACCACTGATACTGTCTGACACCAGGATCTGGCCAGTGCGCAAGAATCATCAAGGGGAGAGTTGCTCTGCTGTCCTCCTGTTCCCCCTTCATCTGTAAGCCAGGCCTGCACATTTAGACATCATTTTATTTGTTAAAATCTATTTTTAAGTGTGTGTGTGTGTGTGTGTGTGTGTGTGTGTGTGTGTGTGTGTGTGTTTATGGGTATGTGCTACAGAAGCCAAAGGCTTTGAATGCCCCTGGAGATGGAGTTACAGGCAGTTGTGTAGCACCTGCTGTAGGTGTGTGGAACAATTCTGATCCTCTGCAAGAGTTGCCTGTTCTTCTAACCATTGAGCCATCTCTCTTGTGCTTCCACTTCTAACCACAGGCTGTTTACACTCCTCAGTTATTGGGTAGGTTTGGTGGCTCACACTCGCAATACCTAAATTTCAAGACTGAGGCAGGAGGATTGCCGCGTATTCGAAGCCAGCTTGGGCTACAAAGTGAGTGAGTACCGGGCCATCTAAAGTTGCATGGTATGACTCTGTCTCAAAAAACAAACAACAGGGCTGGAAAGACAGTTCAGCAGGTGCAGTGCTGCTGAGTTCTGGTCCCAAGAGCACACATAAAGCCAGGTGTGGTACTACGCATCCGTAATTCTAGTGGTCCTACTTTGAGATAGGAAGAAGAGACCAAAAGATTTTCAAAAGCTCATGGACCAGTTAGCCTCACACATCCATTGCAAACAGCAGAGGCCACCTTACAGAAGGTGAGGACTCACACTTGAGATGGAGCTCTGGCCTCCACAGGAGTGTCATGCTATGCACGGGGCCTGCACTCACAAAATGCAAACAGGTGCGCATCGCTCACACACATAGACAACAACACAGCAACAACAACATTGAAGGAATGAAAGAAACAAGTTCTTACTCAATGTGTTTCTCTCCAGCATGAAAGATAACAGAGTTCAGTAAGGATAGTGTGAACTCGTCCAGGCAGTCTCTATCACAAGAAGGCTGAAAAAGGAGCCAAACCAAGTTTAGTTCACTGTACCCTTCTACTCGTGTGAGTAATCACGCCCTCACGCCCTCACACCCTGAAGGTGACGCATTCTCTGACAGTTTCAGTCTGCTCTTTTAGAGAGTTACTGTTTTATTTGTGTGTGTGTGTGTGTGTGTGTGTGAGAGAGAGAGAGAGAGAGAGAGAGAGAGAGAGAGAGAGAGAGAGAGCGCATTAGAGGTGGTTGTAAGCCACCCAATGTGAATGGTGAATGCTTGGACCAAACTTGTATCCTCAGGGATAGCAGAGTTAGCTAGCTCTTACAGTTGAGTCATCTCTCCACCCCCTACCCTCCACTTACCTATCCCTTTAAAATTAATCCCTCTCTGGTAGCTAAAGTTCTCTGACTACTGTAATAAAGCTGTTTCTAAGGAGTCATTGTCTCTATGACGATCATATGATGAAACCTCTTTTCTTCAGAAGTCACAGATTGCTCCCCAGTCCTCTTGCCTCCCTTTGCCCTGTCATCTTTCCTCTCCAGCTGTTCTTCCCATGGCTTCTCTGAGTATTGACCAACAGTTTCATCTAAATTGTATTCAATTATATTTTTTAGTCAAGAACCTTCAAGGCTTTGTTAATTTTCCTGGAGGATTAGATAACAGAGATATGCTCGCTGTTAAGTGTTCTTCACATGAGAGATCTTTTCAGGAAAGACATGAATAAAACAAATACAGAATAATATCCTTCAGGGAAAATAGTGAAGACATTGCTGGAGAGGTAACAGGGTAAGGAAAATCACTTTCTGTGTCAGCATAAGGGCCTGAGCTTAAATCCCAACCACCCACATAAAACACTGTCTCAGGCTGTCCCTAGCTGTCCCTGGCTGTGCCTGGCTGTCCCTGGCTGTGCCTGGCTTTCCCTGGCTGTCCCTGGCTGTGCCTGGCAGTGCCTGGCTTTCCCTGGCTGTGCCTGGCTGTCCCTGGCTGTGCCTGGCTGTGCCTCTGCCTATAACACCAACACTGTGAGGGATGGTGACAGAAGAATCACTCAGACTTCCTGACCATCAGCCTAGTTCCAGGTTATGTAAGAAGATGTATGTCAAGAGAATGAAGATACGAGGGCTCTAGCAGGGGGACCAAAGTCGTCCTTGGGCTGCTGCAAATGCACACTGATGTGAGCACACACACCTCTCTACATACACCACATTCACACACACAATGCACTCATACAAACACACACACACATACACCTCTACACACATCCTCATGCCCACATACAGACACACTCATCACATGCACACACACACACACACACACACACACACACACCCACACACGAAGACAAATGAGAAATGTATGGTCTTTGCTATAGTAGCTACACAGGGAGCCTTTCAATTAATGTGTTGTCTGGGAAGATTTTGTTATTGTTTTTCATTTATTTTGATACAGATTTACATTTTGCGGCACAGACTTGTCATGAATGTGAGTTCTTCCTGCCTCAGCTTCCTGAATGCCTGGCTTACAGATATGTCCCACAATGCCAAGCTCTCCCACCACCTCCAGTGTTTTTTAAATGTTCTTAAGGGTAGAAACCACCAAGGGAGTTTGTTAGGCTTACAGCTCATGGAGCCCTTCTCCGATTTATTAACTCAGAATTGGAGATGCAGTGTGGGAATCTATGTTTCTGGAATGATTCCTGTTAGAGCAGACATTTTGGAAACCCCATGTTAAAGTGATCAAAGCACTTTTCCTGGTTGCTAGGACGGGAGACAAGCTGTGAGAACTCTGCAGAAAGTAGGTGAGATGGGACTAAACTATTGCAGTGGACTTCTTGGAAGACACAGAACCAGGGAGTCCACATATCAGTTGGAATAAAGATATTTATAAAAAAAAATTTTTAAAAAATAGATCTAAGTACAGTTATAAAAATGAGGGTTATCTTACGGAAGTATTTAAACCAGAGTTTCTGAATAATTAAATTAATATGAGTGCAAGAGAAACGGTCACATTTCTGTATTTTTCTAGAATGGCATGTGATTTTTTTTTTCTAAGCTCAAAACCCTTTAAATTTTCTATTTGGATGTAACATCTGGATTTTTTAAATTAAAAAAAAATTATTTAATGTATATGAGCATTTTCCTTGCGGGTATGTCTATGTACTATTTGATGTTCCTGGTACCCATAGAGGCCAGAAAAGGGTGTCAAATCCCTTGAGATGGAGTTACAGAGGGTTGCAAGCCACCATGTGGGTGTTGGGAATTGTCTTAGTTACTACTTTATGGCTGTGAGGAGATATCATGAGCAAACTAACTGATAGAGAAAAGCATTTAATTGAGGGCTGACTTATAGTTTCAGAGAGTTAGTCCATGACCATCAAGTGGGAACTATGACTGATGATAGGCAAGTATAGCTTTCGAGCAGTAGCTAAGACCTTATATCAGATTAACAAGAGGGAGACAGAGAATGAGACACTGGGTCTGGTTTTGGAAACCTCAAGGCCCACTCCTAGTGACACACTTCTTCCAACAAAGCCACACCCACTAATCCTTCCCAAACAGTTCCACTAATGGGGAACCAAGCATTCAGTTGGAAGAGCCTATGTGGACCATTTTTAGCCAAAGCACCACAGGAATCAAATCCAGAAGAGCAACCAGTACTCCTAACCACTGAGTCGCTCCAGCCCCTGCATCCAGATTTTTAAAGGATTTTTTTTAAAAAAAATTATGTGTATGTGTGTGAGGATGTAGATGTGGATACTTGTGTGTAGGTGCAGATATCTGCAAAGGCCAGTAGAGGGCGTTGGATCCCCAGGAGCTGGAGTTACAGGTATTGTGAGTTACTTATGGTGAATGCTGAGATGTGAACTTTAGTCTTCTGCCAGAGCATTACATGCTTTTAACCACTGAGCCTTCTCTCCAGCTCCACTATGCAGATTTTTAAGTAGTTGCTGGAACCAGGATGCTGTCTTCATTAAATTCACCGGGAGAGCCCTGAGAAGCTATCATACACTTTTATCTATGTACATTAAAATTAAAATTGCCCATCTCCATCCAGCCTTCCTCTGCCTCCCCTATAGGTTTAATATAAATCATGGGGGATAATTCACAACAAGGCTAGTTTAAATTGCAGCAGAGCAGTTCATTTGATGCAGTAATTCACTTTGGTGTAAAATTCAATTATTACTGACAAATAAAGGTTAGTAACTTAATCATTATAAAGAACAGACGTCTGGGTGCAAAACAAGTAAATTAGGGAATTCCCAAGTGTTTTCATCTCTACCCCCTGGTGATTCCTGAGGCATTCCAAACCTTGTTAGAGCTTTAAAAAAAAATTCTCACCCTTTTTATTCTTGGATAGAATCCTTCTCATCAGTTTATTTTCAAAGTAATAAATGTGTAAATACATGCCGTAAGTTTACATGCTTGTACAACTTGGTAGCAGTTTTTAATATAACCTAACTACTCAGAAAATTTGGTCTTGATTTTTCCCCTTCTGGCCCAGACCAGAGAGAACCACAGCCCATTCGCTGGAAGCCCTGACATCTGCTGATTTGTCAGTTTTGTTTAGTTAAAGTGGATTCATGTTTGTGAGGAAGGGGACCATTAAAGGTGCCAGCACCGGAGAAAATTAGTTCTACTTTTACCAACATTAACTCTCCCTGATTTCAAATTAATTGCAATACGCTCTGTGACTGGGGGAACAACCTCGCAGAAGATTCTGGAGCACTGGAAGTTTTCATAAATCAAAATGAGTACCAAAGGGTGTGTGTGACAGAGGTTACTGGCCAGCAAGTCATCTCTGGGGTTAACCATGCTCCCCCTCCAGCCCCTATGCACCCCGCTCAGCTGGACCAGAAGTCCAGTTCTGATGAGCAAGCAGAAACTCCAAAGTATTGAGATCTGTTCTTTCCTTCATTACAGTTTTCCATTTTGGGTCGTTAGTATGTATTTAATCTATTTACGTTTCTATTGGAGTCCACAGCCCTCCCCAGATCCCCAAAAACTGATACTAAAGAGCACTCACAGCTCAGCACTTTCATTTTCTAATATTTTTGTAGGCAGATAGGAAGCTGGACAACCCATTTATAAAACAGTGACAGAAACACACCGTAATTTACGGAGCTTCCAGACAGTCTTCAGGATGAACTTCCCTGCTTCCCTGAATGTCTTCTGTTATTGTTTCTGCTTTTCTCTCTGTAATGGCTCAGAGAAAAGCCAGAAAGGTAAAAAGGAAAAGGAGAAAAAAAAAAAGAAAGGAAAAAACAAGATAGCAAGCAGTGAATTATTTGCAAGCAGTAAAGCACATGGATAAACCTTTTAAAACCCGTATCTATAGAGCGGGCACTTCAGACGGTAAATAGGTATAATAACATATCTAGGGGGTTCCCCCTTTCCCTCCCTCCCTGTTATTTCTATTCAAACTGAATAAAGCCTGACTAGGTAGCTGGCCTTTAAGCCTTCAATTAATTGAACAAAGATTTTAAAATTGTTCAATTGGTTTCATTAGGAAGTGTACAATGAAATAATAAAGTAAAACAAATGATATAAAGCAGGGACACTAATTAGCTCTACATGATTGATATAGCTTTGGACCAGGCATTTGATCTCCAGGAAAATGCAGCTCCTTGTTAAGAGGATTTTTAATTGATGTGCAGAGAGGTATTAGATGATGTTGGAAAATAATTACTCCGAAGCTATTCATGCATTTGGCTGAACATAACAAATGAAGTTTGGGCACTGGATCTGGCGAAGTGGACACGTGCTAATTAATAACGAGAAGAACAAGCATCTTCCAGGCGTTTTTTAACCCAGTATTTGCTAGGAGATTGCCGAGTCATTATGTGCCATAATGAGGTTGTCATATAAACAAGATCGACGTTACTCAGGTGTCAGTTAACAGAGCTCTCAAATTCTCCAAGCCCTTGTGTGGTTCCCCAGTCGTTAAAGGTTGTTCTTATTGAGATAACCAATCAAAACTGCTGCTCAGGTTCAGGCATGATTAAGGAAACAGGATAAGGAGAGAGCAAGTCTTTGCTATTTTTTGGGGGGGATGGTGGTAAAGAATGTTCCTTTAGAATAAAAAACAAAGATCTTTGCATTAAAAGAAAGAGGAGGGACAGGAGGAGGGACAGGAGAAGGAGGGGGGAGAGGAGAAGGGGAGGAGAGAGGAGGAAGAGGGGGAGAGGAGGAAGAAGAGGAGGAGGAGGGAGAGGAGGAGGGAGAGGAGGAGGAGGGAGAGAAGGAGGAGGGAGAGGAGGAGGCAGCAGAAAGAAAAACTTTTCTGAAAGACATGAATATTGACTAGGGCAAATACACTCTTCATCTCTTCATCTGTAAAAACTTGATGAGCATATGCACCGAGTTACACATAATTTGTTAAATCTGACAAGAGTGG
>CM052715.1:52317769-52345438 GCA_028551405.1 Uromys caudimaculatus
ACACTACACCTAGGTTATTTACCTGCCAGACAGGTTAGAATTTCTGTGTTCCTAATATAAAATGGCATTAAAATCTGGCTGCTGCCTGTCTAGAAAGAATAGCCTGGAAAACAAAGGGTCCTCTAATGTCTCAGGTGCAGAGCAAATATTTTTGTTGTTGTGTGTTTATCTGTAGACCTGGCTGGCCTTCTACTTAGCGTGAGTGCTTACTGCCTCAACCTTTTGACATACTTGTTTAATATCGCTCTCAGCTTTTCATCCCTGCGGTCGCTGCTCTGCCTCAGCGAGGGAGGCACAACCAGAGTAGATGGGGTTTCTTGCCTCATCCCACTGAAAGGCACTGACAACCGAATTGTACAAAGTGTGGGATACAGACAAAACTAGAATTCGAGTTATCAGGGCACACCCAGTACTATTGCTCCCCTGGGGTCTCCCAGTCCAGTCCCCATCCCTCCCAGGGCTGCTGCCTTCTGTCCTCCTTTGATCTCACACCCTCTGAGTTTTCTCAGCCCTGCACGCATGTCTCTTTTCATGGCAAAAGCCAAGTGAGAAAAATAAATTTGAAGCGAAAACAAATTGTCCAAGGCTGCGGGGCTGTTTCTGTCAATATTTTGGTCTCTTGTTTAATTATTTTTTTTTTAAAAATGTTTGTGCAGTTGTCTCTGTGTCTTTTTGTTTTGAGCCTGTATCAATATTTTCTATTTCAGAGGGCAGGTTCCTGGAGAGACAGAATTGTGTCTGTGTTTCTCTTCCAGATCTCCATAAAACACCCAAACGATGTGGTCACTTTGCAGACTTTGTTTCTGGTGAGGAATTTTCTCTTCCCTGCCATCCACCCTTCCAGTCTTTGTCTCATTCTTTTAATAAAAACAGAAAGAAGCTTTAGCTCTAGGAAGTATTTGTCTTTGAAAACTCTGCAGAGATTCTAACAAGAAAGGGAAGCCACCAAGACTGTGGAGGAGGAGAGACGTCACAAGGCAGTCTGAGATTGAGAAATCGCCTGTTAGGGAGACAATGGCCCCAGGGTGCACCGGGACAGAATTCCTTTCCCTGCAGAAAAAGGAGTAAGAAAGTTATGATTCTTTGAGCAGAGTTAGATGGTAGAGCAGGAGAGTGAAGTAAGTAGGTCCATTGCTTTGATGAGCACAGTTGACCACTGGGCTGCATCTCAGTTGTGTGACTCTGGGTATCTAACTCAGAGTCTACTGTGTCACTAATTGGTGCCCCCTAGAACTTCAGTGAAGGGGCAGCAAGATAGCACCTGTAGTTTTCGTCACACAGAGCAGACCTTAGGTGGCATCTCTCTTCTGAAGGACTGAGCTATGGAAGCTAGTTAAGATGAAGATAAAAGAACCTGTATCTGGGGCCTGTGTGAAGGGTCAGAGGGATAAAGGGCACTTGCTCCTAAGCCCAGTGACCTGGGTTCAATCCCTTGGACCCTCAATGTGGAAAGAGCTGATGCCAGCAAATTGTCTTTTGATCTCCACACATGCTGTGGCATATGCACACATGCATACATTCATACACACACACAAACAAAATAAATAAATAGATAAATAAATATAAAGAAGCCACACTTGCCGGTTACCAGCTACTGTCTAATGGAGTCTCGCTCTATTGTCTCTCCAAGAGCCACGTGTGCCATTTGGTGGGTTTAGAATCTACTATCTTCCAAAGGTTGCTGAAGAGCAGAATGAGAACTCAGGAAGGTTTCGGAGAGGGTTTGATAAGGTAAATCTTGATGCCAGAAGAAGCTAGCATATCTTCATCATAATCAAGAGAAATAATCTTTTTGTTTTGAGATCGTTGGAAAAGGTGGAAGAGGAACAAGACTCTACCCACAGTTACATACCTTGGGCCTTAAGTCTGGCTCACTGCCATTTTAACTTAAGCTGCCTGTCTTTGAAAGGAATGCAATCTCTGGGTCAGCAAGACACAGAAATGTTAGTTATCCTGGGGCTGCTGCGACTCCACTAGCCTGTGGCTCTAGTCAAACTGGGTGAGGGATTCCTCTCCCGTGTTATGCCCCCATTACTTCCCTGGTCTTTCTGTCCAACCTCAATCATAACTCTGAGCTGGCAAATTGGCTCTTACTGGAAAATTTTCCACCCAGAAAGGATATTGGCATTCTAACAGGCAGGGATGTATTCCAAGGAGCGGATGCTTGAAAAAATTAATCATAGCCTGGCCATTAGTCAAGATTCTTTTGTAGTAAATAACGGAGTACCACTTGGGTTACCTGGACCACAATGTCACAATTTGTTTTAAAGATAGGAAGGCAGGGCAGGCAGGAGAGGGGTCTGATCTCCTTAAACCATAGTTACAGATGGCTACTGCCATATGGGTGCTGGGAATTGAACCTATGACTCCTGGAAGAGTCGTCAGTTTCTTATTTTCTAAGCCATCTCTCCACTCTAGGCCATGAGAATTCATAACCTGCTTATCTTTCTTCCAAAGACTCCCTCATTTCCTGTGGTATTTGGGTTTTTCTGGAGAAGTCTCATGGGGTTGATAGCAAATTCAGCTTTGATGTGTTTAGATTAACAATATTCATCTATGATATATAAGTGACAAGTTTGTGTACCTTACACAGATCCCTGTGACCTCATAGTTTATTGCCTCCAAACCAAACAAACAGAACCCTGTGGATGTTAGTTGAACTACTTTTTAATTTGATTTCTAGTAATGTGTATGCAGGTGTGTCTGAGTGTGCATCTGTTCACTGAGTGTGGTGCACATGGAAGCTAAGGATGTCAGAGCCCCTGGAATTAGATTTACAGGAGGTTATGAGCCACCAGAAGTTGGTGCTAGTACACAAACTTGGGTTCCCTGAAAGAGTAGTATGTGTTTTTATCTGCTAAACCATCACCCTAGCCCTAAATTGAACAAAGCTTGAGATTCACAGACTAATTTGTGTTATCCATTTCTATACATGACAATGGTGTCTTAGGAAACTTTCTTGCTTCCAGCAATGTTTTTATTGAAATTACAACTCTATGTGGAGGTCTATCATGGACTTCCCATGTTCATGATACAGCAAAACATTAAAAAACATTAATATTAATCTATGGCAAATTGTTTCATTGCTTGACTAATTTAATCCCTTTGCTAGTGTTTTTGGGAACCAAGGATGGCTTTACTGCAGTGCACTGTCTGTCACTTGTCAATATGCCAACATCTCAACAATGTCGAAGAACCAAGCTTCACAGGTCTTGTGACCATCAGAGCTTTTGCTTTGGCAGGGTCGATATTCATTACTCCATGTTTCCCTCTTAGCTGGGTTTTTAGTTCTCTGGACTCTCTCACCTGCTAGGTCATCCCATTGATTAGTATCTGAAGTTCAATTGTCAAGAAATATAAGAGAGACACACAGAGAGTAACATGGGGGAGCAGGGAAGAAAACTGTCCAGAACACCATCTGCTTCCAACTGTGGGCATTCTAGTCAACAGACGTGGCGTCCTTTTGAACAGACTCTCCTCAGTATTCAGAGGTCCACAGAAGCTTTGCAGTTGAGAGAGTCAGTCTCAAGCGTTGCTACTGTGTCATGCAGCAGGAAGCTGCAGACTACTGAGAATGAAGGATGAAGATAGGACCCATGCTCTAGGATTAGTGTCAAGATGAAAGGAAGCTCAAATGGAAAGCTACTAAGACAGTGAGTGTCTGGTATAAGTGTAACTTCAGAAAGTGTTAAGCACGCTTTCCACTCCTTCCTTCCTTCCACCTTCTGTCCATCCCTCCCTCCATCTCTTCTTTCCTTCCCTGTCTTTCCTACCCCTTCCTGCAGAAGTTCTACACTTCAGTCCGAGCTGAGTGAAGACAACCAATCAAATACATTTCCAACAAACATTTAATTGCTTCAAAATTTATTTTTTGCCGTTGCCGAGATTTTGACACCAGCATTTGTTATAGAAAATGTCCATTATAGGTACATTTTTAGCTTAATGTTCACAAGTCGTTCGAAAGGCTCATCCTTAATTGTTAAACAATTTCAGAACACACGAGATGGAGTGTTACTCAGCCTCTGACCTGTGGGACAACATGGCTAGAAACCGAAAACACCGTGCTGAGTGAGACATGCCAGACATGGAAGGGCGGCTAATGCCTGGTTCTAGAGTCATAGAGAGGAAAAGTACCTCTTGCTGTTGTCAGGACTGATGGGGTTGAAAGGATGGGGCTGACAGGGAAGACCTTGGGAAGGCGTTCTTTCAGTTGCTTTGTCCATTCGTTTGTCTGTTTTATCATCTCACTCTCCCAGTGGACGTTTTTACCACCATCTTGGCTCATTTTCTTGACTTAGTTCTGCATTCTAGAGCTTCAAGATGATTCTAGGGAGACTGTCTAAAACTCTGTTTGGCTCTTTAGTCTGCTTCCAATTTAGTATCTTTGCTAAATGCCAGAGTATACATCATCCTACATAAACTTTCATGCAAATGTGTCCTATCCCTTCCTACGGCATAGATTCCTGAAGGTTGAATTGTTTGTAAACATTTCTCATTTCCAACAGCATGAATGAGCTCAGACCTGCACATCTCGATCACACTGTGGTTAGTCACTGAATATTTATATCAGCATAATGGGTAGAAATAGAAGAATTATTGTCCTAATTATAAAAGTACTAAATTTTAGTGAGATGGCATCTTCATTTTTTATTAGATTGGCCTCTTATATACAACATTTGCATATATCTTTCTATTCTGTTTTAATCCCCTGATTTCCAATCAAACATTTATTTTTCGTGAAATATTTTGCTGATCTACACTATCAAGTCTGTCAGTGACTTTCTTTAAGGCCATTTGTTTTCTATCACTACTCTTGAAGGTGGGCAATGCCTTCTCTAATCCATATAACTTCCTTTGCTAGACATTTGACTATTAATCCACGCCCTTGTAGGAATAAAACATGAAAAAAAATTAAACACTTGGTCAACCTCAATTTCTCCCTACACAACAATGGTTTAGATATGACTGTTCCCTGAGTTCAAAAGGATCTTCTGAAACGCTCTTCAATTTGGACCTTCCTCCATTTTGACCAGCATTTGGTTGCCATTTCTCCAGACTCTCTAACCAAGCACCTATGGAAACAGCCTGACATGCTGTGTTCTTTTCTTCTCTCTTGACTTGAGCATATATTTGCATGTTAAATGTTTGCTGTTATTTTTAGAAATCATGAGTGTGTGTGTGTGTGTGTGTGTGTGTGTGTGTGTGCATGTGCAGAGAGGATGCTCTTATACATTATCCCAGCACATCTCGGCAGAACAAAAGTGTTTCTAAAAGCAGCCATCATGCTGGTGAATGCCTTGTGAAGAAATTTCATAACCAAGGGCCTGTTAACGGGACTGATTATTGAAGACAACTGTGGCTCTTGTGTAGGTTTTCCTGTGCGATGTGTGAACCACACTACTAATTTTCTCTTTGACCAAATGCTTCTGCTCTGTAATACGCCTGACTCCCCTAAAGCTTCGAAAAACAGCTTTAAGCTTCTCACTTCTTTAGTAAAGAACTTCTCAGTTGATTTCAAGTGAAATGCCAACAGTCTCGCTTTTTTTTCTCCCCAAACAGGCTTCACAGCCATGGCTGTATATCCACTCTAAAAGTGTATGTTTTGTGGGTGTGGGGGGGTGCTGTGTGCTTTGAGCAGTTGTCAGATGTTTTATTTTTGGAAAATTTCTAAATAGCATTTGAAAGATAATTAAGGGTTGCTCAAGTTTCTTTCAGAATTAAAAAAAAAAAAAGGTATATTTTCCTTCCTCTGTGCATTTTAGCACCCAATACACCATTCGTCACCACCTCCTCTATTTTATAAATCTTTTAATTAATGGTGTTTATTCTCCTCTCAGTCTGGCCTGAGTCGTGTTTTTATGATCATATTATTAGGAAGTGATAGCATGTGTGGATTTTTTTTTCTCATATCTGGGCTTGCCAATCACTATGGAAACAAGCAAATATTTACATAGCCCAGATACTGATTAATACCTACTGGTTATTTTGACATTATAGACTTACTGTTTGAATGTAAAGAATTTCTCCTGAATAGTAAAGTGTTCTATTCTAATTTATTTACATTTGTGATTTTTCCATCACATATTAATACTGTACCAAAATCCTGTCAAATTACAGCATGCCTGAAAGAGTCACTGTTCCAAACCAGGACTCAGTATCGCAGGCTAGATGTTTAAAATGGTTGTTTTAGGTTTGAACAGGGGTAAATTTTGTAAGAGAAAGTTTCTCACCTCATATTAGTAATACAGACGCATTACTTAAGATACCATCCATAGACCAGGAAGAGATAGTAAATCTCAAATGAACATTTATTTATTTAGAGACAGAGTTTCTTTATGTAGCTCAAGTTGGCTTGGAACTTGCTATGTAGCCAAGGCTAGCTTTAAACTCATGGTCTTCTGGATCAGCCTCTCAAGTGCTAGGATCGTAGGCATAGGCTGCCATCTTGGCTCAGAGGGTTATTCAGCTACAAGTGTGAGTCTCGGAGCCAGTCTTCCATAGTCCTTGGTAGAAAGAACTCTTGGAATAGAATTACTTCATCCATTCCTCACGTTCTCCACTCAGTTTGTTACATTTTCCTAAGGAAAATAGTTTTTCCTCTTTCTTTCTTCTTTCTTTCTTCTTCTTTTCCTTCCTTCCTTCCTTCCTTCCTTCCTTCCTTCCTTCCTTCCTTCCTTCCTTCCTTCCTTCCTTCCTTCCTTCCTTCTTTTCTTTCTTTCCTTCATTCTTTCTTTTACAGCTAAGGGTGTAAAAAGTTGTCCTCTGTATTCTAGAAGAGTGCTTCTCAAATTCAAGTATATCATCCAGGGCACTGGGCTTTGCTGCCTGAGCCCACATTTATAGGTCTGTGGTTGGCCACAGACTGTGTGTTCTGGACAAATTCACAGATGTTGCTGCTCCCCAGGCACCACCTGTAAGAAGTACCACACCATAGTCTAATTTAGTCTTTTTGTTAACCAAATGTGAAAGTAGATATGATAGTATGGCTGAAGCAAACCTTAAATTACTGGGTAACACATTTTGTAATAAAAGAAATAAGAGTTTTGTAGCAGAACACAGCCACACATACATACAATCCCAGCACTTAGGAAGCTGAGGCAGGATGATAGTAAATCTTAGGCTAGCCTGGGCTACATAAAAGACCTTATCTCAAAAAGTCCTAAATGATACAAAATAGAGCTTCACAGCATCAAATGATAAGGATTTATTATTCTAGGAAACCTTACCAGTCCAAAGGTTAGCATGGTTTCTGGGATACAGCCAGAGTCCAGGAGTAGTATAACCATCTCTTAAAGAAAAGTTCTCGAAATCTGTAGCTGTGACTCATCTTGTTCATCAACCCAGCTGGACTCAAATCATGGAAACCCATAATTAAGTGGTGTGGAGCTGAAAGAGCCAAGATTGAGTGTCTAGACACAGACTATTTTATATTTTTCATTAATATAGCATCTCAGTCTCCAAAAACAACTGGTTTGTGCAGGCTGCTGTGATGATGGTATAAGCCACACTTTCTCCTTTCAAGACATCCACAAAACAATTTTATTGCTTTTCTAAATGAAAGCATGGGCTCGAAGAAGTCACGGATTATCAGTGCCTAATGTGTGATGCTGTCAGTCCTTGCATGGTAGCTGACACAGACCCTGGACTAAGTGAGTCTCATCTATTCATGGAAAGAAGAGAAATAGGGGCAACTCCAGGGGAAATGGGATCCTCCTTGAAGCACTCATTGGCATTGATTGGGGTAACAAATGAGTGGGCTGCAATCACAACAGCTTCTTTTTCCTACACATACTTTTGACCCCTGAAGAATTGAGATTATGTTTTTTCATTCCAACAAGTTATTGATTTAGCTGCAAGCCAGAGAATCTGAAAAGAATCATCAGAATATTTGCTCAATGAACACCACTCAAGTGTGTGAGAAAAAATTCAATAACCCTTAACATTGCAAAAACAGCATTAAAGAAATACTCTTCTTTGAACATCCAGTGATTTGATTCATATGAATTGTTGTTTCAATTTGTGTCTTTTGCTATTTAAGAAATAGACTCTTTATAGTCTCCTCAGCAAGGATGGCGGTTTCTTCCTGAGGAAGTCAAACAGGTAGCATTGGAGGACTAGGCTGCAAGCCTATTGGATTTTGTTCTGATAAAGCAATTTCTTTCTCAAATTGAACATGTCATTTCTTTTTTATTAAATTTCCAAGTTATTCCTTCACCTCAGATTCTTCAGTTGCTGCCTATTTATTTCTGGACTAGTTCTCTTGAATTCTGGGAGGACACAGGGGTTTGTGCGTAGTCTATATATCCTGCCTCAGTTGTGCAAGATCCCACCAGGCAAAGTCACAACCAAAATGGCTCCTACTGGCCAACATAAGGGAGGCTCTGAGTATGACTTCATGAGAGCCAGAGAAATTTAATCATGCTTCCATTAAAAGTGTTTCCACACACTTTTGTGTAGTGTACATGTGGGCACACATGCCACAATGTTTGAGCAAGATTATTTCAGGGCATTTTAGGGAAAAAGCAGTGTGAATATGATGTCAGCCTTCTTTCCAAAATGCCCAGTGCCTTCCTGTGGGAGACCAAGAAACAATGTAAAACTTCTAAGAAAATAATAGAACTCCTTGTTAATATGAATTCTATTTCCATATTACTGTGCCATATTTATAGTCTGTAACAATCACTCAATGTGTTTAAAATTCTATTTCCCCTCCCCCTCTTTAGTCAGGTATGCACTTACTTTAATGCAGGCAGAAATGCATTCAGTGAGGTATACAAGTTCTGAGGACACAATTTGATAAACACATGCACCTGTTTATTTGACCCCCTAGTGGAGATGGAATATTTCTGCCATCCAGAAAATCATCTTTCCTTCACTAGCAACTCTGGTCTAAGTTCTCTCACCAGAGTAGAATTTTACCTATGAGAAAATATCATGTAAGGGCTGAAGAGATGACTGAAAGGTTAAGAGCACTTGAAACTCCTGCAGAGGATCAGAGCTTTGTTTCCAGCACCTCCATATGGAGTCTCACAACTGTCTGCAACTCCAGACCTAGGGCACCTGATGCTATCTTCTGGCTCTTGCTGGCCCTCACACACAGGGGGCATACATAGACACTGACACACAGAAATAAACATAAGCGAGAACAAATCTTTTCTAAAGAAAAAAGAAGACAGTATCATATAAATTGAATCAGACTTGTGTCTGAGTTTTGTATAGCTTCTGTCCTTTGTCAAGATGTCTAGGGTACCTGTGTGTCACTATATTTTATTGATTGGCTCCTTTTATAAATAATATGAACAGTCCACAAGTTGTTTAACTGTCTTCCTGTCAATGGAAATGTGGGTGTTCAAAAAATAAGTCCCAATTCTTTCTGTTTAAAAGAATCTGTTCCCTCCTTTGCCCTAGCTATTCAGTGAACATCATGACCTCTCCTTATATTTTACATTCCCCTGAATTTCCTGATGGCCTCCCTGAGTGCAGTGAATTCTTACAGTCTTACAAAGTCATCATCGGTGCCACTAACTTATTCCTTAAAACACTTCAGTGAGCCCCTGAAGTTCCCACTGTGGCTTCAAGGTGGATTATTCATCCTCCATTCAACTTGGCCCCACACTCCCTTTGGACTAGCTGACTCCTGGGAACTGTGGGGTTTGTCTAATTCTAGGCTTACTCATTCTGTTCCCTCCAAGAAGTTGAAAGGACATTCAGTATTCTAAATCCACCATGTCAACTCTTACTTCTAGGAAGTTCACTGGAAATGGGAAACTTCTAAAGCAATAATGTGCAAAGTATTACCTCAGGGACAGCATGATGGGCCAGGGTTAAAACTGCCCGATTGCATAGGATCACTTTACCCTTTGTCTGGTTGATTGCAGTATTTTTGGATTGTGAAACAGTGTTTCCCTGTGTGGTTGAGGCTTCCCTGGAAATTACAGCGAAGCTCATGGCAATTCCCCTGCCTTAACCTCCCAAGAGCTGTGATTATACAAATGCATTTCTACATATGGCTCATCCGGTCCTCTTATAGTTTTTTCTCCCTCTCCCTCCCCCTCCCCCTCCCCCTCCCCCTCTCCCTCTCCCTCTCCCTCTCCTTCCCTCTCCCCCTCTCCCTCTCCCTCTCCCTCTCCTTCCCCCTCCCCCTCTCCCTCCCCCTCTCCCTTTCCCTGTTCCTCTCCCCCTCCCTTTACTCCTCCCCCTCCCCTCCCCCTCTCCCTCTTCTTCCTTCTCTTCCTCCTCCTTCCAGCTCCATCCTTCCTTCCTCCTGCACCCTCCTCTCTCTGGTCACGTATTTCTTCACACCCATGTGTTCATCATATTTCTCCTCTCAGCTCTCTCTTTCTCTACTCACTTCCTTTCAGATACCAACCTTCCTTCAACTCAGTTACCCCAAAATACAGATGGGATGAAAGAGGAAGAAGAAACTTGGGTCTGTTGTTCTGGTCACATTATTAGCTTTATGGTCCAAGCATTACTGAAGATATTTTAATGGCTGAACCTGAACCTATCGTAGGCTTGGAAAATTTGATAATCTATTTAGATAGTTGTGACTATAAAGCAGGGTTACAATGGAGCAGTATTAGATCAAAGTGCTGCTTGACTCATGTCTCCAAATACAAGGATGGCACAATGTTTTCACGATAACAACAAAATGTTATTAGGTGACATTTTGTAATCTAGGTCGACGGAACCAGATGCTGGAAGGAAGGAAGGAAAATAACCAAAACTGGGATGGGAAAACTTGATCCACATCACAGACCAACAATTGTTAGGGAATCCTACTTAAAGGTTAACCGTCTTGCATACAGGTTCCAGGTGAGTCAGGGTAGCTGCTTCCTTTCTTAATTATGAAGCATTTTAGCCATTTAATAAAACTGTATTGATGTGTGTGTTTGGCAGCATCCACAGGAGTAAGCCCGGAAATCAAGGATACCAAGTCAGAAGGTTGAGGTATTATTATTAATGTGTATTGAAATGAGAGGCCTCTTCTTCCTTAGCTGTTAACACAGAGTAGAGCTACATGGAGCATCTTTGCAGCCAAACTGAGGACAAAACCTTCCGAGCAGTGAAACCAACACAGACAAAAGTAGTATAAATGGAAGGAAAGGAAGGGACAGTTTCCGGGAAAAGGTGACCAGTGGCATTAGGAAACCCCTGGATCCAGCTATACCTGCGGCTGTATTTAACCCTTAGCCTCCCTGTGGTGGGAACCCACATATTCTTTCTTATGTTCTTGAGCTGGGATTGGCTTTCTATCATTTTGAATCAGAGCTTCAAACTTTTCCAATTATAACAGTAAAAGTGGATCGATTAACGAGCTCCAGAAAATGCAGAGATGGATAACAAAAATATTATCCATATGAAAGTGATATTTTATAGCACAAAAGATAAACGTGTGTGCATTTAAAACAGTCCAAACTACTAAAAATCTTAATCTCTCCACTCATGGATTACACTGAAAACAAAACCATATTAGAATATTATTCTCTATAGTCCGTAATTCTACAAAATTCTATATTAGAAAATAATCAATACAATTGAATTTGTAGTGTTTTACCTTTTTAAAAGAGAAAACCAATATACTGTGAACTCATTTTGTGATTTTTCTTTCACTAAACAGTAGAACATCTAATAAAGTATAGATCCGTGTCACTTTAATGGCTGACGTTTGTTTCACAGTGTGAATTAGCCAGTGTGTATCACATCTGTCTCTGGTGCCCCCCTCCCCTGCCTATTCGATTATCCAACTTTCTTTGTACACTTTACAGCACCATGGGATGGCCTGAATGATTCTTATTTATTATTCTTAAAAGTCAAATAAAATTGACTCAAGATAAGATTTGCCTATCTTGAATAACTTTTCTTACACTGCACAGATTTTCTCATCATGTATAATAAAAATCTCCTCACCTTATTGCAATGCTTTGTAAGTTTCATGATCTTTATTTATAATAAGGAGATAGACACTGACGTGAGGTGGTGGGGCCACTGAAGACTATTGATCGTCAGGGTCAATAACAGCTCTAAAGAAAGAGGCATAAATACCCCTTCCCAATAAACAGCCGTCTTCATGGTATGGTAACAGGAACTTAAGATGAGGCCAATTGTTTGTCTCTCTTTCTGCTTTCAAGTTATTGACTTAGAACATGGCATGTTTGTACAGTCGTCACTAAGTCACCAAATGGGAAATGTCTAAATCAAGCTGGAATTAATGTGTTGAAAAGTGTTGGGTAATAAGCCACACATTACCTCCAGGAGTGAGAGATTTTTAGGACTAAATCCTACTGTAAGCCCGGAACAGCAGCGGAAAACTGAAGGGGGAAAAAAAAAGAAAAGAAAAAGAGAGTGAGGGAAAAAAGTCCAACAACAATGCTTGCTAGGTTATTGTGGGCGTGTGAAAGCCACTCTGCTGTGGAAAGGCAGTGTGAATCCATATTATGCAGAAATCAATGGCAGCCCGATCTTTGCAGGCTGCACGAGACGCCGCGTGACAACGGCACAGCGATTCGCCTAATCAAGCCGGTTGTGTGAAAGCAAAGAGCCCAGCTGAGTTCCCTATATCCGGCTGGATTTTGTTTGCTACTTAATGGAGCAGGTCATACTTCTAACACCCCCCAAAAAATCAAGCAGCCTCAGCCTGAGGGGCGCACGGAGGTGTGGGGACTCCAGCAGCTTGGTGTTAAATCACTTCTATAGGTCATCTGCTGAGAAAGGAACTCGGAGAAATAATAAAGGAGTGTCATTCGACTGTCTGTGTTGGTGATCCCCCCTCCCAGGGAAGGGAGTTGGGGTTCACAGGGAAAGTGGTGTAGCTAGAGAAATATTTCGTCGTTTTTTATTCGGTGCATTATACAGCTCTTGGCAGGGCACTGGCTACTGAAGAACGTTCCCTCTTCTTGAAAGCTGCGCATTACAGGGGTCTATAAGCCAGAGTGACAGTGATAAAAGGCCAATTCGGGGCTTGGGGACAATTTTTCCTAATAACATGCCTTGCCTCTTTAAACACCCGCTGCTTTGCACAACCCTTTCCAGTGCAGCTTTGGGGTGGCCCTGGCTCTGAGCTGGGATGGTGAAGTTCAAATGAATGCCTCTCTCTTTAATGGTCACTCTGGGGTGTGTGTGTGTGTGTGTGTCTGTGTGTGTGCGCGCGCGCGCGTAAGACTGATGTCTATGCTCCCTCCCTGGTATGAACAATGTCACCTTCAGAATACACATGGAATGTACAAGAATAAGACAGGGTTCTTGACCCTTTTTCAAATCTGGCTGCTGATGGCTTTGAAAACATTGAGACTGTTTTATTTCATTTACAACTGAATCCTTAAAGAGGATTCAAAGCTGGGATTGCCTCATACATCTCTAACCTTAGCACTGGGCAGGAAGATTTCCAGGGCTCATTGACCAATTTATACCAAAAGGGTGAGTTCCAGTTTCAGTAAGAGATCCTGTCTCAAAACATAAGGTGCAAAGCAATAGAGCAATATACTCTGTGTTGATCCCTGACCCCACATGCATATGTGTCTCATGGTCGTCACCACCACCACCACCACCACCACCACCACCACCACCACCACCACCACCACAAGAGGTTTTAGGATAAAAGCATGCTGTATCAAAGACATTTGGCAATGTATGTAGGGGTTAGATAGAGAAATAATGATTATTCTGGATTGTATTGAAATGAACAAGGACAAGGGAAATTGGTACTCTACTGACTAATACAATAATTTCACCTTCTGTCTGAGTTGGGTAGCCTTTTCTTGCAAATAATGGGCTGACCATTACAGCTTGCAGGCTTCAGCCACCCTAGATATGGCGAAGACTCATTAGGAAAAGCTACGAGCCCTGATAGATACCACCATCCTGTGTAGCTTCCTGGCAAGGGAGAATGTGATAACCAATCAAATCAAGTTTCCCTTCTGTTGCCCTCCCCAGCTGCCCCCAAAGTTCAACTGCACCATTCCCTTCTGCATGGTAATAAAAGGTACTGGGGCAAAACTGAAGGCAACAGACCCTGGCCAAACAGCAGAACTCTCTCTTACAGGGTTCTTGTTTGACTGCTCCATTGGGAAGTTTCTATGAAGTTGTAAAGAAGGACAAAGGAATTCCTGCTCCCGTGAGGTCATATCTCAAACTGTGAAAGTGACAGGGCAATATGAGACAAAAGCTCAGACATCTGTCCCACTCAATTTCAAGTATGGCACAATGACGTTCTCTCTCGAAGAGGGACCAAATTCAAGTAACATTTATTATATCGCATTGTCAATGATTTTTCTGATTTGTCCCATTACTGTTGATCTCTTACTGGCCTAATTTGCCTCTTAGACCTTGTTTTAGGTCTGTGTACAGGAAATGAACACAGGGAATTACAAGGTTTGGAACTGCTCATGGTCCTGGACATTCACAGGGGTTCTGGGAGGCATTCCCTCTAGATGAGGCAAGGATCCAGTTCCATGATGGAGGTAAAGGACATGATACTGAGTGGCAGAGGACCTTGGTTCAGATCTTGGCTCTGCTACCATCTGACAGAGGGGCTGTCAATAATTCTCCTTCCTTCAACATGACTGAGTCTTCTTATCATCAAAGACACCAACTTGGCTTCTGCATAGCATCTTGTGATTGTCTGTGATACAACCTATCTCGTTAAGTGCTTCAGTGGAACTAGGAAGATATTTAAAAAAAACTAGGTCTCCTCCTACCTGGCAATGATGCCTATGGAGCACGGCAGTATGGCACAGTAACCCTGAGGATGCAATGGAGGCACACATGCTTTGGTGGTAATCATCAACTGATAACCAATGATCTCTAATTGGACTCAAGACTTGCTGAAGAAGAGGGAAACCATGCCTGGTAGTGAAAATCTAGCTAATTCTGCAGTTCCGGTGAAGTCATGATTATTGGAGGAGAATCTACAATCAGTAATTTACCAAACCAACATAATCCCTGACAACAATCTATAACCATTCCTTTGTCCAGATAAGTGTGGTTTTTCACCCCTCGTCAAGAAAACTTCTCTTTACAGCTGAGGGAAATTATTATAGAAAATCACAACCAATCGAAATGCAAAAGTCTGGATCCTGTGCCAGTAAATACATCTTCAAAACATTCCTGTACCTGAAGCTCGGTGAATGTTGTAGAAAAGGAGAAGGAAGATGAGGAGGAGGAGGAGGAGGAGGAGGAGGAGGAGGAGGAGGAGGAGGAGGAGGAGGAGGAGGAGGAAGAGGAGGAGGAGGAAAGATTTTAAGAGCCAGACTATTAGGGATTTTGCTGTGAGATCATGTCTCCTAGTAATATCAGAAGCTAGACCTAAAAGGTCTCACTAATAGGACTGCTCAAATGTGAGGTGACCATGGATGACACCAACGGACATACCAAACCGGACAGAGATAGGCCCATGAGGCCCCAACCTTTTGCAAAGGACTACAGACAACTGAGGAAATCTGCAAACAGGAGAGGTGTTCCTGCTCAGGGAAGATCACACCAATTGGTTGTCCAGCGCCAAATGGTCAGCCCTGAAAACATACCAGTACCATGTGTGTGTGTATATATATATAAAATACAGATATATTTATATCTGATATATATATCAGATTAAATACATACAATAACAATTAGTAAATTAAAAAGAGCCTGTGAATTTAAAGGTGAGCAAGAGGAGTATGTGATGCATTTTTAAAAAGACATAAAAAAGAAAAAATAAACTGCAAAAAAATTGATTTAAAAAAAGAAATTACAATGTGGTTGGGGGATCTCAGAGGAATAGGTCTCTGTACTGAGTTCTCCTCTCTGGGTCCTGAATCTCCCTTCTCACTGGGTGGCAGCTCTCCTTGAATTGCTCTCTTCTGAAGCTGTCCCTGACATTAGAGCTATGGCCTGGAGGTAGTTTCCTCCTGGGTAAAGCCAGGCTAAGCGAGTTTTGTGTCTTGAATGCGCCATAATGAAAATATCACTAGTCTCAGCAATAATCCTGGGCACTGAAAAATCCTTGCATGACCAAAACACTTTATGGTTTGGGGTTTATTAATTAATTTATAAAGCAGAATAATTTAATAAAAAAGAATTACAAACAGTACTGGCTATGAAAGAGTTGATTTGTGTGACCAAGTGGCTAACATAAGTAATAGTCCCCAAGTTGTCTACAAGTGTATCCCTCAAACCTTTTGTTGTTCCTTTACATAATAAGTGGACTTTTCAATATGATTAAGAACCTTGGGAAAAATTATATTCTGGGTGAGTAGAGTGTATTACAAAAATCCTTAGGAAAGGCATACAAAATACATCAGCATCAGAAGACAAGAGCATATCATGACAAGAGACAGGTAGGACTTGTGCAGCCACACGCCCAGAATGCTGGCTGCTTTGGGAGCTGGCGGTAGCAAGGTATGGCTTTCCTCTGGGGTATCCTAAAGAAGCCAGTCCAGCCTATACTTTTTTAGATCTGCAAAATTCAGTGTGGACATCTCCTTTCTAGAACATAAGAGCAAATTCACATTCCTTTAAGACACTGTTCATGATATTTTTCTTACAGCATAAATAGTAAACTAACATATCCTATATATTTTAAAGCAAAGATTTTTAAAAATTATGACTGTCGAGTATCATGGTACGATCCTGTAGTCCCAACCACTTAGGGCTCTGAGCTAGGGGTTTATGTGAGCCTATGAGTTTGTCATCAGTCTGGGCAACACAGTAACATCCCATCTTAGAAAAATAAATGTTTTTTTTTCTTTATAAAAATTCAGCTAAATTTTCATAGTATAAAATTTTAGAAAAGCCTGGTTCGTTTAGAGTCCATTTGAAACAGGTCTTCTAATGAATTTTCCATATAGCTGTCCAACTAGCTGTAAGAGTTCATAATTTGCAACCGTTTTTCCCTCAAATTTCTGCCAGTCACTGGAGATTTCAATACCACACTTTTCCTCTGTAGGTAAGCAGTTGGCGTGCACACAGCAAGATTGCCCAAACTGGGCCTGTGTTGTCCCTTTAGAGCAGCGGTTCTTGCCCTCAGTCTAATGGTAACCCTTGCAATAAGGCCTCTGAAGAAGCCTCTAAGTCCTTAATCTTCAAGCTGCAGGTAAGAAAATTTGGCCTCATTAGACTCCCAGAATCCCTTGAGAAACAGAGGCATGCGGCATCATTAATTTCTCTGTTAAGGAGGGAAGGAAGTGGATGTGCCACGAAGCCGAGACTCATCTTTCAGATGTTTGCTTCTTCCTTTACCACCCCTCCAGACTTTATAAGCTATTTCCAATGCCCCTTCCTAGGCTCTTGATTAATCTCAATGTGGATAAATTGCGAGAGTTCACTATGTGATTTAGGGTTGGATATCCAAAGACGACATAAAGGCTGATGTTAAAATAACTGAAGAGAAACAATTTTTAAAAGCATCCTCCATTAAAATTTCAAAAGGTCGGTGCCCTTAACCAGAGAGGCAGGTGTTAGATGACAGTAGACGCTGAGAACCCTTGCAGATGGCAGCTTATAATTCTGGCAGTGCAATTTTCACTTAATATGGGCTTTGAGATGCAATAGTTATGTCCGACAGCCTTGTGGTTGATTCTAAATGTGATGGGTTTTTTTTTTCACCAAGTTGCACACAAAGTCCACGCTTCATCATCGGAGTGGCTGAAATTTCCTCCAGGAGGCTGATCCTGAAACTTGCCATCTTTAAAGACGTATAATAGACAGTGACAATATAATTAATTTTAATAGTTATATATAAACCATGGAAATTATTGCTAGCTGAAAGTGCTACGTCTTACTTAGTTGTTTGGTTGGCGTAAATCTCTAGATGCATAGAACTAAAATGTGAGGTTATTTTTTATCCATTCCCTTCTCTTTGCCTTCCTATCTCTCTTCCTTTCCTTTAAGGTCCTTTGGTGTTACCAATACCTGTTACAATGTAGCAGTCAACCCCCAAATAATGCAAATTAAAACAACCTTTCCTCAGGAATCTATGGACTGGGCTCAGCAAGGTGTTCTTTCTTCCCATCTTACAGATATCTCTCTTATAATTTAGCTCAAAATGTTTCTGGGGATGAAATATTCTTAGTAGATCTTACCATCATAAGACTAGGGTATTGGTGTAGATAGCTGGAAGGATGTTAGTGCCCCCCCATCCCTTTCCCCCTCCCTTTTCCTCTCCCAGAATACTTTGTGTCTCTTTTCAGGGCTGCTAGATTCCAAAGGTGAGCACTCAGATAGCTAGCTGTAATGAGTGAGGCGTCACTAATCTTCCACAGGCATTTATTTGTTTATATACCACGGATTTAACTCAGAGCCAATACTGGAGGGGGGCACAGCAGAAGGAAAACCGGTGTTGCCTGTGCCCTGGACTGTTCACCGCCCAATCCTACCTGCCCTTGGGGGTTGGAGGTGAGGTGGTGCAGAGTCAATGACACAGACTCTGGGAGCAGGTGACAAACGCTCCAACAAGCTCATCTGAACACTACTGTAAGCTCCTTTAATACCTTCCACCCGCGCCCCACTGGTCCCAAGAAAACAGCTCTTCTAAACAACAGTTCCTGATTGGCTGACATTGTCTGCACCAGACATCCTTGATCTCTCAGGAAGTCCTCAATTAGGTCCTCCTGCAGGGGATGTATTTTATGGCTGTTTACCCCAGTGTTTACATAGAGGTGGCTCTGCCATTCCTACTACAAACTGGGAGTCGTGACTCTTTGGGACCCACAGCCTAATGCAGTAGTTCTCAACCTGTAGGTCACAACAGCACAGAGATCGCATATCAGATACCCCACATATCAAATATGTACATTGTGATTCATAACAGCAGCAAAATTATAGTTGTGAAGTAGCAATGAAATAACTTTATGGTTAGGGGGTCACTACAACGTGAAGAACTGTATTAAAGAGTCGTACTATTAGGAAAGTTGAGAACCACCGGCCTTCTGCATCAATGGGACCACAGAAGAAATAAATATATTGTGCCTCACAGTAAATCTATATTTACAGTATCTGTTGGAAGACGGATACTTTAAAGTCAGGTGTCATTATTTAGCTATGTGAATAGATGAATGAACAAATTAATATGCATTTTAATGGTTATGTCTTATATTTGGTTGGCCAAATTTCACAACTTTATAGATAACCGTATTTTGATATTAGAGAAAGCAAAAAGAAAAAGTTAGATATTCCAGGTTCATCGTAGGGACCATAAAACTCCCGTTCGACTGCCAAAATTGACCTTAAGGTCCAATTGGGTGGCAAGAACCGGAAGTTGCTGAAGCAATCGTGTTCATCAGGTTCCTGGATGTTCCCCTGCTCTACCCATTTCCTATCGGAAGAAATTTTCTTTTTCGCTTCTCGAGTTTTAGCATCCACTCTTCACAAACAACCTTCTTGGAGCCACTGTCTATGAGCCACTTTAGTGGATGCTTATATCCCGGTCCCCTCAGCTGCTTCCAAGGGAAGTCCTGGACTGTGAAGTCCAATCTCACAGTCACTTATTCTGCCCAAAGCACTTTATACAGACTTGTCTCATCAAATGCCTACACTGGTACAGAATTTGGGATGAATACAAACCCTTGACTGAATAAAACAGTAGACTTAATGTCCCAATGCCAATTGGTTTTTCTCGTTAATCTGAATTAGTGAGTTACTTTTATCATATGAGATCTACTTTGACAATAGTATTCTTTGGGTTCACATTAGGATGTGTTTATTGTCTTTAAGTTAGAATATGGCACAAGAGTGGGAAACTTCTAGCCATGGAATATGCTTTCCTTGAGGAAAAAAATTTTCCTTTGTCATCAGTTAAGTTTATTAAATATAATCAAGCAGGAAAAAAATCTTGTTAAATTGGAAAATAAAAGTGTCACCCGAGGTAAATGAAGTGACTTTAGACTCTGCTATTAACTGCCTTCTGTTTGGGGGCCTGTGAGTGGTTGCTACACAAAAGAAATTGCCAACCACCATGGTTTTCATCTGTGACTGGAATATGCTGATAAAATGCTCTCATATTTTCTTTTCTTTCTTGGGTTATTGGTGTAATTCTGCTCCATTTGTAGCCGAGTTTGGACCAAATCTATAAAGTCACTTATTATAAAGAACCCAGGTCTAAGAAACAGGAAACTTGACTATGCCGATAGAAGATAGGGAGCTCAAAGAACACGTGGGGGATGGAGTGAAGATTTCATTTGTGTGCTGTGCAGAAAATTTAGTAAGTGGAAGCAAAAGTTTTTATTGTCTTGTCTATGAATGACTATTCATAAGTACAAATTAATATTTATTAAAATAAACTTGGCACTTCAGTGTAAATATGGCTATTGTAAATAATGACCCTTTATTATCTTCCCCTTGCTCTAATACCTTTCAAATTTTAATCACCACTGTAAAGTAACAGCCTCAATTTGCCAAGACTATATAAAAATAAATATCCATTTATGAGTCCAAGTTATGCTTTACAAATTGCTCACCACATAAAAGGCTTTTGTCTGAAGGATGGCCGAGTGTTAAGGGAGACAGGGGGTGAGAACCCATGATTCAGTCTCTCCACCGTCAGGAATGGTGAATCCACGGCTGCCCGACAACACAAGGGTGTGGCCCCGGCTGTGTCCTTTCCGCCAAGGGTGGTGACATTTCTTTGTGGGAGGGACCAGCTTCTGAGAAGGTTTCTAAGAAAGGGGATTCAAAAGGTGATGGGAATTTCTTGTTGCAAAAACGTCTCTCTTGTCAAGACAATAAGACATTTGGAATTTTCCTTTTGAGTTCCCTTTATTTGAGGTTTTTTGTTTTCAATTTTCCCCTGGAAGTGGAAAGAAAGTACCCAATAGTCCTGGGAAAGAGGACATCAAAGTAAAATCATGTTTAATAAATTGTATAAATTTTAAAATTTGTAAGTTTTATAAATCTTTATAAAACCAATAATGGAAGTTAGTTTCTCAAAAGCAATTATTTCTCATTGAAAATTTACCTTTTTTCCTTTTTTCTTAATATACCTTCCCCCATACACACACACACACACACACACACACACACACACACACACACACACACACACATATATGTGTTTATATATATATATATATAATCATTAAATACATCAACGTAGATATACTGACCAGCCTTGTTTATTAATATAACCAATACAGCAATTTACATAGATCAAACATATCTATATCTTCTCCATCCTTTTCCTGTTTTTGTGTATGAATGTGCTCCTGTGTGTCCCTGTACATGAGCTCATGAAGGACAATGCTGGGTGTTAGTCTTCAGGCACCATCCACTGTTTTGTCTTCTTTAGATTTGTAACTGGATTTCTCACTGTCTTAGAACTCATCACGTGGGCTAGGCAGCTCCCCCCAAATGTTCCCAAGGTTGGGGAGCCCTAGTGTCTCATCTGATTTTATTTGTATTTAAACAAGAGCTCTAAGATTCTGACTCCCTACCGTAAAACAAGGAGAAAATAGGAGCCAATGGCTTTAGGTTCTCAGGACCTCCTTAAAGTATGTGGCTAGACAGACAGGTGTCTTATTAGATACATCATTCAAAAAACCAGTCTGGGGTTCCCCTTTTACCAGACTAGACCTCTGCCCATTAGTTCCCCCCACAGTTGTTCCGTGTTTAAGGCCATTCATTGCCCACAGGTGCCCCATGTCCAAGGCCATTAACTATGCTTCTTAAATGCTCTGAAATGCTTCTGAAATGAAACGGGGGTAGGGGGTGTTGAGGGGGCAGGCAGGCTCCATGTTATGGAGTGTTCAGTCATCAGTTGGGCTGAGTGAGAGACAGAGCTCATGTCTTGCTGCCTCAGGAACCCTGGGGATTGCTCTCATCCCGGGCTGCTCAGGAAAGGCCTTTAAGCAGGAAGAGACAGAGCTTTCTCCATTTCCTTCTCTCCTCACCCAGAACCCACTGAGGTCCAAGAACAGTTATCAAGGATCTCTCTCTCAAAATCCACTTGCTTGTAAAAGTTTGCCCCGGTTCTCCTTCGATCCATCCTGTCCAGAACCAGTAGCCCCAGGCACTGGTGGCGCTCACATTTCAAGGCTAGAGGCCCATTCTCTTTGCTCCTCTACACCACTGACCATCTGCATCCACACGCTCTCCTCCTGGGCAACAGTTTTAGCTCAGTATTCACCCCACAATCTTCTTGTTCCTAATATTATGTTGTCTCCTTTGCTAGATTCTTCTTGGATAGAATTAATAGTAAGACACTCCATGATCCGTATATGCCCCCATTTTCTTCCATCTAAAATTGTCCCTGGGTGATCCCGCCCAGCACAATAGCTTTAAATATATTTGCATAGCTTGTATTTGCATAGCTTGTATTTGCATAGCTTGTACATTTGCATAGTTTGTATTTGCATATCTGACCTGAACTTGTTTCCCACCCTCAGAATTCTTCCCAGGTGACAATTTTGCATTCCTGGATTTGAGACTTGCACTCTACATATGTCTTCAACAGGATCCTGATTCCCACCTTAAACTGCACCTCCTGCCATTGATGCCATTTGGAGATTACTTAGATTGTGCAAGTTCCAACCCTGAACTAGTTTTGACTTTTTCTTATACTGCCTGCCTAAGTCCTGTTAGTCCTATTTTTACAATATCTTTGGAGTGGAACAGTTTCACCATTGCTGGCAGCTAGGGTCCCAATTCATGCCTATTCCACAGTAGTTCCCTAGCTAGCTTCTTATCTTCCACACATCACACTCCTCCCTAAAGAGAAGCCATCCCATCACACAGACCTGTGACTCAAGAGCGGGAGAGCCTTTTTTTTGGGGGGGGGGGGGGTTTGAGCCAGGGTTTCTCTGTGTAGCCCTGGCTGTCCTGGAACTCACTCTGTAGACCAGGCTGGCCTCGAACTCAGAAATCTGCCTGCCTCTGCCTCCCAAGTGCTAGGATTAAAGGCGTGCGCCACCACTGCCCAGCTAATTGGGAGAGTCTTATAGTAACCTGATATATCTTTGATCTGTTTCTTCACTATGCTTTTTTCTATATAAACATTTAAAAATATTTTTTTCTGTTTTCTGAATTACAATGCTATGTGGGAATCATTACAGATATATGCCTAATTAGGAAATTAATTTATTCTGGTTAGAAATGAAATAAGTGTTGCCTTGGTTTGCTTTTAATTACTGTGATGCACATCATGGCCAAAAGCAACTTGGGGAGAAAAGGGCTTATTTTCAACTTACACCTTACAATTCATCATGGAGGGAAGTCAGGGCAGGAACCTAAAGATAAGAACTCAAGAAGAAACCAGTGGAGACTGTTGCTACTTACTATCTTGCTCTTTCTGCTTTTTCAGCTTGCTTTCTGATACAACCAGGACCACCTGCCTAAGCATGGTGCCACCCACAGTGGGCTGGACCTTTTTACATCAGTTATTAGTCAAGAAAATGCCCTCACAAATATGCCTACAGGTCAACCTTATAGAAGAATTTTCTCAGTTGTGTCAAGCTGACAAAAAGCTAACTACTATGAAAGGGTTGAATGTGAATATGTGTGTGTGTGTGTGTGTGTGTGTGTGTGTGTGTTGGGAATATGTCTTGTCTTTGATTTATCAAAGGCTGCTTGCATAGAAGGTTGGAATATATATATATATATATATATATATATATATATATATATATATATATATATATAGAGTGTGTGTGTGTGTGTGTGTGTGTGTGTGTGTGTAAAAGGAGATTTTGTTGTAAGACATATTGTTGCAAAAGTGGGGGGGTGTACTACTTAGTTTCTGTATGATAAATTTTCCACCCCAAAGCAACACGGGTTCAGAGAGGTTCATTTCATTTTATACTCTTTTAGGTGACAGTATCACTGAGGGAAATCAAGGAAGGAACTGAGGGATGACAACTGCAGCAGAAGCCATGAAGGAATGCTCCTTCCTGGATTACTCTTAGGCTCCTGCTCAGCTTATTTCCTTAAACAGACCAGGCCTGCCTGTCTAGGGACGGTCCCCTCCACAGCAGTCCAGGCCCTCAAACATGAATCAACACCAGGACAAATTGCACACAGACATAGCCACAGGCCAATCTGATCTGGGTAATCCCTCGGTTGAGAATCCTTGAGCTCACTGTAGGGTGTGTTAAGTGGACAGCTGAAGCTAACAAGCACAGGAAGAAAGATTTCCACTGCTTATGTTCCACCATGATTTTGATGAAGACCTGGGAGAGAAACAAAGAGACTTAGGAACAAATATTCTGGGGCCTTTCCACATCTCCTCACATCCTCCAGTGGGAATCATACCGCTTCTGGGAGGACAGCACATTCTTTCTGTTTGTTTTTGGGGACTCTGAGAAGATGCTGGAGCAATCTACCCGGTTCCCATTGATCTATACAGCAGGATGCAAGTGCTGCTAATGTGACATTGTTGAAATTAGTGTCCTAAAACATCTCATGGCTCTTCACACCTTCAAAAATACTTAGAAGGCCCAACATGCCTTGTGGAGGGACATGGAAGCCGGGTGATGGTGCTTCTGGCTAGTGAGATTTTGGAGCATCAGACCCATTACTGTGACCTTCTGAACAAGTTGCCTGAGCTGAATCCCAAGTGAAAATAACTTCCTGTCTCAGCTATGAAGGACACAAGCAAAGTCACCTGAGTGGACTGAGTTCAAGAAGGGATGGGGCAAAAGGATACCTGCTACGGGTTTCATCAGAGGATGCCAGCAGGAAGATTACCAACCAGTTTACCAACCAGAGCATCACAACAGAAGTTACAGTTCACATGCTAACTGAGTATCTCCTTCAGCTAATAAAATTCCAAGTTTATATGACTTTCACCATGGACCTCAAGAGTACCACAAGGGGTGAGGTCTTGTAATAGCATAGGCTGCTTGTTAGTGGCCATTTGTATACATTATTTGTAAGTCACAAACAAACCTATGAGTTGGATATTTTGGGTCTTTCCCTTATACTATTCTCCTTGCTTTAGGTTGACAAGTATGTTGGCTTGTGTACTGACAGGTCAGACATATCATCTCTCCAGTTTCTTACTAGAACTACGGTAGCTTTGGTTGAGCACGAGAAGAGATAATTGCTTTTCCATATTACACCAATAGAAGGGAAGCCCAAGGCAAGAACCTCTAAGAACTTGATGCTCAGAACAAGGCCTTGGCATCGAGGCCATACATTTTGTGACTAAACACTAAGTGCTCATTCAGTGAATTTAAGTTTACAAAGCTTAAAAAAAAAATTACCAAAATCCCTAGCTTTCTACAATAGGCAAACCAGAGTTTCGCTTAATTTGTTGCTCATCGTTGGGGCCTATAAACTCAAATACTTATTAACGCTGTAAATATGCCTTTTTACTGGCTGGCTGACAGCTCCCATGCTTTCTGCACTGTCTCCTTAAACATTTATGAGTACTCATGAATATGCAAATGTACGATATAATGTCTGCAAATGGTTGCAAGTACAAATGCTATGTTAATATTTCATACAGTGATGGGGGCAAATCAACAATCATAAATTTTGAACAAATATGCTGCCTCTTTAATAACTAATGAAGCAGTACGCAGAGCACAAGATTTGGCATTTAAGTCTAAAAATGGTGGTTCATGACAGCCCACCACTCAATGCTATGACTTCTAAAATTTCTGTAGGTTGAAGTCCTTCCAGGGTGACTTTCGCTAGGAAGTGGAAAAATATATTTGAGAAGAGTCAGCTCCTAATACTTATTTGACAAATCATCACTACATGCCAAGAAATAAAGTAACTTGTAAGAGGAAGGAACCTGCTCAAAAATGGGCACAGGCATATGCTGATTTGGTGCTCCCACCGGGAGAGCTGATAATCAACAAAGAGAGGGTAAATGTCTAATAGAAACAGAGGTGAAGACACTGGAGCAATTGGGAGATTAATATCTTTTGTCCACCACAGAATCCTAAGGGTACCAGTGGTTTGACATTGATGGTAAGGCCTGTTTATGGTACAAGACTCCAGGTGTAGGTTTCCATGGAGGTTGCTCAGAAGTAAAAATGCTTTCTCAAAGTTGGTGATCTGATCTTGACTCTTGTGACCCGACTCCAACAGATTGTCTATGACCTACATCCATAGCTGTGGTCTATATATTTAAAAACCACTCCATACCTGTAAAACTGTCCCTTCTTTAGACTAACAGTTTTCTAAGAAAGTAGTTTGGTCAATAAAACATTAAAGCTAAAGCTTATATTACCGGGCATCTGGGGGTCTCTCTTCCTTTTCCTGCTGCTATGAGAAAATACGCTGACCAAAGCAACTTAAGGAAGGGAGGAAGGGATTATTCCTGAGTTTGGCTCCCAGTCTGAGGGCATTGTCCTTCCTGGTGGGGTAGCCAAAGAGACAGAAGCTTGAAGTACCTAGTCTGTAAAAACCCAACAGAGCACTGAATGCTTATGCCAAGTTTCTCCTTTTGATGGACTCCGGGATTCAACCCCAGAGCAGTTACCTATTTTAGGGTGGGTCTTCCTACCTCAGTTAACCCAGTCAGGATGATCTCTGCAGGTATCCTAGTGACTTCACTCCTAGGCAGCTCTAAATCTTATCAAGTTACTGATACCGATGACAAATCCATATTGTCAACTTGACACTCACACTTATCACTTTGTAGCCACCGGCTTCTTCTTGTCCTTATAAGGTCTTGGCCATCTCATACAGTAAAAAGTACATTCATCCAACCCCAAAGGTCTGAATAATTGTTCAGAAATGCATATCAGATATTCAAAATAGATTGAAATATCAGGAAGAGGCTTTCAGAAATGCATATCAGATATTCAAAATAGATTGAAATATCAGGAAGAGGCTTAAAGTCACTTATGTCTTCTGGGTGTAGATCTATTTATTTATAGAGTGTAGAAAGGTCGTTTCTGATTCCAGATTTTAAAAGTGATCATGGTCTTTACTTTGGATGAAATTCAAGACATTCAACAATTTTTATGCTTTGTTTAATTATTGATAGATCATCGGTGACCATCTTGTAGCCCTGAAAAGTGGGATTTATATTAGATTAGATAAACCAGTGTCTATTGGTACATAAACTGTCATGTATATCTTGGAATTGCTTTCAACAACAATCTTGATGTAAGCCTAATTAGTTATCATTCATTTGCTGCTCTCGGAACCTACCACACTACTTTCAGGGTAACTCTGCGGTGTTGCTTTATCATTTCCAAGTTTTTTGTTTCTGAATATTACTTCATTTTCACATTCAAAAGTTGCCCTGGAAGTAGATATATTCATTCCTTTTTATAGATTTAAAAAATAAACCTTGGGGGTCGGAGAGATGGCTCAGCGGTTAAGAGCACTGATTGTTCTTCCAGAGGTCTTGAGTTCAATTCCGAACAACCACGTGGTAGCTCATAACCATCTGTAATGGGATCTGATGCCCTCTTCTGGTGTGTCTGAAGATAGTGACAGTGTACTCATACATATGAAATAAATAAATAAATAAATAAACAAACAAACAAATAAATAAATCAGAGAGTGAGTGGGGGGAGGGAGAAAGTGTCCCCATAAGATTAGCGTATGGAGCATTTAGAGAAAACAAAATAAACAAGCTGTACTACAGAGCAGTAGTGATAAAAACTGCATGGTATTGGTACAATGACAGACAGGTAGATCAATGGAATAGAATTGAGGACCTAGAAATGAACCCACACATATATGGTCACTTGATTTTCGACAAAAGAGCTAAAACCACTCAGTGGAAAAAAGACAGCA
>CM052715.1:52351499-52399774 GCA_028551405.1 Uromys caudimaculatus
CAGCGGTTACTGTTAAGTGAAACTTGGGCATTCTGAACTTTTGGGCTAATATCCGCTTATCAGTAAGTATATACCATGTTCATTCTTTTGTGACTGAGTTACCTCACTCAGGATGATATTTTCAAGTTCCATCCATTTGCCTGCAAATTTCATTAAGTCATTGTTTTTAATAGCTGAGTAGTACTCCATTGTGTAAATCAGTTTTGGCAGACCCTCAGAAAAATGGACATAATACTACCTGAGGACCCAGCTATACCTCTCCTGGGCATATACCCAGAAGATGCTCCAACATGTAATAAAGACACATGCTCCACTATGTTCATAGCAGCCATATTTATAATAGCCAGAAGCTGGAAACAACCCAGATGTCCCTCATCAGAGGAATGTATACAGAAAATGTGGTACATTTACACAATGGAGACAGGCTCTTTCAATTAACCTGATTCAGTTAGAGTGTCTCTGGAATTCTGTCTCTACCTCACCAGTGCTAGGATTAACGTGTCCATTAATATGCTCAGCTCTTTTATGTGGGTGCTGGGACCAACCTCTAGTCCTCACGTTTGCACAGTGAGCACATAGCTGACTGGGTAGTCAATGCAGCCCTTCAAGTTTCTCACCCCTTCTCTACTCCATGAAGCATCACCTTTTCTTGCTCCTAGAGTCTGAGAAAGTTTCTCTGTTGCTAGATGGCTGTGTGCCTTGTAGATGAGGCATCTCCCCCTTTGTAAAGAAAACCAAACAATCTAACAAACCACAGCACAAAACAGAATAGAAAGTGTGTATCTTCTCCTCATATTGGAGCCAAGAAGAAGACTTTTCTTTCAAGACCATAGTCCAGAAGTTTCTACTTTGACTTCAAGCCCGACAATGGCTCTGGGACCCAGGAAGGTCCAGTGTGTTCTGTTCCATCTTTACTTACCATAAAGTATATTAGAAGCTCAAGAAAAATAGAATAAAATTAAAAAATGATGTCACTTCCTGAATTCTTATCTATGACTGAACTAGGGGGCAACTGTAAAAAGTAGAATTCAGAGGCTCGTGTGAATCCTCTTGCCCAACTGGCCAAGATGTCCTCCATCCTGGCCAGAAGTGTCCTCCTGTTTTCTGAAGGGCCAGTCTTTTTCATCTGTATTTCCCAGGCTGACTTTCCAGACCCAGATTCTGCAGTGACCACGGTTACACAACTGTCTCCTCTGCATCTAGTACCTTTCCTCCAATGATGCTATTTAAATTCATTGAGCTTGTTACCTCATTTGTAAAGAAGGACTAATAATGAATCCCTCAGTGGGTAATTATAAATGCTAAATTGCAACATGAGAAGTTATTAATTAATTACAGCCATTATTATTTATAACAATGATAACAGTAAGACAGATCATTTAGCACCTAACATACTGAAGAGTGACACCCAAAACATTGAGTAAAAATCAGGCCGTAGGGACCATTGGGATAAACAGTAGTCCTGGTCCTAAGAGCAAAGGTCCCTGCTGTGTCCCACATTAAAGCTTTGGTTGCTAGGTTGAAGATTTGGGGTTGAGGCTAGAGGGAGAAGATTTGGAGGTATCCGCAAAGCAGATGAAGTATTTGCCAGGCTTCAGAGTTATATACCACTAAAAGGAGAATGTGTAAAGTATTTCAATGCCAAATTTGCTTATTGCAAGAGAAGCAGATTAACTATTAACCCTGCATCTATTACTGGGCTTATGTTATCAGAACAGGATGTGTTCTTACTAGATTACAAGTGAATAACTAAAGGTTGACACCAAGTCATGTGCTCTGACTTCTCCAATAATAAGGCCAGTTATCTGAAGTCCTAAACAGTGGCTGTTGGAGTGACAAAGGACACTGTGTATTGTTCCTATGTATCATCCACCCTCCAATACCTTTTAAGGAGGTGTTTGTGATGGTTTGACATAAAAATACCAAGGAGTTGGGAATCCTATTAGTCAATGGTAATAATAAGAGCGTTTATTAATAAAATGCAGGGTTCCAAGCTCTGAGGAGTCACCTTGACAAAGAATAGAGTCTTATGACAACCAAAACAAAAAGGCAAAGTGGTTTTTGCACACATTTGATTCGATTCTTGAATATAAGAACGTATGGGGCACACGTATTTTCCTCTGAGAGGAACTGATTTTCCTGACCTACTCTCTGAGAAATACTGAACACCAGAGCTCACTTTCTTCCCCCTTTCCATCTTTGATCCTGACCACTGAGTCATCTCATCAGTGTGCTTTGGGACCCAGCTACTGAAGTTGGCTTTGCTTTCATTGTGCCTTCTAACTTGGAGTTTTTAAGGTCTTTAAGAGGGAGTACATAGCTCCTTAGAGGGGTCTCTAGTATTAAATTTTTTTCAAAGCACAACTCAAATTTACCTTTCCTTGTAGGTAGGCTAGATATTCTCAGTTGGCTGGGCCTGATACACCCCCCCCCCACGTGCTCACATGCACACACACACACACACACACACACAAGCGGTATCACCTGCACCCATGAGTTATCGTTACTCAGCAAACAATTCAGGGACGTCAACCCTTTTGGTTTAATTTGCTCCTTTTTGAAGATAAGACAGCCTTTTTTGGATTGTCCTTCTTGTAGAATGCCGCAGCTCCAGGGCAAATTTGGGTTTCCTTCCTATGAGCAAGAAAACATTGTTATAGGAAGACCTAAGGTTTGCTAGGGTTCCATAAGAGCATCCGTTTTTTCAGGCAGTCAACCCTTCCTTCAAGGACACATAATTAAGGGAGTAGAGTGTGGGATGGATTTGACTCCATTTGTCCCTGTCTACTTACGCTGTTAGGTTAATGTGCTTGTACATACTCCAGTACCTTGCATACTACATGACTGCTATTGCTCTGGATAAGGTTTCTACAGCAATTGCTCAACCTGGGCTCACATGGAGAGGAGGTAACATGAAACCCTCCCTAGTTCTTCCCAGTGAAATTTGAATTTCTTTCCTTCAAACCCAACTAACCTGTTTGGCACACAACTTCTTACCATGACTCTTTGCTTAGCTGGCGCCTGCGGTTATGAGACTTCCATTTGCATATTTCTAAAGACTTTTAATTGTCCCTTTGCTACTCCCAAATTGATGCCCTGTTGGGTCAGTGAGTGACCGCACACCAGAAAGTATAATGAGGTCCTGCCATTTTCTTCATTAGTCTAACTTTCTGTCAGTGGTCAAAAGAATTGCAACTGTGCAGAAATTCTTTTTGTTCATCAGTATGGTAGACCAGGACTCCCGAGACAGAGTTGAGTTTTGTGGGGTAGAAATTGGAGTCAAGTCTAGATGGGACATGTGGCTGATTGTTGGGCCAAGGTTTCTTCCTTTCTGTCTGTCTCTCTCCCAAAAGAGAAAGTCCCTTAACTGGCCAACTAATTAGAAAGAAGTCATAGAGTGAGCTTGGAAAGGATTAAAAGAATGTAGGGTTGGATTTCATTCTGTTCACTGTGACTCAGAACGTGTAGCTAGATTTTTCTGAAATCAAGGCAACTATAAAATGAGGGAGTTGCTCACTCAGAGCCAAGCTTTGGGAAATATGATTCGATGTCTGCAGCTGATGGATGCCCAGTGGGTAAGCTCATGAGTTATTGAAATGAAGGCATAGCTATCAAAGAGCATTGCCCCTCTTATGGCTTGAGTGTGGAATCATTTATTTGATAAGTACTTGGACCCTAGCTAGTGACATTGTTTGGGGAGTTATAGAACCTTTGAGTCCTGTGACAAAGTTGGTAAATGTAGGTCACCAGGGACAGGGTGGGTTTTTGAGGGTCATAATCTAACCCTACTTCTGCTGCAGGCTTCTGCTTCTCTATTCATCTTGATTTGAACAACTTCCATCACATAATAACTCTACCTGGACTTCTGCCATGCCTTTTCCACAGGGCGGGCTGAAACTGTGACCCCAAATCAACCTCTCATGCCTCAATTTTGTTTTTGTTATTTTAGTCATGGCAACAAGAAAAGGAGCTAGTAGTTCCTTCAATATCATTTTAGGTTTTTCTCAACTAAGGAAAAAGAATCTACCTAACTGGTGAGAGTTCCAGGTTCAGTGAGTTCAAAGGATGGGCAGAAAGTTATAGAGGAGAACACCTGAGTTTACCTCTGATTTCTACACGTGCACATCTGGGTGAACACACTTACACTTACATGCACACACATAGGCATATACCACTTGCAAGCACAAGGACACACACACATACATACATCAAAACAATCAAGAGTAAAAGGAAGAATAAGAGAAGGAAGGGAGGGAGGGAAGATAGGGGAGAAGGGGAGAGGAAGGGGAAGGGAGGGGAAGGGAAGGGAAGGGAAGGGAAGGGGAGGGGAAGAAGGGGAAGGGAAGGGAAGGGAAGGGAAGGGAAGGGAAGGGAAGGGAAGGGAAGGGAAGGGAAGGGAAGGGAAGGGAAGGGAAGGGAAGGGAAGGACAAGAAAGGGGGAATCTGGAATGAATCATTAAAATGTCCACACAAGACATATGCAGGGACCATTTCAAGGTGTTGCCTATCTAACACTTCTTGGAAAGATACAGACTTCAGTGTTTGGACCTTGAAGTCACTGTGTATTCAGGGAGCTCTTGCCTCATTCTCTGTCTTCCTGAATCTCTAACTTCTCCATCCCAGTTCCTCGGATATTTGATTCTAAAAACATGCAAATATAGTTAGAGAGTTACCAACTGAAATTTTCCCACTTCATCCTTGAGAGTCATAAGTAGAGATGGTAATAACTTGATGGGAATAAATGATAGCTTACTGGATACCTCTTTAAAAAATGAAATTAGCCTGTCAAAGAGATGTCTCCATGTTCTTTACAATATTTGTAATTACCAAAGAAGGTGATGACTGAAATGTTCACCAGTGGATGAATGGATAAAGAAATGTGGTACCTATATACAATAGAGTACTAGTTACCCACAACCTACAGTACTAGTTATACATGTACCTTGTATTAAATAAAAATAATCCAGACACAAAAACAAATACCATATTGTCTTACCTGTACATGCTCTAAAAGGGATGATTTCAACCTTCTGTGTGGGAGGCAAGAGTTGAACTTGTCCTCTTATCTGGCATTTCTTGGGAAACCTTGTTATAGACCTAGGTTGTCTGAAAGAGTTATGTCTGAAAGGTTATCTGAATGGGTCATTCTCCCATTGTCGAAGTAAACAGAGCCATACTAATCTCTTGGTAATTTAAACATTTCTTTAATAGTCCACCACAAATATGTTTTAATATAATTTAATTATTAATTCTTGAGAACTATGTACAATGTATTTTGATCACATTCAACCCCCATTCCTTCCCTAATTTCTCCCAGATCCACTCTCCCACTCTCTCCCCTCTTCCAACTTTGTGTTCTCCCTCTCTCTTTCCTCCCATCAAATATAGTTCATGATGCCCTTGTACTCCTGGGTATAGGATATTCACAGGAGCAGAGTCAACCTACCAGGAGTAATACACTGAAAACACAGAAAACTGACTCTTGCTTTCCCAGGAACCATTAATTGTCAATATCTCTTCAGTTCAATGTGGGTAATAGTAAGCCTGTCCCCAGTCTGTGCTAAAATTATATCTGGCTCGATCTTAAACAGATCTTGTTCTGCTAACTACAGCTGCTGTGAATTGATGAGTACAACAGCTCTGTTGTGTCCAAAACGATGTTTTCTTGAGACAGGCTTTTCATCTGTAGTCCAGGCTGACCTGGAGACCATATTGTCCACAAAGTTATAACAGTTCTCTTGTTGTAGCTTCACTGTCTGGTTTGTATACACTTAGTATACAAATAGTATACCAGGGAGTGGCACTATTAGAAGGTGTGGCCCTGTTAGAGTAGGTGTGTCATTGTGGGTGTGGGTTATAAAATTCTCATCCTAGCTGCCTGGAAATCAGTCTTCTACTAGGAGCTTTCAGATAAAGATGTAGAACTCTCAGCTCTGCCTGCACCATGCCTGCCTAGATGTTGCCCTGCTCCCACCTTGATGATAATGGACTGAACCTCTGAATCTGTAAGCCAGCCCCAATTACATGTTGTCCTTTATAAGAGTTGCCTTGGTCACGGTGTCTGTTCACAGCAGTAAAACCCTAAGACAACATTGTCTTAGTCAGGGTTTTTATTCCTGCACAGAACATCACGACCAAGAAGTAAGCTGGGGAGGAAAGGGTTTATTCAGTTTACACTTCCACATTGCTGTTCATCACCAAAGGAAGTCAGGACTGGAACTCACACAGGACAGGAACTTGGAGGCAGGAGCTGATGCAGAGGCTATGGAGGGGTGCTGCTTACTGGATTTATTCCCCTGGCTTGCTCAATTTGCTTTCTTATAGAACCCAGGACTACCAGCCCAGGGATGGCACCACCCACAATGGGCTTGACCCTCCCCCCTTGATCACTAATTAAGAAAATGTCTTACACCTTGATCTCATGGAGGCATTTCCTCAAAGGAGGCTCCTTTCTCTGTGTTAACTCCAGTTTGTGTCAAGTTGACACACAAAACCAGCCAGTACATTCACGAATGCTGGATTACATAGGTACGTGCCACCATGGTCTACCACAAATGCAGTTGTAACTTTCATGTAACCAGGCTCAGCATTGTCCAAGTCTTGCCATTTTGTTTTCCCTTTGAGCATCAATTCCAACTTCAAATTATTTCTTTCCTACCATTTTAGTGTTCAAGGTTAAAAGCAATCTTCAATATTTTATTTAGCTTTTCTTTCACCTCAAAATATTCTAGCTTTTCAATTTTCAGCATTTCACTTCTCAGTTTTGCCCATCAAAAAGTTCTGGGACATAGTCAGGATTCTACCAAAGACTTCACAGTTATAGTACAGGAATAGTGTTTATCTTATTGCCAATTCTGGCTCATGTCTATCAGAGACTTCAAGGCCTTAACTGCCCACACACCACCAATATTCTGATCATCTCCTTTTTAAGTAACCTGTAAAAAAAAAAAATCTCCAAATTTCTTCTGTGATTTCTTTGGAATTGTGCCAATGCTCTGTAATGCATTCTAAGTTTCCCTCCAAAAATCTCTGGATAGAATGTACATCAACTCCTTAAAGGGGAAACACAATAATAACAATCATATACAACCAATTATTGTGTCGGCATCATCTAATGCAAATATTAGTCTGGGAATCTGGACACAGAATCTCCTGAGATTGATCACAAGAGGAGCCATTCTACAAAGGCAGAATATCTTCCAAAGTTGCAGGCTTGAAAATCTTAGTCAGAAGATAAAACCTGGATCTGGAGGCTAGAGAAATAACTGAGCAGTTAAGAGTGCTTGCTGCTGTTCCCGAGGACCTGAGTTGCGGTCCAGCACCCATGCCAGGTGACTCTCAACCCCTTGTGACTCCAGCTGCAGAGATTGGATGCTGTCTCCCGGTCTCTGTCTGCATGCATGGGGCATCCCCCCTCCCCCGTGTCTCTGTCTGTCATCCTTTATCTCCCTTCCTCCCCCCTCACACATACATACACACACATGATAAAAACTCTGGTATCTCAGATGTAGCTCCATCACACACTCAGGGTCTAGGAAGAGGAGTAAAATGAGAAAAATAACCTTTAATAATCTTCTCCAGGGATGTCCCTATTAGACTTTACAGAACTTTTATTCTAAGTTTTCAGAATAAAATACACTTGGAATGATTTTCTCTCTCCTGGTCCACCTTCAAGTGTACCAACCACTGATCTCTCATCTAGACTTTGCAGTAGTCCTAGTACCTGGGGCTAGCCTTGTGTCTAGGATATTAACCCATCATTAGGATCTGATCTTCAGATGAACCTTGGAAGTTTAGATTTGTAGGAATTACCCTAGCAACAACTCTTCTCCCACCAAAAAGGAAAGACAAATAATCGAGTGATTGAGAGTTACAAAGAAATAGTGATCCAGTGGCCACTGAGCTGCACAACCTTCCCAGATCCACAGAAAAACAACTTCCTAACAAAAACTCCGAGATTTGCTCACAACTGGAACCCAAATTACAAAGTAAAGTTCTGTGGACTCAAAACATGAGCTTCCTTCCCCCAACTCTGCCCTCTTTTGGGGTGACTTCAGTGAATGTACTGTGACCTGGGGACACTTTCTGGAAATAGTCCAGGTAACAATTTTTCTCTTTTGTGTGCGTTGAATAGCCTTATCATTTTTCTGTCATTGGATTAAAATAAAAATTAGTAGTTTCCTCTCATTGGTGCCTTTAACATTAAATTTGCGGGAGGGTGATGTGTTCTTCTGGAAACTTGAAAGATGACAACCTGGAAGGGAAATGTGACTGCATTCATTCATCCATTCATTCATTCACTCATGAGTATTCATAGACAGCACATGTCTCAATGTCAAAATATTCTGGGTGGAGATTTTATTGATACTTCAATTTTGCCCAGTTTCTACTTCCAGCAGCTGTGCATGGGAGAGCTGAGAACAGTTCAACACTTACTTGATAAACCCTTAATTAAAACATTTAAGCCAGAACACAGCTGGCGTAGCTTGAGCTTTTGTTGATATTTAGTATTCTTGTACAACTTGGTAGAGATTTGTCTAGGACAATAGCTACAGTACAGACATCCTCGATCTGATTTAACATTCTGTCCTCAGGGACTCTAAGGCTCCAACACTATTCCTAAGTAACTTGTAAAGATCACTGGTAGCATCAGGGTCACCTAGACTAGAATCCCTAGAGGAAGGGGGCAAGATAAGGAAGAGCTTGTCTGAGGTCTCCATTCCCACGATTATCTTGACTGGGAAGCAATTTGTTTTGTATTCTACCATCAATGTTGTCATCAGCATAGGTGTAAATCTATTCCCAGGTCTCGGGCAACATGGAACAGTTTATATTTTCCCAACAGATTATTTAGAAAAATACAGGTATATAGTTTCAGTTCAGAAGGCTCTCCCCAAACACAGAACTGTATTATGTGTCTTTGGAGGGCTTGCCACAGAATGAAACATGTTAAAAGGAAATCTATTTTATTTAACTTTGTTGGAAGCGCCACAATCTCATCATGGGAGCCCCTCATTCTTAGGAAGGGTAGTAAGCAAAGAGACTGGGACTTTAATCGTATTTCCCACTCCCTCCCTTCTATTGTTGGATTCTATTTGTATTGCAGATATTGAGTTTTTGGTTCAAGTACATTCTTCTAAATAAAATAGATGTGTCTGAGTTTTCTAAATCCCCACACAAATTCTTCTCCGATAAAAATCTGTTTGCTTACTAAATATCTATTTTCTTTGTTGTTGCCACTCTCTACAAAAGACAGCTCACAGCAGGGTGAGACTGCGGCAAATGTCAGAGAAAATAGACAGAGGTCAGGGGAGTCGCTCGATTGAACAGACTGGCTCCTTTTAAATTGACCAAAACAACAGCAACTGCGAATTCTCACATCTTTAATCTTAAGGTGGGGGGTAGGGGTGGGGTATGGGGTGTATGTGCAGTTCTGGAGATGGTGATAAAGGTTAGTTTAAAAAAAGGCAACGTTTGTCAAAATCTCTCCCTTTGGGTAGGGATTGGAGCAAGTGTAACCTGCATAATTTAGCAGAATTAATAATCTGTTGTTATTTTTGTTGTTGATTGGTTGGTTGGTTGGCTTTGAGACATGATCCCACTCTGTAGCTCAGGCTAGACTGCAGGTCTCACTCTCCCTTCCTCAGACTCCTCAGAGTGGTATGACAACAGGCAAGTATGTGCCACCATACCTGACTTTATTTTCAGTTCATTTTTAAAGGGGGCTTTCTTTTTTCCATAACGCAATCAAGTTACATGACTGTGCCTTGTACAGTAATTTTTACACCTTACTACCAATTGTCACTCAGCAAACAACAAACAGGGATTTTCTACCATTCTGTTTTAAATATCTTCCTTTGAGCTGGCAGTGGCTTTTGACTCATTTAAGCATTGTTAAAAAAAGAGGAAGAAGCTGAAGAAGAAGAAGAAGAAGAAGAAGAAGAAGAAGAAGAAGAAGAAGAAGAAGAGGAGGAGGAGGAGGAGGAGGAGGAGGAGGAGGAGGAGGAGGAGGAGAAAGAAGAAAAGGAAGAAAAGGAAGAAAAGGAAGATCAAGAACAAGAAGAAAAGAAAAAGAAAAGTGAAGAAAAGAGAGGAGAAGAGAAGAGAAGAGAAGAGAAGAGAAGAGAAGAGAAGAGAAGAGAAGAGAAGAGAAGAGAAGAGAAGAGAAGAGAAGAGAAGAGAAGAGAAGAGAAGAGAAAAGATAAGATCATCCATTTGCTACCTTGGCATAAAGTTCAGGCTGCCAGTCATTCCTGGAGTACCCTGCTCACATCTGATAGTACAATTTCGATGTTGATAATTTACTTTTGATGCTAATTAATTACAAGTAATCATAAAAACAAATTAAAAGCACTACACTTATCTCAGGTTTTCCTACGCCTGTGAAATAATGCATTTTTATGCATCTGTTTGCCTGCTTTGTGAAAAAATGTAATAATCTATATTCATAGGAAAACAGCTTTACGGCTCCACATTGAAGCTGTAAACTGTTATTGGTTATTTGGGTTTCCTCTCCGCCTAAGATATTAAAATGGAAGAACTAGAGTGAGCCATGGCAAGTGAAGGGATGGCCATATCAAGGGGCTCGCTCAGAAACAGAGCCTTAGGATTTTGTTTTCCATTCGTTTCTGTTTGCTTGTTGGCTGAGTTGTCATTTTAAGAGACAAAAGTATTACTTTGAGCCTAAAAATTAGTAAGGGAATAGTGTTCCAGCTTTGGCTTGTGGTCTTTTAGGGGACAGCAATGCAACAAGAGACCCTTCTACTGTCAGAGAGAGGGGAGGGAAGAGACTCTTCTTTTTCATTCCAATAAAGGGGCCTTTTCATCCCATTTGAGGAAGCCCTGAATGAAGCCACAGAGAATCCCAGCTAGAATCAAGGCTTATACTCAATTTGCATCCCGCTCCCCCACTTCCTACCCCTTTAAAGCTACCCTGGAGGCAGCAGAGTTTGAGAGAAGTGTCAGGTAGGAGAACACCAAGTCTAGTCCTTCTTCCATGATTACATCTTTCTTCAGTATTTGTTCTGCTTTTCCTTGGGCACTCAGACTGGGGCTTCTGACAAAATAAATGAGGACCAACTGAGTGCAAAGCAAAGACAACTCTCCAGGAGTTCTATCAAGGGAGTCAGAGTCTTTTGTTCCACCTCTCACTGGCAAAAGGAAGAGAATGCTTCACTGGGGGGTGTGGGGGCAGTGAGCAGCTCTGGCTGGGTTGGGCCCTGACAGGACACTTTTAGCCTAGGGAAGCTGTTCGAGTTCTGACTAAATGGAGAGCAGAAGCCCTTTGAGATTGACTAAATGGGTGCTTGTCTTCCTGACTTAGAGCATGTAGGCTGACTTTCTGTGTTACTGAAGTTGGAAGTTCTTTATTGCAGGGGGCTGCAGAGTATGGGGCCAAGTCCTAATTAGACACCTGATCCTGAGTTATCTGATTGTAGAGTGTATCCATTAGATCGCTCAAGACCCAAGGCATTTAGAGTAACCATATCACTGAATGGCCAGAGTGTACTGTGGATCCTGGTGGTGGTGTTGCTACGGCTGTTGTATATGTGCCTCCCTGTGTTTTGGTGACGGGATGGAAAAGACCAGAGTAGGAATTTGAAGGCCGATCCCTCTCGTCGATCTGGCCTCTAGCTGTATAGCCTCAGGCAAACTGGCTAATCATTTTCTGTATCTGTTTTCTCCTCTGTCAGAAAGGAATTAATGCAATAAATAATGGGAGCTGGAGAGATGGCTCAGTGGTTAAGAGCACAGGCTGCTTTTCTTCAGGTCGTGAGTTCAAATCCCAGCAACCCCATGAGATCTGATGCCCTCTCTGGGGTGTCTGAAGACAGCTACAGTAAGCCAGTAAGCGAGCAGACAGCTACAGTGAGCGAGTGCGGACAGAGTGAGCGGGGCTGGAGTGAGTGGGGCCAGAGAGAGAAGAAAAAGTGTCTGAAGACAGCTACAGTGTACCTACATATAATAAATAAATAAAGCTAAAAAAAAGATATTATGATTTCAGTGGCTCCTACTTAATCTTCATTGTGCTGCATATAGACCAAAGATAAATATGTATATATAAAGAATTAATGCACATGCCTTTTCACCCCATCATCTGTTCACATGGAGCAATCTGATGCAGTGAATGTACATATATGGTCGAGCCCTGCAAGGTGCCTACTCATGCTGGGATTAAGGCTCCATCATATCACCACCATTGACTTTATAGTGGCTAATATCGTTGGATTTATAAAGACGGACATCTTCACATGTGGCATCTTCTCCATCCCCTTCTGCTTTAGAGGCAGAACTTATCTTCTCTCATAACGGAAAAGTCTGTCTTGTATATAAGGAATTAAACTATAATAAGCTACTATAGTTTAATATCATGACAGAATAGAACATGTAGATGCTGGTATAGGCTTGCCCTTGATAAAGTCTTATCCACTTCTGTGGAATATTCTGGGAAGACCTCCTGCCCTTAACTGTAAGGAAGAGTTTTCAGTGGCAGGAGTCTTTCCCAGGGTCTTCTCCGTATCCCCAGCTCTATAGAGAAAGCATGAATTATCAGGGAAGAAATGTATAGGGACTGGCTACAGGTTCTAACACCTATGGTTTTCTCAGTGTTTTCCTTGTACCCTATGTTCACAGTCTACAAAGTGTTCAATAGGTGCCGGGAGGAATTGGTAAGTATTTCTAGTATACACACACACACTGACCTTTAAAGGTGTTTACTCCCCCTGCCCAACTTTGTAGTAGCCTTAGTTCTCTTTCCAAATAGCCCTTCTTCCTCTCCTTCTCAGTTCAGTATCTGTGTCCTTGGGAACTCAAGCTGGGCTCGGAGATGATACTAAAGGAACCTGGTCTTTGCTCGGGGATGCAGTTCATTTTCTCTGAAATATATTAAAATATTCAACTCTAATAACCACTAGAGTGAAATACATCATTTCTGTACACACATCATATATAGCCTCCGCCCCATACCAGATCCTATCGTAAGACATATGTTACATGTTAGGTATAAGATGTAAGTATGGCTTAGTTCTGAAGAAGTCTCTGAAACCTAGTTATTTGATTTCTGCATCTTGGGGGTATCTGGAAGCTGTGAGCATCCTGCCAGACCTGAGGACTGCAATTTCTCTGGATAACTAAAGTTGAAATTGTTAGTTTCAAGTCATTGTTCAGAAAATGGTTGCTATTTAAATTTTTAATTGGGTTTTGTAAAAGTACGTTTAGTTTATCTACTTAAATCATTTGCATTTATGAATGTCTGCTTTGCCCTTTTTAGTCCGTGAAAATCCTAGGGACAACATGTCAAAGCATCTGTTGTGAACCCTGTTTCTAGCCTTGTAGAAATATCAGGGATGTCGGATCCACTGCATGGCCATGTGGGAATACACTTTGCCGTTAGCACACCTGGCCCAGCCTGCCTGGCTCACCTGCGACCTTAGGTGGGTTCACCTCCACAGAATGCGGCTTCTGGGTTTATAAACCCGACGGCGCCTATGGAGTTTAGATGAGGTGAAGTTAAAAGTGCAAGCAGGATGTCTGGTGCAGAGTTGGCACATAGTAAATGTTCCTTCCCTTTGCTTCCGCCCCCTGACTTTTAGAACATGCAGCTAAAAGAAGGAAGCAATCTCTGTTCTTACAAACCATCTTGAAGTTGCTCCCCAATGTTCTTTCAGTTAGTTCATCCAGAAACGGGTTCACTTCTTACTCTCCTTGTTCATCTTGGCTCTGTGCTTGCTAAGGGAAAACGCAGGTCTCCAGCCATAAGTAGCCTCCTTCGGCTTGCAGATTTCATCCCTTTTCACCTTCAGAGCCATTTCTGTATTCAAGACACTCACAAAGATGGCACACAGCCACTCACCTCCCTTCATGCTTACCTCAGATCTTCTCAGCGCCTACCTCTCTCCCCCTCATGATATCTGTGTCCTCTCAAACTCGCCTGTTTGGCTTATGCACCAACCACCTAAAGGTCTTTTGTTCTCCCAGAACAGCTAAGGAGGAAGAAAGGAGTGGAAGTTGGTGAGATATGGCTGCATCTTCATTTAAGATCAGCGTCACGAGCCTAGGCCATTGAAGGGTTGCTTGTGCAAAGAAGTTGATGCTTTCACAACAGGGTACCTTCAGGTCATTTCCCTTTTCCAAGTTCAACATTTTGGAAGCTTGCATTGTCTTCACAATTAGTGTAGCTATTCTTAAAGGCAGTTTGTAGCCACTAGAACAAGCAAGCCATGTTTCATGTCAAAATAAGCATGCAAGAGCACAGAGGAGGGTAGCTGCATAGACTTCTTCTCTCAGACAGTGCTCCATGCGTGTCAGACAGAGTAACATGTTAAAGGTTACTCTTCACTTCAACAAACACTTCAAAAGTAACTCTTTGGTGCCTATGTCTCTTAATCATCAAATTACAATGCAAGAGAAATCTAATCAATTGTCCTACTGTTCCTCTGTTGTTAAGACATTAAGTCTTAAGAATTATTTGCCATTCATGTACAAGAATCATCCAGAGTGAGTACATGTCTCTCTGTGTAAGAAATGAATCCAGGCCTAGTGACCAGCAAGAAAACTCTTTGGCACCACCTCAGAGCAGATGACATAATAAACCTCTAATGTTCTCTCCTATGCCTTCCATGCTCACCTCTTCCAGCACTTGTACTGTAGCACAGAAGCCAGCGAAGCCACTTCCCGGTCCAGATCTATCTTCATAGGAGCCTCACTAATGAAGAAGAGATTTGGCCCTTGGCCCCTGGGATGGTCCTTGGGGTAAGGGGGTAAGAAGGTGTGGAATCACCGACATAGATTCTGAGAGTCGGCTGAGAAGGAGACTCAGACTCTGGGAGTCGGGTGAGAAGCAGAAGCAGACTCATTTACTGCAGGATTGGGGTGTTCCTTTATATCCTTCACCAGTGCCCCATCGGTCAATAACTGCTCGCTCTGTGTAGCTGGCACTAACTGATTGGTTGTTCTGGTCATGCTCTCTGTCATCGTTCGTCTCCAGGCATCATGCAGGTTTCAGGGTTATCAGATGTTGAGGAAACTATTGTGCATGTGTGGGCCACTGTGGGCCAACAGTCAGAACATGTTGACGTATCCCTCCTGCAAGAGGTAGAAGAATCACCTAGACTTTGGGTCATGTAACATGTTTTTCTATTTATTGGACTTTTTTTTGTTTCTTTATACAAGTTCTTGACTAATATCTAAAGCAGTTTGCAATGCCCTTGACTGTTATTCCAATTATACTAATGGAAAAAACTGAGGCTTAGAGAGGAGAGCCAATCTTTCAGAAAGACATGAGCACAGGAAGTCCCCACTGAATACAAATCAAAATGAAACAAAGGTAAGGTTATAAGAATGATGAACTGGACACCTACTAGTCTTAACTATATTTATGAGACCAGCAACCAGAGCAGTGGTAGATAGTTTGCTTGTTTGCTCCCAAGGAGCCACAGACCCCATGTGCCATATTCTCAAATGATGCACACACAGGACAGATTTTCTTTAAGTGCTCCACAATTTACAGTCATGAATGTCGTCAAAGGTTGACCAAATGGGCTTGAGCTGAGAGCACAGTGCTTTCAATGCCATTCGTTTCTCTTATTAGAGTTTCTCCCAGCCCATAGATGCTCCTGAAATTCAGTCTCATTTACTCTTTTGAGTTGGTCTGGCATAGAACAGAAAGAATACTTGGAGAAAGAAAGGGACATGCCAAGAAGAAATGCTGCATCTGTCACTGTTATGCTAAGGGCCAGGCCAGGCTTTCTAGAAAGAGAGTTATAAGCCTAACGGACAAGCAGAAACTGAAGGTGAGCCTTCAAGTGTTCCAGAGGTGAGGTCTTCAGAATGGAAAGTTGCCCTGATAATTCCAGGGTAGCCCTCAGAGAAACAAAAAAGTCTGGCAGGCTTAGCCTCACGATCAGAACAGCGCGTATATCAGGGTCTGGTTTGGGAATGGATAGATAGGATACCTTTCTATGATGACAGAGTTTGAGACAGGATTAGTAAAGGGCGGGGCCTAGGAAGAATGTAAAAAGGCTTGGAGTTGAGACTCAGCCTTGGATATGACTAGCGCAAGCCATGTGGTAGAAAGACCAATAGATCTAACAAGCAGAAAGATCTCATGTTTTCTCTGGGGCTCACATTTCTCTCTCAATTGTCGGTGGCAGGCTGGACAGTGCCATGACAGAACCCCTTGAGAGCTGGCTGTTTAGGGCTTCATGAAAAGTCCCATCTGTGAAGCCGTTTCCTATCATACATCATAGCCTGCCTCTTCAGGCTGAGCTATAAAAGAGCAAGCTGAAAGCCATAGGGCTCATTCGTTCATTCATTCTTTCCCTTTGTTTTCTGTTTTCCAGGGATTTGGCCAACAATAATTGAGTAAATACCTTATGCTAGGTGTCATGGTAAATACATGCTGAAAACATCCACAAAAGGAATAAACAGTTTCTGCCCTTAGAGAGAGTCAGTCTTGAATGCAGATGGTTATAAAATGCCGTCATCAGTGATAGCAGAAATAACTGAGCACCATTAGAATAGATAACGGGGAGGGAAAAGTTATAGGGCTCTAGAAATCAGTATAATTCTTTTTGCCCCTAAGACACTAAAACAGTGGTTCTCAACCTGTGGGCTGTGACAACTTTGGAGGTTACGTATAAGATGTCCTACAAATCAGATGTTTACATTATGAGTCATAAAAGTAGTGAAATTATAGTCATAAAGTAGCAACGAAATAATTTCATGGCTGGCGGGTCACCTCAACATGAGGAACTATATGAAAGGGTTGCGGCATTAGGAAGGTTGAGAACCACTGCATTAAGTACCTTTACCTTGCTAGGCCAGAGCTCTTCCATGAAGCCATCCCTACAAGCTACCAAATTAATTACTTATTGGCCTATGATACAGGTACAGTTAACCCTCCAAATACCAAGTGCTATTTCCACTTTCATATGAACGAGCCTGTGCCTTTGCTGCACATTTTAAGATTCAGAACATTTCCACACCTCAGAAAGTCTCCCACCATCTCAGCTAATGCCCCGTGCTTAGAGCTAACCACAGTTCTGACTGCTGTCATCTTAGATTAGTTCTGATTGACTTGAGTGTCATGGAAACGGAATGGTACACCGCACCTTCTTTCAGGCTCCTGGTCTCTACTCTTCATTAACTCAATGAAAATCATTCAAATTATGGCTTTAGACCAAGATGAGGTAGCGGTGGAAGACATGGCTGGCTCGTAGACTTTTCTTGAGGGGAGTTAATTGGCTGAGAAAGGAAAAACAGATGGTGGACAGGGAGACAAGCATAAAAGTTTAGCTTCCACAGGCACAAGTTTCTTTTCTGGAGAGGCCACTCACAAGCTGTATCCTGGAATCTTGCTTTGAATTCTCTCTCTTTTTTTTTTTTGTCTCTGCACAATACCACCTACTTTACAGAGCCATCAATGTATGTGAAAACTCACTTTTAAACTGTCAAGAGCAACTCAAATAGATTTTAAAGCAGTCACCAGCTTGCTGTTTGTGCAAAGTTTATGTGTGTGTATTTATGAATGACTAAAGATACATAAAAGGAATTTTTCTATTATGCTTTTTATAAGCTTGCTCTTAAAAATCAGTTGATTTTTTTATTACTCAAAGGCAATTTAACTAACGTGCAACAATTGCCTTGTTAAATTTACATTTTTATTCTAACTTGCATGTAATCTGAAGCTAAAACGTGAATTGATATTCTAAGTCTGGGGATCTGGTTGCCAAATCAAATAATACTTTGACTTTACCAGACTCGCTAACACCTGTAGTAATACACATTAAAAAGTGGCCTACTTCGAGCATCTATTTCCTTCTGTTACAAGTCCTGCATAGTTAAACAGCAGGGGCAAACATTCCACAGAAGGAAGGGAAGGTTTTGGATTTCTTCCTTTTTTTTCCCTTCTCCTTTCAATTTGCAGTTTGTAACCACAAGGAGAAAAGCAGAGATGAATATCCCGCTAGATATGAAGTGACAGGAAGTGGATGGCACTGAAAATGGACAATGGAAGTCAAGTAGCATTCAAGAGAAAGTAGCATTCTGAGGTTGACTTCTTCCAGTTTTCCTTGAAATAATTAGTAAACACCTAACCTGCTCTTGAGAGAGAATGTAAACTTAAAATTAGAAAACAGATTCATTCAAATTCTCCACTAACCGTTATAAATTTTCTTGCTGATGGGAAAGATTGAGGAATTCGTTTTCTCAGTGGACTATGTTGTCAGCCATCATCTGGAGTATTCTGTCTATAAACATGAAACCAGAAACGTTGGCGGGAAGAGACATTAACCAATCTCCTACCAGGCTGTAAGTAATACCACATCCTCCACCTGGCACCATTAATAATCCTACTCAATGAGCCCTTTATTATTAATATTGCTGGTATAAAAAATGAGCCTGCACTTACAGGTGTAACTTAATGAGACCCATGTTGTGGCCAGATGTCTTACAAGGCCAACCCCACTGCCACAGTACACATCTTTGTGCACATTTCATAAAAAGAACCATCTGAAAGCGTTCATTTCAAAAGCATATTCATCACGTAGCCTGGGCAGTTTGAGTGAGACTGACGCTCTTCTGCTTAAGTTTAAACAGATGGATGAAACCTGGGAGTTTATATTCAACATACCTTTAAAAAATTATCTGATTTAAGCTGCCAAATACACTTTCTTCTTTTCACCCCTTGGCTGAAAATGTTGAATGTTGGGCAGTCAATCAAGCCCAGAGTTCAGAGGTACATCTGCCATTCAACTGGCCTCTATCTGCTTCCTGAACAGGGATCTTTGATGGACTTTGTCTTTTCGTTTCCGCATTTGCCAAAGTCTAGAATGAATTCTTGTCAAACCCTGAGTGGCTGTTGAAAGCTAATTTAAGTCTGAAGAATAACACCTAATTGTAACCATATAGAGATCTTATTTGAACTTCCTGACATAGGTCTTCCAGAGGAAGTAACAGGAGAAATGAATTTGCATACACGGTCGGTGTTCAGTTCACAACTTACTTTGCCCAGATAGACCTGCCCAAGAATGACAGCCAGGAAACGTGACGTGCTACATTAACCATCACTACAGGGACTCCATTAGCTTATAGATAGATTGAGTATCTAGTTCTCATTAAATCCTCTTGGAGAGGATTCAAAGTAGCAGAGATGATGGTTTAGGTGTGTCTTAGTCAGGGTTTCTATTCCTGCACAAAACATCATGACCAAAATTCAAGTTGGGGAGGAAAGGGTTTATTCAGCTTACACTTCCATTACTGCTGTTCATCACAAAAGGAAGTCAAGACTGGAACTCAAGCAGATCAGGAAGCAGGAGCTGATGCAGAGGCCATGGAGGGATGTTTCTAACTGGCTTGCTTGCTCTGGCTTGCTCAGCTGGCTTTCTTATAGAGCCCAAGACTACCAGCCCACAGATGGTACCATGACGAGACTTCTCCCTACTCATTTCATTTTTTCCAGTTATTTGATCACATCATCAAGAAAAGTAACAAACTGAGAAAACTAGAACCAAGATCTCAGACTGTCTCCTTGACAGCCTGCCTGTATAGTTCATGGGCTTTGTAACCGGAAGGAAGAAAGGAGAAGAGATTGGGCACTGAAGATTCAGAAGCTGTAAAGGTCGTAAGCAGACGTCAATGGGTCATTCTGGTGGTGATGTGGGAGGTAAGAATGGTATAGAACCAGGGACAGGGAAGCCTGCACACATAGGTTCAGAGAGGGAACGAGGTTTGTACTGAGAGGTGGACTAGAGGCCATTTGTGATACTCTCTGGTAAAGAATCTAGCTGAATACTTTCTACTGCCTGAGAATCTGAGTGAGGTTGAACTCAGAAGTGATGAACTGAGTTGTTGGGCAGAGGGAATCAGAAGACAGGAGGACATTCGGGCTGTGGAATCGTTGCAGCTCTTTGCGCCTATCAAAGATGTATGGAGAGTGTCTTAGTCAGGGTTTCTATTCCTGCACAAACACCATGACCAAGATGCAAGTTGGGGAGGAAAGGGTTTATTCAGCTTACACTTCCATGCTGCTGTTCATCATCAAAGGAAATCAGAACTGGAACTCAAGCAGGTCAGGAAGCAGGAGCTGATGCAGAGGCCATGGAGGAATGCTGCTTACTGGCTTGCTTGCTTCTCCTGGCTTGCTCAGCCCGCTTTCTTATAGAGCCCAAGACTACCAGTCCACAGATGGGACCCTTCCCCTTGATCACTAATTAAGAAAATGCCTTACAGTTGGATCTCATGGAGGCATTTTCTCAACTGAAACTCCTTTCTCTGTGATAACTTCAGCGTGTGTCAAGTTGACACATAAAACTAGCCAGTACAATTGACCTCTTGTCAACTTGACACACAAACACATCACCAATAAGCCTCGATCCTTACTTCCTTATTCATCCCCAAGATCTAAATGACTTTAAAAGTCCCACAGTCTTTGCAACTTCTTACATATTAACATTTCAGTCCCTTTTAAACATTCAATCTCTTAAAATTCAAAGTCTTTTAAAAATTCAAAGTCTCTTAACTGTGGGCTCCTTCTTTCTTCAAGAGGGAAAAATATCAGGCTACAGTCACAATAAAAAGCAAAATAAAACTCCAACTGTCCAATGTCTGTGATCCACTCAAGATCTTCTGGATTCCTCCAAGGGCTTGAGTCACTTTTCCAGTTCTGCCCTTTGTAGCACATAACTTCTCTTCTAGGCTCCAGATGCCTGTACTCCACTGCTGCTGCTGTTCTTGGTAGTCATCTCACAGTACTGGCATCTCCAAACACTGCTGTTACCAACAGCCACTCATAGGCTCTCTTCATGGTGCCAAGCCTCACCTCCTTTGCATGAACCCTTCAGTCCTGGACTGTCAATTGCAACTGAGGCTGCACCTTCACCAATGGCCTTCTACGCCTCTCTCACAGTGCCCAGGCTTCAACTGCTCTTCACGACTCCTTCATGCCTTCAAAACCAGTACCACCTGGGTGACTCTTACACATTACTAAGTCCTGCCACAGCACAAGGTACAACCCTGGCTATCTCTGGAAGCAGCCTCCGTGTTCTCAGAAAACACTTCTCAGAAGACTTCAACTCATTGATACTGGTCTCTTCCCAATCACCTCCAATTTCCCAGCTCCAGCTAACCAGCATCAATAGTCCCAGTAATGCAATGGTTTTGCTTTAGTAGTTTTGGTATCTTGTTAATCACAGCTGATCCTTTAGCCCCAGCTAACCAAAACCACAGAATCTTAAACTAGTAATGGCCCTGATAAGAGTCTTTAATCTTCACTCTGAAATTTCACAAGCCAGGCCTCCATCTTCTGCACTGTTCTCAACATTATCTTCCAAGATCCTACAGAACACCCCACAGAGCTCTTAACATCCCAATGGCTCTTCTAGCTCAAAGTTCCAAAGTCCTTCCACAGTCCTCCCCAAAACATGATCAGGTTGTCACAGGAATACCCCACTACGCTGGTACCAATTTGTCTTAGTCAGGGTTTCTATTCCTGCACAAACACCATGACCAAGATGCAAGTTGGGGAGGAAAGGGTTTATTCAGCTTAGACTTCCATGCTGCTGTTCATCATCAAAGGAAATCCGAACTGGAACTCAAGCAGGTCAGGAAGCAGGAGCTGATGCAGAGGCCATGGAGGGATGTAACTTACTGGCTTGCTCCTCCTGGCTTGCTCAGCCTGCTTTCTTATAGAACCCAAGAATATCATCCCACAGATGGTACCACTCACAAGCCCCCCTCATCACTAATTGAGAAAATGCCTTACAGTTGGATCTCATGGAAGCATTTTCTCAACTGAAACTCCTTTCTCTGTGATAGCTTCAGCTTGTGTCAAGTTGACACAAAACCAGTCAGTACAGAGAGAAACCGTGGGTAGAACAGAAAGATGTGAAAATGGCAAGTCGGGCAAGAAAAAGCGTCTGAGTGAGTTTAAAGTCGTGGGCAAGAAGAGTGCAGAGAAAGTATTTGTAACTGCTAAAGAGGTCAGTGCAATGGGCTTTGTAACCAGAAGTGCTCACATTTTACGCTTGGACAAGAGAAGAGATATCTTTAGGGAAGCCAATATCTATGAAAACCTCTAGTTTATTAGAAGAAGAAGAAGAAGAAGAAGAAGAAGAAGAAGAAGAAGAAGAAGAAGAAGAAGAAGAAGAAGAAGAAGAAGAAGAAGAAAATTCATTTGAAAGAAGTCAGAACAGAGAATACTATGGAATGGTTTCCTGCTCAAAACCAAACTCCCAGAAAAGTGTTTCCCAGCCTTGGCCACCAGTACACATAGAGGCCAGTAGAACTGTGGAAGAACGAGGGCAGACTACATCTCAAGCTGTCTTATTTTGATCTCATTTTCCTTGCTTTGCATTATCTTGCCTGTGTGGAATGGAAATTTGATTTTGTGACCTTAGAAGTTTATTGTTTGCTAAGTTTTTAAAAATTTTATGAAGGCTCACAGTTAAGAGAATCCCTTTATTCATAAAAGAGACTTTGGGCACTTGAACCTTGCTACAACCAACAATTGCATGACCTTTAAGGCTTTAGATATCCTTACAGTTGGGGCAAATGCATTTTTCGTGTTATGAGGCTGACACAAGCCCTTGAGGAATGGGGATAAAATAGTATGTGAATTAAAAGCAATGTATTTGGGAGTCAAGTTGATAAGGGATGGGCTTGTGAGGATTAGCTTTCCTTGAGAACTTGAGTGGATTTAGTATTCCCTCTGGGTATGTCTGTGAAGGAATTTTCAGAGATCTATAACTGGCGAGAGGAGATCTACCCTGAATATGGGGGCTGCCACACCATGAACTGGATTCCCAGTCTGAATGAAAGTGTTGGGAAAGAGAGGCAGATGAGTGCCAGGGTTCATCTGCTTCTGCTTCTGACCACAGATGCAAGGTGGTCCTCCTGCTACTGTGCCTCCTCATCATGACGGAGTATATTCTTTTGTAAGTGAGGAGCCCAAATAAATCCTTACACAATGTTGTTCTTGTCAATGAGAAAACCAACTAACACAACAAGCTTCTGATTTGGTTCCTTTATGAACTTATGTGGCCTTAGTCTGTTTAGAAAGGGAGACTGTAGCACTATAGAGCAAGTGTGGGAACTTAAGGGAACAGTACCCGAATATCCTCACTTTGAATAACTTCAACTATGACCTCCAACGGTTATATCTCCCTTAACCAGTAAGAATATAGTGTTTACAGTTTCTTCTGGTGGTTGTTTAAAGACCATTTATAGAGCCTCAATTGTATGTTTTTGGAGAAACCTTCTGCCTTCCAAGCAATGGGTCAGAGAGTTCCCCCCAACCTATGGAGAAGTGTTCCAGAGAAGAGTTTTTGCAATGCAGATGGCTCTATTGTCACCACATGTTCAGTATCATTGGAATGTCCATGAGAATATTCTAATGTTGATAAAACATGCCTGATAATCTTTCAATGCATGGATACACTGATGCAGCATGTATCCACATGTGTGGTTCACTCTGGTCTGGCTCAGGGGTTGGCATGGCTGACAAGCAATGAAGAGATGAAAAGAACCAGTTTCTTAGTTCAACTACTTCCCAGGAGTTGGATCTCCTCTTGTACTTCCCAGTTACTGACCTGTGCCATTTACCCACCAAGGAAGGGCTCCCCGAGTCTCCCTCTCTTTCCTGCCATCTCTGTTAGAATGCCTGCTAGTCTATCTAGCTCGCTTTCTTCCTCCTCCCCCTTTCTATATCAGTTCCTTCTCCACTTACACTTCTGACTTTTATATAGTTTAAACAGCAAAAACCATATCTGATGGTACAGCTTCTAACAGACCTATATTCTCATCACACTCACCTGACAGAGAACAGTGTTTCTTTGTTGATTTTAGCTGTAAAATCTACCCAGAAAGGACTTCGGCAGCATCTTCTCCCTACCAGTTCCTCTGTGCCTGTAGGAAAGTGATTTGGATGCTAGTCGAGAAACCAACTGTTAGATGCAGTCAAACGTCAGGGGCAGAGTCTTGGGAGATCCTGGGGAAAACAGGAGGGCAGAGTTAGATGGAGCGGGGTTTGAGCACAGCCAGAACATCTGACGATTCTGTTCGGGGAAATGGTACTGTTTCCTGAGAGAAATCTGCTGAAGGCAGGGGTGGAGTGGATTGATTAGCCCAGAGGGAGACTAGAGCCAGGGAACCAACTTTCAAAGATAGAACTTATCTATAGGCATGTTAACCAAAGAAATATTTATAATAGGTGAAAGATTGGTAAGCACACACCATGACAAAGCCAAATGATGGAATAGTGTGCACTCAGCAAGAATCATGTTCTTGGATACTATTGGGAAAGCATATTTCAAAGTCAGGATTTCATAATATTTACCCTCATGGGAGACACAGATATCACATAGCACAGGTGATATTAAATCACCAAATTTAAAGAAAGTTGCATTCCAGATTCTTCTTTGCACCAACTTACAATGTTATTTTCTAAGTCTGATTAGTTAAAGACTCCCAGATCGCTGCTTTGTCCCTCTTCTGACTGGGCTTACAGGATCATGACAGTGTTCAAAATATTTGATTAAAATTATTTGTCATTAATTTCTGGCACAAAATATATTTTAGTATCCTATGTACATTTTCTTTTAAAAGAACAAATCCTTTGGTATGGATCACATTTAATTTGAGATTAAAATCCTTTCTCTCTCTCTTTCTTTCTTTCTTTCTTTCTTTCTTTCTTTCTTTCTTTCTTTCTTTCTTTCTTTCTTTCTTTCAGGACTAAGTTTGAGTAAACATGCTAGGAACAGACTAGACAAAACTCATGCATCTCTGCCTGGGGTGTTCCTCAGCAGTGGAAAAATATACCATTTGAGATTCCACTGTTATCAGTGTGAACAGTCTTTCATAAGCACAAGTTGGTTGCACTGACAAGTCACTGTTTAAAGAAATGCTGCATTGACTCATCTTTTAAAGCCAGTCTTAAGAGAAGAAGAGAACACAGTAAGCGAATAAATGAAGTTCAAAGGAGGCTGCGGTGGCCAATGAAACAGTCAGCTGACAGATCCCTTAAAGTGCTCCAGCCGGACCCTCTGCCTTTTGCCATATTCTCAGAGCCTGAAACACTACCCTCTGTGAGACTGCCTCAATCAGGGCTCACCAAGCTGGCTTGCAAAGAGGCATCGTTTTAATTGCGCCTCGAGAAAGAAAACAGGCTATGTTCTCAAAAGGACAGAATACTTGTAAAATTTATGTAGCTCTTTAATACAATGTGCTTCGGTTTAAAGAGGTGGGGGATTTACATGTGTTAAGCGCTCCTACAAATCTACTCTACCCTTTTTTGGAAAAGGGCAACACAATAATAGTTAAATTTATGTGTAAGATGTCTGTAGCGTAGAGCTGCTCAAATCGGTAAATATTACACAGCAGACTTGCTGCTTCTGCTTTCAATCTCTAAATATCTCCAACAAAACGCTGCATTCTGAGTGAGGGCCACTTAGCCCACACTCTTTAAACTTTTGTGATCTGGCTCTGGATCATGAACAGAAGATTATAAAATCCAAACTCTAAATGGGCTCCTTATTTTCCGTCGCTTCCAGATCCTGCCCGCCTTGTATATAGATGTCAGTAGATTCTTTCCTAAATAACACTTTCAAAGTGTGTGCTTTTCTGTTGAATCCTGCATTCCGTCTATTTTCATCTCCCTATCCTTACAAGTCTCCAAAAAGTTTGTCTTGCTTTTATTTTACCACTGGGAAACAAACTCATTTTTCATTTTGCTTCAGCATGAAATGTAGGAGTTAAGACTTCAAGGATTAGCTTGTCCACTTGTTCACGTGGACACTAACATATGTGCACTCACAAACACACACACACTCACACACACATACACACACTCACATACATGCACACACAGAGATATATACGCAATCTAATTAATATGATTTACCATAATTACAATATACATATGCATATACACATACAAATGCACATATTCATATACATATTCATATACATCACATGCATTATATATATCTATATATCCACACACACATACACACATACACATGCACACGCACACGCACACGCACACACATTTGTCTTTAGCACTGTTTCCAGATAAGCTTCCTACATGACTGAAGTACTGGGTTCCTATCTTGTTTTGTTTCACCATGAGATTTCAAATGCTTCTTGGAAATAGTTTTTGGGACAAGGGCCAGACACCTGATCCATGACTTGTACTGTTTAGAATTTCTCTTTTGTTAAAAAAAAAAAAAAAAGGAAAAAAGAAAAAAAAAAGTTTGAACTATGAGACAATAGATTAGAGGTCATGGTAATTCCTGGCCCATGAAAACTTGGTGCAGAGAGAACGTCTGGCAATAGGAGCAAAAGAGGGGAGCAGATGGTGGATCATGTGGCCCTGGAGAGAAAAGCAAGACTGGGAGAGTCACTGCTTTAGCTCCTGATCATTCTCCAGGTCCCAGTTCAGGCTTCTGAGGACTGGCTGTGCTTCCTGCACCAAGACAATTTGTGACATCTCTGTGTTGCAGCAAACCCCGTCAGTTTGCAGTTAGGTGATGATTTCCTTTCCCAAACCCAAATGAATACTAAGACAATGCCCAAATGTTCACGTGGGCCATAAGCCCACATTTGTTACCTATCTATGCACAAGCAGGTTTCATTCATATTTAAATATCACGCATGCTCAATACAAGAGAGTCATCTCCAGAGAGACGAGAATAAAGGCTTGGCCTCTGCGCTCTCTCTCTCTCTCTCTCTCTCTCTCTCTCTCTCTTTCCATTTATTTATTTTATTATTTTATGTGTATGAATGTTTCATCTGCATGTATGCATGTGTGCCACATACATGCTTGATGGTCATGGAGCTTAGAAGAGGGTCCACATCTCCCTGGAACTGGAGTTACAGGGACTCATGACCTGCCATGTGTGTGCTAGGAATTGAACAAGTGTCCTCTGGAAGACCAGCCAGTGTTCTTAACCACTGAGCCATCACTCGAGCCCCTGCTTTCTCTTTGTATAAATAAATTCAATTATATTACTCAATCATATTATTGCAAAAAAATATTTGGCTGGGTTTAACATTTTTGACAAGTATATACGTAAACACTGTCTTAGTCAGGGTTTCTATTCCTGCACAAAATATCATGACCAAGAAGCAAGTTGGGGAGGAAAGGGTTTATTGAGCTTACACTTCCACATTGCTGTTCATCACCAAAGGAAGTCAGGACTGGAACTCACACAGGGCAGGAACTTGGAGGCAGAAGCTGATGCAGAGGCCATGGAGGGGTGCTGCTTACTGGCCTGCTTCCCCTGGTTTCTTCTTATAGAAAGTTTGCATTCTTATAGAACCCAGGACTACTAGCCCAGGAATTGTACTGCCCACATTGGACCCTCCGACTCTTGATCACTAATTGAGAAAATGCTTTACAGCTGGATCTCATGGAGGCATTTCTTCAAAGGGGACTCCTTTCTCTGTGATAACTCCAGCTTGTGTCAAGTTGACACACAAAACCAGCCAGTACACACACAATGTACCATGATCCTATCTGCCCCATTGCCTTCTCCTGTCTGTCTCCTGCTGACTCCCAGTCGGTTCTATTTTTTTCTCTCTTAGTTTAATAAGGTTTTCTGCATGAGCATGGATAGGGATTGTTTACTAGAGCAACAGCAACTTAACCAATGGCTATACTACTAAACAAAACACCACCACTGGCAACCATTGACTGGTAAAAGCTCCTCGAGGAAGGTGGGGCCTCATGAGTCTTCTCATCTCTTCCAATGGAATGGGCTCAGTTTCTCATGTGGGTCTTATGCAGGTATCCATAGTTGACTCCTAGCCGCACATGATTTTTATCCAACAAAACAGGTGGGAGTGATATGTGTTCCATGAGAGGAAACCACATAGGTTCTAAAGAATTTGAGAAAGGAAGCCCACATTTCCTACAGACTGGGCTGGTCAACTAAAAGAGAAGACTCATGGAAAGGATGCTGAAAAATGGTGACCCAATAATATGTAGGGCATATTCAGTGATATGAGATACGAATAAGCAAGCAAGTAGAGCGCAGGAAGGGAGGAGAATGGGGAGGAGGAGGAAGCAGGAGGGAGGGGGAGGGGAAGGAGGGAGGGTAGAGATGTGATAGGTGGAGAGATGGGGAGGGGACGAGGTAGAAGAAGGCAGTGGGGTTATTAAACTTCTTCCTCTCAGAGAGGTCCAGCATCATGTGCTATGAGCTCTTTGAAGGCTAACATTTTCCTTTTCTAATTCAGGGTTCAAAGGATTGAGCTGAAAAAGATTCTTACCTGAGTCAATTGACTTTTCCTCACAGAGACTAAAGTTGTGGCAATTTGTGGGAACAAGATGGTAAAATATACCGTTCAGTGGTTAATTTTGAAGACCATATTTGGATGCTATCAGCCATTATCTCTAGGTTTGATAGGACAGGACTGATATGTTTTATAAAACCAAGGATATGTTTTATAGAAGGAGGTATGATGTGGTGGGAGCAGGCCCATGCTGAGCAATCCCTCCCCTTGAAGTACCAGTCATATGATAGGTGTAGTACAGAATAAAGTTTATTTGGGGGTATGGGATGGGGAGTTGAGAAGGGCATACAGGCAGGAACACTGTGGAGAAAATGGGGGGGGGGACAGGGAAGGGGAGAGAGGAAGAAGGGTGTCATTAAGAGAAAATGGTCAGAGAGTCAGAGAGGGAGAGGTCACAGTCCCTTTTACAGCAAGCCAGGCTTACCTGGCTGTTGCTAGGTGACGGTTGGGCGGAGCATAGAAGGAATGCCAACAAGGACCTTTGGTTTCTGTCTCTAGGAAAAGATGTAAATCCTGATTATCTTCCATGGGACCTACCCCCCCCCCCCCATGCCCATCCACACACAAGCACACACATGCTCAAGATGGCTCTTTTGAAACTGGAAGAAACAAAGGACTCTGAGGTTGGAGTAGGTAGAGTTGAGCTCCTGGGCTTTGTAGTTCTTGAGATCATGTCATTGTAGCCAGTTGACCTCAATGGGCTAAGCTGTAAGTTGTAAGCTTTGGTGAAGACTGAGACCAAGCAGGTGAGGTAGCTAGTACGCCTCCATGTGATACGGGGCATAATCCACTTGTTCTGGGGTGTTTTCCTTGGCCAATCACACTGCCATGCTTCAGAGACTTTTTGTGCCTTCCCTATACCCACCCCTGCTCCCCCTGAATCCTCCCCATCCTAGCTGACCCTTCATCTGCTTAGACTTCCTGTTTGAAGTAGATACTCCTCTTTGTGAAGCCAAGGCTGTTTTCAAAGCAGGCTGACCTCTGGGGCTTCTCCCCTGAAAGCATCACACACACACACACACACACACACACACACACACACACACACACACACACACACACACACATGCGCGGGAGCATATGTATGCTCCCACTACGTTCTGTATACTGCCTGAAGGCAGAAACTAAAATCTCATACCTCAAATTCCCTTTGGTATTCTGATGCCTCTTTGGTGCTAGGTACTTAAAGAAAACTAATGTATGGCTGTTTTTTTTTTTTTAACGTCCGCCTTTGAATAAAAGGGATAATGCTGCAAAGTTGTTGCCTGTAGGAGGGCAGATGCGCTTTTGAAGCATCTCTTTTATCTACTTGTTGCCTTTGAAATTTCTGGGAGGGGGATCACCATTCATTTAAACACACTGCAAGGTAAAAGAGAAGGATGCTGGCTCCTTTGAGACAAGTAGAAGGGGAGGATGTTGAGAGTCCTCTTTTGTTTACTGGAGTTTAAAGAAAGGGAGTAGATGGTAAGGAGGAGACTTGTGTTGAGTGACAAACGAGGCCTGAGCCCTCTGGAGACACTCTTTCCTGTATTCTAGCCTTGTTTTGTACTGGGTCTGGGTACGGCTTCCAAAGAAGCAGTGACTTCTGCCCCAGGATGGCAGTGTATCAATCAACCTTCCTCAAGGCCTGAAGAGAAGATTTTTTAATTTTCTTTTTCTTTTTCTTATCCCCCACCCTTTTCAGAAAAATTCACCTTATAAGGTTGAAATTCAACCTCTGCTATTGACAAGACCAAGATGGATTCTTCTGACACTTTTGTGTGTGAATAAAAATATCATTTTATTCTAACAAAATAGGATATGCTGCCTACATTGACAAACAATGAATTTTTATTTTGAATGAACAGCATAATGTGGTGACATCCCATATAAGGACTCTTTAATGTAACCTCTTAGGTACAATTCCACTGTAAGCTGGGCAGAGTGGTGCATGCCTTTAGGCCTAGTACTCAGGAGACAGTGGATCTCTGAGTTCAAGTTCAGGTTGGTCTACAGAGGGAGTTCCAGGACAGCCAGGGCTACACAGAGAAACCCTGTATAAAAGCAAACAAATAATAGGAAAGATTCCATTGTAAGGTAGCCTGTGCTTTTTTTAACCAGTCTGAAATTTATTTGCCCACTGCACTTCAAGCTCTGATTCTAAACTCAGTAGTCTAATTCTTCTTATCAAGGATCGTGACCTAGAGAAGAGAGAACTCCCCCCTCCATTTTTCCTCAGAACTAAAGAAGAGTGACCCTGGAGTTAGAAGAGAGGAGGTGGCAAGCTCTCTTCCCTGGGATTTTCTAGATGCACCTGCTGACCCCTCAGTAGCACTGAACAAGGGATCCGATGAGGACACACTTCTTTACTTCATACAGAAGGCACCTGAACAAAATCTAATCGCTCTGCATGGAAAAAGGCCCCTAGGAGAAAGAGATGGCAGAACATCACGGTTGAAATCTCAGTACTTGGAATAAAAATGCAGTTTCAACATCTACCCGGTTGTGTGATATAGGGAAAGAGTGCCCTCCCAGAACTCAGTTTTGCTATCGTTAAAATAGGACCAACTCTGAAATATTAGAGCAAGAACTAATGAGAGAGCCTGTAAAATACTCCCAAGGTCCTATCAAATAATAAATATTTATTTAAGTATTAATGTGGCCTTGAAAACTGTACAAGAGGGAAGCCTAAGCAGACAACAGCTGAGAAGGCTAGTGGTGAGAGACATTGCCACAACTTTTCTCTCTAGTCTTCAAATTCCCTTTTCAGCTTTCCTCTCTGAGGACATCACCCATCCCTCCCCTCCCCCTTTACTCCCAGCTGAGTTTCTTCACTGCAAACAATCGTAGAGCAGTGTAGTATGTACACTCCATTTTACTTCTTTTGGAGCCAGATAATGCCTTGCAGTGAAAGCTGTCTGTGCATCGTAGGGTGCTTGGTTGCATCCACCAATGCCAACAGCAAACCCTCTTTCACAAACACCCTGTTTTTCAAGCACTCTCATATCACTTTGGAGGCAAAATTGCCATTGCATGAGAATCACTGATGTAATCTCATCTTGGGTCTAGTAGTTTCGTTTTCTGGATGTTTCTTGCATGCAACTTTGTCTGTTTTACTAGATCCCAAGAAATTTCAGGCAAGCTCCCCAGTTGCATCTTGTTCAGCTACCAGCTCAGATCTACATCTTTGGACTTCACTTAAGCACTGACTGGTTAAGTCAATACAAACTATCATGCTACTTGATTAATATTATAATTTCTCACTTGTGCTAAGGTTGATCTAATAAAGACACACCAAGAGGTTACTTCTACTAACTGAAGAACACCACCCCCTTTAGAACACATTAACATAACAGAAAGTGCTTTTACTGGTTTTTTCCCCGTCTTTTCTGGAGTCTCAATTCTGTGTGTATCCCACGCAGTAGCTGGGCTCCGTGAAGTTATGGGGAAATTTCCTTCTTTACAATGAACCAGAACCATCTCAGACCCTCTGAGACTTTCTTCTAGAGATTACTTTGTTACTGATGCCACGATGTCTGAATTTTCAATCGCAAAGATGTTCAGCCAGAGAGAAGGCATGGAGAATTCTACTGCGAGCCTTGTGCCCAGCCTGGCAGGGTGTGCTCAGAGCAGCCCTGGCAAAAATTCCAGAGGAGACTCCTCGCTCCCTTGGGAGACTTATTGTTTTGACATTTACCATACCCTGGTAAGTACAGATTCCACACTTCTAGTTTTGTAGCAATTTCATATTTTATACTTCTTTTTGTTTTGCCAATGGAGATACTCATGTGACCATGAATACCAGGGACACTGGAAGAATAAGTTAGCATTCTCAGCTCATCCCTCACTGAGAACCACAGCTTTGGGTGCCCAGAAGCACCATGGACACATTTCTATCACAACAAGGGGTCACAGGACACTGTGTACAGTGTTCAAGGAGCAGATGCACGTCCTGAAGCTTCTTACGGGGTCCAGGGGGAAAAGAAGACATCTTGGACTTGCTGTAGGATCGGCTGTTACTCTCAGGCTTAGTTCTCAGAAGATGAGCAGCTGTACTGATGGGAGCTAGTGTCAATGACAGTCACAGGAGCACAGATCTTGACAGGGGTCCTCGAAGTACTGGTGTACAATGGAAAGTGGAGCTATCATCTAGAAAACATATTTCCCCTGTAGGTGTGACAATGATGGGCCAGATGGTCCTCATCAAAAGGCAATCAAGTCGGCTTAAACTAAACAGAGTGATGGATATATGTCCAAAAGATGGACCACTTTAAAGCTGAGATATCTGAGCTATCCACACTCTAAGAATACACGCATTAGTTATACTTGGTCAGATAGAAATCAGCTCCATGGAAGTCTCTCTTCCAGCTTCACCTTGGTAATGTTCCACTCAAGCATCCACTGTCATTGTTTCTAAGGGAAAATATCATTCTTTCTATCTGATACTCTCTTCTTTAAGAGAAGTTGTCCTCTAGGTAGTGAGCTGTCTTCTGGCATCCAGCCCAGGAAACACTAAGTATGTGGAGAGTCCGAAAGCAAGGGAGACTCAACTATTAAGAAATAGTTCAAATACCAGATCAGTGTGGGTAGAAAAACAAAATAAGATACCACCTTTCAAACAATCCAGAACATCTCTGCTTTAAATTTCAAGTGTAGGCTGATAGTTTAACATGCAAAGGACGATCTTGGTTCTCTCTCTTTTAAAATCTTCATATAAGGAGGTAGTGAGAGGGGATTATCCTGCTGACCACTATGGTAATGAACATTCCAGGTATGAGATATGTATGAAGTACAAGGCCCAGGGAAGGCAGCACTGCCCAGGAGTGAGGAGTGTAGGTTCTTGAATTCCCAATGAAATATAAGCTCTCTCTTCCTATTCTGGGCCACTAGCTCTTCTTATGATCTTCCTTTTTCATCCCTAAAACAATGTGGTTGTTTGAATAAGAATGTCCCTCATAGGCTCATATATTTTCGTGCTTAGCAGTTGATGAACTCTTTGGAAGAATAGGAGGTGTGGTTTTCTTGGAGCAGGTATGACCTTGTTGGAGGAAGAGTAGACAGAAGGCCCAGTGTCTCTCTCTGCCTATTGCCAGGGGATATGAAGCTCTGTTATCCCTCCAGCACCATGTCTGCCTGCATGCCACCATGCTCCCTAGCATGATGATAATGGACTAGCCCTCTGCTAAGCAAGCCCCCAGTTAATTGCTTTCTTTTATAAGACTTGCTGCAGGCCTGGTGTCTTTTCACAGTGACAGAACAAGGACTGAGATGGAAATGAGCTAACAAGAATTCCAGGCAAGGTTGCATGCAGTGAGAATCAGATAAATTATTGTAGAGTTAGGATCTTGCCTCAGCTGTTGCACAGCCCTTTAAAAATACTAGTCGGAGGCCTTTTAAAGTACATCAATTAAGTTGAAAAGAAATATGCAAAGATATTTAGGTATATGTTCAGATAAGTATATCTGAACACGCATAAATGTACACGCATCCATGTGTACATGCCAGGTGTACACCTGTGCACGCACAGGATGCAGAAGGTACTGTGGTGTCTGGCTTTTTACATGGGTGTTTGTTCTGAATCTCAGTCTTCTTAAAGCACTCCTAACCATTAAGACTCCAGAAAAAACAAAAACCAAACACCAAACAAAAACAAACAAACAAAAAACCCTTGAACTTTTTTTTTTTTTTTTTTTTGGAAAAAGAGAATTCTTTATGTAACTTCATTTCAAATGTTTTAGGTTCAAGTCTATAATGTCTTTCTCTCAAACACAGAGGAAGGTGTAAGAATTGCAAGGTCTAAGAATTTTCAAGATCTCCCTCACTCTCCTCCCTGTGTGTCTAACTGCCATATAAGAGTATGTACTGAAGGCCGCAGAGCTGGAAGCCACAGTGGGAGAGTAAGGGAAGGAATACGAATCACTTGCCTTGCTTCCTGACTTCCCACCAAAGAGCTCTGTGCTGGTCTACAGTCTACTGTCTACAGGATGGCCATATCTGGTGACATTCACAGACTAATTCTACCAAACAACAAAATCAGCACTTTAATAAATCCCACTTTGTTTTTATTTGGGTTACAGAAAGATGGGTAGATGGATAAATGGGTAGATAGACAGATGGATTTACCTATGGACCAGTGGGCAGATGAGAGGGCAGTGTGCTTTCTTCTCTTTAAATGAGCCTTAAAATTTGTGCCTTATTGGCGTAATACATTAGTAATGTCAACAGTAACATTTGCAACCAAGGAAGACAAGAACGTTCGAGGCAACTGGTATGACACTGTGAAGTGAGACATCATCACCCTGGGATGAAATATTCCTGCTCATGTCAATACTTGGTGAGAGGAAATAACATTATAAATAGATTGCTACCTGCAAGCATCATGGTACCAGGATCGCTTGAAAGAATCATTTAAGGTCTACTAAACTCTCTGTGAGGAAAAACCAAATCTTTCTGCCAAGCCTCCATTACCAGGAAGAATGGCAGTATCTGCTCAGGAACACACAGCATTCCTGCATTCAGATTAGGACAGGAAGTAAAAATAAAATAAAATAAAATAACATATCCAATTGAAACTACAGGAGGACACAGTAGACAGAATGTAATTAGTTGGGTTGACTGTCAGCCAAAACCTCAGGCAGCCACCCCCTTCCTCTTATGAAAACTGCCTGGAGATTTTTAATGATGTTGAGCAGTTAGGATCTTGATTTTAAATCTTCCCTGAAATGCAGGGCGCCATTGCTCCCTCCAGTGACACTGGGATATTGGTTGTCGTTTGGCAGGAAGGCGCTCTCAAAAAGGTGAACCCTAATTCCATAAGCACCAGTAATTCTGTCCCAGTGTTTAGTACTGTCAGTTCTTTAACCCCAACTCATCCGGCTGAATTTGTTACGGCTTACATGATTACAACATCAAGACACTTTGCTTTATGGAATTAGTTTTCCTGTGGCTCCACTCTCCTCCAGAAGGGTGGGACAGGAGGAATTTGGGAATGGAGTCACCAGCTTGTTAGTTTTATGTCCAGACATGAAGCTCAATGGTGTGACATACCAGAACAGGTGCCACCAAATTCTCCCACTGTCCCTCCTCCAGATCCCCCAAAGAGCTCCTGATGGAAAGGAGAGAGAGAGAGAGAGAAAGAGAGAGAGAGAGAGAGAGAGAGAGAGAGAGAGAGAGAGAGAGAGAGAGAGAATGTGTGTGTGTGTGTGTGTGTGTGTGTGTGTGTGTGTGTGTGTACGTGCATGCACTGGGAAAGGGGTAGAGAGAATGGAGGCAGATAACCCAAAATGCCAGCATTGGCTCTGAGGCCGAACTCTGTCTTTTATGTAACCCATGACCTTAGTTAGACAGTGCTGTGACCAAACTGAACCTCTCACTAAATGAGCAAAGAATCAAATATTTTCTTGTCCCCTGGGACAAATGCACCATTGACAGTGCTCTCCTGAGCTAGAGATTGGGAAACCCAAGCTGGTCCGGCCTCTGTTCCCGTAGCTTGTGTGCTGAACCTGTCCTGTGGCTAATGACTGCAGCTGCTTCCGGCAGAGGCCGTTATAACATCTATAAAAGGCTAAAATACTGTGGTTTCAGAAGCAGGTAATGAGCATACACTGAAACCACATGGGTTTTTTTTTTTTCTTTCCTTTTTAATTTTTTTTAGTTTGTGAGCCCTCTGCACAGGAGTTCATGGGTATGATGCCAACTCTCACAGACAACAAGGATTTATTGTATTAATAATCTGCAAATTATGGATTGCAAAAACAAAGACATTTGGGGGATTTCATTGAACTTCTACCAAAAAAGATGCCTGCATGCTGAGGTTTTCAAGTTCTTCACTGTGCCCAGTTGAAATTAATTATAAACTATACATCTATTTGCATATTAATTATGAAAACATATCATGGAATACATTTATGATAAAGTTCAATAGAAAACAACAACAAACAAACCATGCATTCTGGATACAAATCATGTGAAATACACAATCAACATGATCTTCCAATACCGGGCTTAATAATGTCTTTTTTCAATGATGTAACCATTCAAATAGATAAAAGACAACTCAATTTGCATTTACAAAACTGGATCATTTATAATAGAATCTACTCAAGCACTGACAGAAAATCAATTGTAAAATGACTGGAGGTGGGGGAAGCAGTTCAGTCAATAAAATGTTTGCTTTGCAAACACAAGGACCTGAATTCAATTCTTGTCACCCATGTAAAAGAGCCAAGCATGGTGACTCATGTTTGTAGTCTCAGCACGTGAGTAGGCAGAGCCAGGAAGATCCATGGGGCTTGCTGGCCAGCCAGTCTAGCTTACTTATAGTACCTGAGTCAGTAAAAGATTCCATTTCAAAAGGTGAAGGAGGTGATTCCTAAAGAACAACTTGAAGCTGACTGGGGCTCTCCATAGGTCCGTCCATGTGTACCCTCATACACGGGGCCCCGCTCACACACTTGGGCATGAACTTGGACATCTCTTGAGTGATAAGCATCAACATTGCAGAATCTGGTTCTATGTCCAGCCCCCTGGATGGGACCCAAAAGATGGAATCCCAAGTTGTGACAAGTTTGTGCCTTTCAGTGTAAATTGTCTTGGTCTAGAAAGAGGGCTTGGCACTGAGAGCACTTGATGTTTTACAGAGGACCTCCATTACATTCCCAGAACCCACCCTTGGTGCCTCTCAGCCACCTGTAATTCCAGTCCCAGATGATCCAGACACTTGTGGACTCTGGGGCTCCTGCATACATGTACTTCACATACATACACACAGGAACACACACACATAAAATAAATGAACGATTCCTTTTTAAAAAGCGAATTTTTTAAAATTACAGATTACCTTTGATGCAAAGTATGTATTAGGAGTATTGTATACGGCCTCCATTTTTCTGGGAACACTTCCCAGAGCATTCCTTTATCTGGGACATCCTGGTTTGATGACTTGTCGTCATTTCCACATGTCTCCATTCTCTGGTTTCTTCTTCACTTCTACCCCCAGGGTCAACACCTGGAATGGAATCGAGGCAAATGGAGCAGACACCAGCAGAATCACAGTCCTTGTTTATTCCATCAGAGACAGGTTGCTCATCATATTACCCCTTTCTGGCTAGACCTTTGTGAGCCACCCACACTGTTCACCTATGACCTGAAATTGTGAGACCGTGTGAGAGAGAATGGGAATGCTTTGTGGTCAGGTCAACTCTGTGTAGTTCATGGAAAGACTTTTTGTCGTGTGTGTGTGTGTGTGTGTGTGTGTGTGTGTGTGTGTGTGTGTGTGTATGTGTGTGTATAGACCAGAGTGTCCTACTCCATCACCTTTCACATTATTTTTTGAGGTGGGGTCTTTCTCTGAATCTGGAGCTCCATACTTTTAGTTATACTGGCTGTCCAGGGAGCTCTTGGAATCCTGTCTTTACCCCACCCAAGTTGGGGTTAGACATGCCAGGCTTCTATGTAAGTGCTAGGAACTCAAACCCAGGTTCTTCTGCTTATATATTAAGCACGTTACCAGCTGGTCTATCTGCCCAGCAGCCCACGAGGAGATTTTAGATGGACAGCCTCTTGTCACGAGATGGAGTAGAGAAACAGGAGCCAATTGCATCTTGCAGTTTCTCCTGCAGTCAGGGTGCCACTGTCATTTGATCCATCTACTTCTATGAGAAAGGAGAGTCATCCAGCCCAAAGAGAGAAAAAGCAGAGAAAGGGTTGTATGACTTTTTGAGGCTTCATTGTGTAACCAGCATGGTGCCAGGTGCTGTGAATGCAATTCTCAGTCACAATCCCATATTAGGACTGACTTTTACAAGGCTAGAGAGAAGGGGGAAGAGAAGGAAGAACGGGAAGGATAAAGAGTGTCTCTGTTAGGGGGAGAACTGCCTCTTCAAAGTGGAGGTCCATATGGGCCCTTATCTGTCCCTTCCCCCAGAACAACAAGCCTCCCCGAAGCCTCGCTTCATCCCACGCCTTTCACTTCCTTCTTTGTGTCTCAGATTCAGCTCCCCAGTCTACCTTTAGCTCTAGCAGGCCAAGCCAACATTTATACTGTCCCTCTGTGCTCCCAAGCAAATCCCATCTTGTCATTAGTAGACATTCGTCCCTGTGTGGCATTTAAAATACTTTAACCACTGGCTGTAACCTGTTTTCAGGCTCATCTCTGCCAGTCTCATTTTCAGCTTCTCACTGAGACTTACATAATTTAAATCTACTATGCTGCTCACAGTGCCCTACAAACAATAGCTTCTTCCTCTTCTAGATGCATAGCTTCAGCATGCATCTTTTCTTGTCCAAGATCCTTCTCCTCTTCATCCTCTTCTTCTTCCTCCTCCTCCTTCTCCTCCTTCTTCTTCAAGGCAGGATTTCTTTGTATGACCCTGGCTGTTCTGGAACTTGCTCAGTAGATCAGGTTGGCCTTGAACTCAGGGATCCAAAAGCCTCTGCCTCCTGAGTGCTTGGATTAAAAAGTGTGTGCCACTACCTCTGGCTTCTATGTGTTCTTCTAGACCTACTTTCTTGGGTCTCTCTGAGCTCTTTCTACACTCATGGGAGTTCCAGGAGTTTTCACGTGTCATTGGGATCGTCTGTCTAAGCATCAAATTTCCTACTAGATGCTTGCTCTCCATGGCCTCCAGCACAGGCTCTAGTGCCTGTGTCATCCTGGTTCTCTCCAGGGCCTTTTCTTTTCCCGTGTCAACCGTGTCCAGGTCTCCCGTGCCTCATTCCTTTGGTGCCTCCCCATTGCAGTTAGTAAGTAGAGGATATGATGAGTCTCTGTTGGTTGCTCTCTCTGCAGCTCCTTATCATTATCTAAGAAAAATAATGGAATTCAGCTCTAGGGGGCAGTCACAAAGAACCATTTTACATTGCCTGGACCATAATTGAGCAAGTAAGTATGAGTGGTTGGTAGTGTTCCTATTTAACATATTGTTTGTTTAGTTTTTCTTTTTCCAAAAAATTGAGAGCCGAATATTTGTTTAGAGAATAGAAGAAAAGACTTTAAAACTGGCTGAAGTACATCAAAAGTTATCCTTACTTACAGCTCTTTATACTGGCTCCTATTGCCCCTATTAGTTCTTTGTTGTTAATTCCAAATAATGTGGAAATTTTATTTTAGATTTAGTCCCAGCACATCATTAATTTGTCTAGCCAGCATTTTTTTCATGAGTACCTTGTTTGTGGGGGAAAATTTCTACCATTGCAGGTGGTCCTACTTGGATGTCAATGCAAGTGTTCTTGCCAGCACCACCCTCCACTCATAAAGTCAGAACATGGTATGGCCCAAGTCTGAGACTTTCTGACTACCAAGCTTCTTGCATGTTGACCCTCATAGAGTCAGTGTTTTGCCTGATTCTGAAGTTCTTTCAACTTCAGACTCCAAGAATTGATCATTCTGGCCATCATGTAACTTTTGAATTCTATGTCTAATCAATCTTTCCCATAAATAAGCCGTATCAGGATTATATGACTTACAATGAAATATGCCCAAGAGGTTCAACGTTATTCAAGAACAACAAGGCTGAAGAAACTAATTTTTTAAAAATGAAAGTTGAAAGAAAAATAATTGTAGGAAATGTGGGGCACAGTCCTGGTTTCCAAGAGATTGTACTCTATGGACATGAAAGCAAATACGAACACATTAAGGGGCAAACAGTGAGCAGCAAGCACCATGAAGGGGACGACTATTGCCAACACAATAGAATTTTAATGGACAATAAGAAAGGGAAAAAGATCACCAAGAGCACTGTGAAATGAGAACCACTCCATGCATAAGGCAGAACATGACTAACCCTGGAAGGTAGGTGAGCTTCGAGAGAAACAAAGGCACTTAGCTGGAAGGAAGAAGCGATTAAGAATGGCCACGGGGATGGCACAGAGGTTTTACTCTTTGGGTCAACAAGCTCACACCAATGGCACAAAAGGAAATGGGTGGAAAGTACTTCAAGTGATTCTGTGAATAACAGTGAAAATAGACTCTTGAATCACCATATATGTCTATGCCCTATGAATATGTGAGGAAACCAGGTAAAATTCAAGTCAAATATGGAATTAAGATCGATAAGGACAGTGCCCTTAAAACAAGGAGATGGAGTGTCCTGGGATTGAGGCTTATAAGCTGAACAGCTACGCTAGAGAAGTTTGGAGGGACAGCACAGGAGGACTTAGCATTCTGTTGATTGCTTTGAAGACAGAGGAATGGGGCCTGAGCATAACAATATGGGCAAATTCTAGAGTATGAAAATACAGAAATGGACCCTTCTCTCTCACCTCCAAACTTCTCTCTCACTCTGTCAAACCTTGAGATTTACTCATGGAGACTCAAGTTGAACTTCTTATCCAAAGAACTTTGGAATATAGGTTTATTTTGTTTCAAGCCACTGAATTTGGGACTTTATGATATAACCACTTAACAGCTAACAATAACGGCACAGTGGTATCTGAAGTGACAGCTACAGAAAAGCTAAAGCACATAGACTGAACAATTGAGTGGAATTGAGCAGAACCAAGCAAAAAAGGACAAAAAAGGACACGCTGAGCATCCCACAAGGTGCATGGGATGTAGACTCTACAGGAGGCCTAAACTTGGTTCTATATGTAATGCGCCTATTGAAATTTCCACTAGAGTTCTGTTCTCATTTTTTAAAAAAACAACAGTAAAAACAAAATCAAAACAAACAAACAAACAAAAAAAGGAAACAACGAAGAGCAATGCAGTAGGTAAAGGAGGGAAACGAACATAGAGAGATATGTGTCTCTAACATATCTCTGACCACATTTGGAGTAAAATTTTATTCCAAAGTTGCCTCGTTTAAACATAGCAGCATTTTTGTAACTCTGTGTGACTTACCTGCGGGACCTGCCAGATCATTTCTGTTTGATTATTTATGTATAAATTATTAATGAGCCAGAAACTGGTGTTTATTGCCGAAGCTTAGGCACAACACTTTGGCAGCCACTTTTCTCAGCAAGAGAATCAACTAAATGAAAAAAATTAAAAATTCATAACATTTAAAGGCTCCTTTTTTGTATAACAAGTTATAAATTAGAAGGAATGATTTTTTTAAAACCCTTTTCCCTCAAACAAGAAGTGAAATAGCAGAGGCCTGAGCATCAGCCAAGCAAGCATGAGTCCCGAAAGCAAAGATGATGTGGCTCCTTTAGAAAGTTGCTATGGCCCATTTGTGAGCCTCACTCTGGATAAAGGGCATTTTTCCCACTCTCTTTTCCTTTTCCTACAAACAGGCAATAACACAATCACCTTTGATCCATACTCGTTTCACCCACTAATTTATGCCATTAACATTTTTTAAAAAAAATTCCTTACCATTTTAGCATAAGTCACTTACGTGAAAGAGACTTAAACATTAGGAAGCCTTTAGTCTTTGGGTTCTATGATGTTGTACATGTACTCTCATAATTTTTATTATTAAAAGGGAAGCCATGTAGTATAGCAGATGGGCATGGGTTTTAAATATGAATGGATGGGGTCTCAAGTTTCAGGTCTTTGGTTTATCTGCCACAAATCTTAAGTGTTGATTGATTATTTTCAGTCTTAGGTTTCTATCTATAAGTCCATGATGAATATAATGTCAGGAGGCTGATAACTAGAAATCACACACACACACACACACACACACACACACACACACACACACACACACGTAGTTTCTTTGTGACAAACATCCCCCCTGTAGGTTGATTAGCTCCTTTAATATGCAGAACACAGCCATGTGTTTGGCACATTGCAAAGATGAAGAGACTAAGCACTATGGTTTGTCCATGGTTGGGGATGAATCCCAAAGACACGTGCTGAGTGCTTCATCAGTGTGCTGAAGCTGAAAAGTGATGGAACTTTCAAAAGGTGAGGCCTATGGCAAGGATATTAGGTTATTGGTACATTGTACTCAGAAAGGATCAATGTACTATGTAGTCCATGGAAGAGTTCATTTGGTTTATAAAAAAACAGATTATGTAAATAAATAAATAAATAAATAAGGAAAGAAAGAAGGAAAGAAAGAAAGAAAGAAAGAAAGAAAGAAAGAAAGAAAGAAAGAAAGAAAGAAAGAAAGAAATCAAGTAAGCAGAGCAGTCTGGTCCCTGAAAAGCCCCTTCCCCAATGCATCATCTGTCTCTTTGATGCTCATGATGGAAGCATAATGTCCCATGGTGGGGGCATGCTGGCATGCAGTGGCCAAAGGGGACCCACACTTGAAGTCAAACGCATCAGGTCAGTGAAGCTTGGGCTTTTGCCCCTAAACTGATGAGTTATAGAAAATACTTGACAACAACAGAAAATAGCATAAGGCACTCAGGTCCCAGGAATTCTTTAATGTTTTCCCCAAATCTAAGGTAATACACAGCAAAACCCGGATCTGAACCCAGATAGTTTGACTCCAGGGCCTATGACCTTAACCATTTTGTGGAATTATTGATTTTCTTCCTCAACCCATGCCTAAAGGATTAGAAAAAAGAAGAAGAAAAGAAAAGAAAAGAGAAGAGAAGAGAAGAGAAGAGAAGAGAAGAGAAGAGAAGAGAAGAGAAAAGGAAAAATACCCAGTTAAAAAGTGAATCTATTCCAAACATGTCATGGAGGTTGTCTTTTTTGAATGCATTTTTCCCTAAATTTGTGATATAAAAGCATGGATCAATTCCATGTTATTTAAGGCAATGAAATATATACACAAAATAAATTCTAAGTGCAAATAAACAGCATGCATTTGTAATAATACATTATACAAGAATAATGCTAGAAAACACAGCATAAACAACGCAGGAAGCAATTGTACAGTGGACCGTCATGGGGTGGGGTTAGGAAGTTTGTAAGAGTCAGAGGTAGTGGACATCTGCACAAAGCAGCATTGCAGGACATGACAAGGCCCTTGCGCATAGGGACTCACAGTCCTTGTGACTGAAATAGATTAGGCTAGCCAAAACCCTAGCAAGGACTGAGGAGGGGTTCATGAAATTCCACCTCTAGAGTGAGGGCTACTGGAAACTGAGGGCTGCTGGGGGTAGCACAGTCGGTTTAGTTTTCCCTATGAATGTGGCCACTGACAGGCTACTCTTGCTACAATAGAGGCCCTACACCCATTCACATACAGAGAACATCAGGTGGACTTAGGAAATTTAAATGCCAGAAATAGAACACATGGACTTGGAAGGAAATTGTTAGGAAGAATAGAGCAAGGATGGGGGGGTTGGGGTGGATTTGCTCAAAACACATTATATGCGTCTATGAAGTCATTTAAACAGTTAAAAAATAACAAGTGCTGTATGCCTAAGATCCTAACTAGATAAGAAGGAGGAAGTGAGTAAAATTGTGTGTGTGTGGTGGGGGTGTAAAGGAATCCAGCAGGACCGAGTATGCTTGGTGACACATACGCCTGCTTTTGTTTCACTTCCGCTTAACATTTGTGAATTTCTTTTCCCTTAGTTGGGTTACTAGCACCGGTTTTAAGATTGTTTGCTTCGTGAGAGAGAAGGAATTGAAACGGACACCTTTAAGAGGTATATGAGTAGAGTCAGTTGTCCATGGTAGAGTTTAAAGACAAGGCAGGTCGGGAGTGGACATTGCTCTTGGGTGTGGCGTGGAGAAAAAATAAGAGGAAAGTAGGCAACTCGGCCGTGTGGTTTGAGTGTGGACTTTGCTCAGAGGCACATGTCTGAACACTGGGTCTCTGGTTGGCAGTGTTCTTCCAGAAGGTTACGGAACATACCAGGGCTGATGCTTCATTGGGCAGAGTGGCCCGTATGTGTACGTGGGCTGGGGGAAATGGCAGTGCTCCAACTCAGCCTAAATACCTGCTCATTCTCTCCCCACAATGTTGTAAGCAGTGCCCACCAGAGAGTCCCGGCCGCTGTGCTTTCTCTGCTGTGATGGGCTGTCTTCTTAAACCGTGAGTCAGAATAAACTCTTCCTCCCTGAAGTTGCTTCTCTCTAGTGTTTCATCACAGGAATAAGAAAAGCTAACTACTCCAGTGGCTGATCCAGCACCTCCAAACTTGTAAGCTTAGTTCAATATACCACCATACTCTAACGCTTTGGTCTAATGATGTTAGAAATACTTTCTACATATATGCTATGGTTCTAGTGGTATAAATTAGCAAAGTAGCATTTTTTTTTTTTTAAATGTAAGCTAAGTCCTGCATTATGTTTCCTGAAGTTGGTTGAACAGGAATCCCAGTTATACATATGGATATATGGTTATGTTTTGGTTCATAGGCATTCTCATGTGTGAAGCTATCCTAAGTTAAGTCATCAAAGATCTTCAAGCTAGTCTTCACAAACCCACAGCCCTGAGCTACTATCATTAGGCTGAGCTCAATGGCCTTTGGCTCAGTTGACCCAGATGCCTCATCTCAAGGTCAAGGAGTCCTGCTTTTTCTTGGTCAATGATCTGCCTTTCACACATGGGCCCTGGGGAGTCTGTATAATTCTGAAATCCATGCAAATATATTTATGAATCTTCACTTTAAATAAGAAAGTCCAAGACTGGGCGTGGAGGTGTACACCTTTGATCCCAGCACTGAGAAGAAAGAGGCAGGTGAATCTCTGTGAGTTCCAGGCCATCCAGAGTGATAAAGTGAGTTTCAGGCCAGCCTGGACTACATAGTAGAAGAGAAAAAGAAATTTCTCTTGTTAGGGGCTGAGAGTTTAAAGCTCTTATAGAGGCCTCCCAGTTCACTCAATGCAGTCCCGACACCCCACAAACCTTGAAATAACCACCTTGGGCCTTCAGTCAGGAAAGCCAAGTTCAGAGCCATTGGGTCCCCTGGGACACATGCTATGTGAGTATTTTGATATAATTAGCCACGTCACTCGAGCAGCCGCTGTATGCCAAGAAACGCTAACTTGCCCTCCATCAACAGTGCACCAGCTCTGTATCTAAACCTAACAAATGTTTGGGGGATGAAAGACAGCTCTGAAAACCCATTATCCACCTATTCACCTTTCTATGGCTAACCAGCTTGTGTGGGTCACAAGACAGAGAAAGGTGGTCCTGGAGATGCCAAAGAAGTAAAATTGCAGGGTCATCCATCACATCTTTCAGATATTCCCAAGGCAAACCCTGCTTGGCAGTCCTTGGTGGGACTGAGGGGTGGCTCAGTGAAAGACAGGCTTCTGATGCCTCTTGTGGGTTTCTGAAATGCCTGCTGTGTCCTTCTGCCTCACAAACTGGGCAAACCTTCCAGTACCATGAAGGCCTGCAACAACAGTTCCCATCCGTGGGCCCTGATGGTACCACAGACGTCACTGACTCCGCAGTCTGGCCCCTTTGCCCTGTGGTCAGAGGCCATGTGTATGATGTGGTTTGGGGCTGCTTCTGCCTTGATCTTGACCACAGCATCAGACATGATTTGATGCACTGGGCCTGAATATGTTTTCAGTTACTCTGTATTACACGCACATGTAAAACAAATCTGGGATTCTGCAAGTGTGTGACCAATTATTTTGCTCCTCTGCAAATTGTTTATTAAATTCTGAAAAATGAGATGATACAAAGAGGCAAACACCAGAAGCAACAGCAAACCCCAAACAGTTTTCAAATCTATAAACAATTTTTGACAAACATTCAAGTAACTTTCCAACTGAGCTGCCAATGCAGTGTGGAAAACAGATCTCTCTGAAGATTCAGCAATTCTTTTTAATGTGTCAGAGTGACCTGTGCAGGCCTGTTTTGATGCCCTGACTGGTAAACAAATCGTGGAGAAGCCCTGGCTTCTGATTCTCATGACACAGTAATCATAGTAGCAAGGATATACATCATGGCCTTTGGTCCCTTTGGTCTCCCAGAACCTGGAGTCAAGAGATCTAAGTTCAGGGTCAAGTTCTACCTCTGTTCTTAAAAGAGTATTATATGAACAACATTAAATCTTATTTATCTGTAAAATGAAGCTCTATTTTGGGGGCTGGAGTGGCTAAAAACACTGGCTGCTCTTCCAGAGGACCCTAGTTTGAATCCCAGCCCCTACATGGCTGCTTACCACCATAAGTAACTCCTGTCTCAAAGAATCTGACACCTTCTTCAGTCTTCAACAGGCACCCAGAACACATGTGATACAGACATAGGTAGAAACAAATCATGTATGCATGTGAAATTTAGAGTAATTAAATCAAAGTTTTTTATTTAAACATTTTAAATATATTTAGACCCTATTCTTTCCCTCCCCGATTCCTCCCACATTCCCTTGTTCCTCTCCACCCATCCAACCACATGTTCTTTCTTTTAAAATGAAGCCAAGCCTAAAAAAATCACAAAAAGCACAGCACACAAACAAACTTGGGAGTCCATTTTGTGTGATACTCCTGAGCCTGGAGTGTGGTTGATATGGCCAGTGTTCCCCTGGGGGTGGAGGAGGGGGTGGGAGCTGATCTTTCCTCTCCCAACAGCTATTAGTTCCAAGTAGCTTTTTGGTTACGGGTAGACTTTGTCTTCACTTTTTCTCTGTGCTGGGATTTTATCTTGTTGAACTCATGCAAATCCTGTAGATGCGCTCAGTCTCTGTGAAGTCATATGTGCATGTGCTCTGCTGTATCTGGGATACCATGATTCCTTGGAGTGATTCACAGCTGCTGCTGCTGCTGCCACTTCTTCCTCCTCCTCCTCTTCCTCCTCCTCCTCCTCCTCCTCCTCTTCTCCTTCTTCCTCCTCTTCCTCCTTTCCTTCCTCCTCTCCTCCCTCATCCTTCTCCTCCTTCCCTTCTCCCTCCTCCCTTCTTCCTCCTCCCTTCCCCCTCCTCCCCTCCCCCTCCCTCTTCCCCTCCCTCTTCTCCTTCTACAATCTTTCTGCTTCCTCTTCTCCAAGCCTTGAGGGGAAGGATGTTATCCAGATGTCCCATTCAGGACTGAGTGCTCCAATGTCTCTTGTCTAGTGGTAGGTCTGTGTTAATTACCATCTCTCGCACCTTTCAGATGAGGGTTCAGTGTGATGTAGTGATCTATGTGTGCATCAATAGATTGTTAGCAGTCATTTTATTGCTATGTTCATTAAGCAGAATAGCTGTAGTAGGTTTTCCCCTAAGGCACATGACCTATGGAATCACAGGTTCTTGACTTCATCAACAGGGTTCCATCTCATGGAGTTTGCCTTAAATCTCACCAAAGGTGGTTGGTAACTCCACAACACTTGGGCCACTGTTACACCGATGGGTATGCCTTGCAGGCAGGTGGCTTTTGTGGCTTACAGGCTTCATAGCTGGTTGATATTAATGATTACTTTTCTCCTCCAGAGCATATTATAGCTCTATCTCCCCATGTTCAATGACATACATATATGGTATCAATAGGGTCTTATCATGTTGTAGAGTGTAACAAATAGCATCATCAATAGCCTATAATGTCGGGGCAGGATGTTTTGAGGCACACTTTGGCCAACCACTAAAAATGACATAACCCATGTTCGTTCTTTTGTGACTGAGTTACCTCGCTCAGGATATTTTTCAAGTTCCATCCATTTGCCTGCAAATTTCATTAAATCATTGTTTTTAATAGCTGAGTAGTACTCCATTGTGTAAATGTACCACATTTTCTGTATCCATTCCTCTGCTGAGGGACATCTGGGTTGTTTCCAGCTTCTGGCTATTATAAATATGGCTGCTATGAACATAGTGGAGCATGTGTCTTTATTATATGTTGGAGCATCTTCTGGGTATATGCCCAGGAGTAGTATAGCTGGGTCCTCAGGTAGTATTATGTCCATTTTTCTGAGGGTCCACCAAACTGATTTCCAGAGTGGTGGTACCAGCTTGCAATCCCAGTCACAAAGAACGAACATGGTATGTACTCACTGATAAGTGGATATTAGCCGAAACATTTGGAATACCCAAGTTTCACTTTACAGTAACTGCTGGACTGAGAGTGAGGTCCCAGATGGAGGAGTTGGAGAAGGGACTGAAGGAGCTGAAGGAGTCTGCAGCCCCATGGAGGGAGCAACAGTGTCAACTGGCCTGACCCGACCCCCCCTCCCCCGTCCTCCTGGAGGCTGGACCACCAACCAAAGAAGATACATGGA
>CM052715.1:52399874-52440517 GCA_028551405.1 Uromys caudimaculatus
GGGAATAAGGGAGTGGGCTGGTGGGTGGGTGGGAGGTGGAATTCCCTCATAGAGGTGGGGGAGTAAGGGGATAGGGGGTTTCCAAAGAGGAGACCTAGAAAGGGGGAAACATTGGAAATGTAAATAAAGTATCCAAAAAAATGACATAACCTGTTTCTGGAACTGTTTTGCTGATGGCATATGATATCCAGCTGGGGCATTGTCTCCCCATTATACGGGAACTCCATTTAAATTCCTTTTGTGTATATATGTACTTTAGGGAACTTCTTCAGTAGTAGGCTTTTATATGGCTTTTCACAAGGCCTTTAGTTATCCCTCCCCATATCTCCTCCTCCACCCGGCCCTCCACCCCACCCCCACTTAATCCTCTTATTCTCATCTCTCCTTTATCCCCTTTATAACACTATATTCCATTTCTGCTTTGTTGGAGTCTGGGTTACCTCACTCAGAATGATTGTTTCTAGTCCATCCATTTGCCTGAAAGTGTCCTTTTGACTTTTAACAGCTGAATAATATTTTATGATGTAAATGTACCACAGTTTCCTTATCTATCCGTCAACTCGTGAATGCACATACAATAAAAATGAATTAGCTAATTACAAAGTTTCAAATGTTTTAAAAGTTCATTGTCTGTACTGTTTTTGTCCAGACCATTAGTGATGAGCTAGGAGGTTTTAGAAGCATGTCTGACAGTCACAAGCAACGTTTAAAATAAACATGGCAGAATCACACAGAGGAGGAAGCATCATGGAGTGTCACCAGTAACTAAAACTGTCATGAAACTTGTTTGCACATTAGTGTCCATCCACGCAGACATTCTTCTACTCCTCTATAATATACTTACTATAATTTCCCAGTGAGGTAATATTAAAAGCAGCACTCAGAAGCAGTCCCAAGCAAGATTGAGTTTTTCACCATTTCTGAAAATTTTAACTTCCCACTCTAATGCCAAATAATTAAAACCTATTTGGCTGGCCATTGTTATAACTCAGTGAGCAAAGGTGTTTGATAGACAAACTATAAACTTGGTAATCTGACGGTGATCCCCAGAATCCATAGTTGCAGAGGAAGACTTGGGCCCAAAAGTTGTCCTATGATCTCCACACTTGAACCTTGGTACATATGTACCACACTCTTACACACATGTGCTCATTCACATACTTGTGCGCGCGCGCGCGCACACACACACACACACACACACACACACACACACACACACACACGGACACAATAAAGAAGTAAAACATATCCAGTTTGCCCTGAGAATTTTGACTGGAAGCTTTGAAAACCTCTCTTGGAAGTTCCTACCTAGTTCTGAATTCCCGAGATTCCAGAAGATAGACAGGGCATACTTGCCGAGTCCAAAACGATGATAAGGATGTGAGCAGGTTTGGAATACTTCCTATGACTTCAGGCATGTGCTCATTGCTTTCCATGCATCACCTCACCACACACGCCCGTCATCCTATGTATTAGGTAATCGTGATGCTGTTTTACAAGGACTGTGGAAATTAAACGCTCTTGGAGAGGTTCGGAGCACGCTGTTGGCAGGAGAGCCTTGGTTTGAAACTTATAGGCTGACTCCCAAGTCTTTCATTTTTTTCTATGATTTGCTGCCAGACAGGCAAGATTTTGAGCATCAGCTAGCAAGTGGGCACATAGTGCAGATGAGCAGAGGTCTTTTGCCTAATTCGATGCAAAGTCTGATAGTAAGACATCACCTGGCCCATGGACATTTAGGTAGGAATACTGTGCTCATCAAAATCTCTTTAGGGCTGGGAGATGGCTCAGAGGGTAAAAGTGCTTGTGTAAGCTTGAGAACCTCCCTCTGAATTCCCAGAACCCATGTGAACACACATAGTGGCAGGCACCTGGAATCCAGTGCTCTTGAGAGAAGAGAGACTCCAGAAGCTCTTAGGCCAGCAAACATGGTACAGGCAGCATTGAAGATACATTGACCCTGTCTCAGACAAGAGAGAGAGCAGGAGCTGATACTCAGCGTTGTTTTATGACTCCTATACGTGCATGCCATGTGTATGCACACACATACACACACACACACACACACACACACATACATACATCACACATCACACAAGGTAAAAATAGTCTATCTCTTTTACTCATCTATATATGAATTTCTGTTTTGGTTCCCAGCATCCTTAGGAATGTAGAAGAAAATACAAGTTGCAGACTTGTATTTTCATATACAAGTTTCACATAAAATTAAACTTAGGCCTTGAAAATTTCTGAATGGTTTCAACCCTTTCAATGAAAAGAGGAATTATAACCATGCATCCTGCAGCAAGAAGGAAACGTAGCTCCCTTTGAAGACTACAAAGGAGGGCGGAAGGACTCAAGAAGGTACTCGAAGCCTTGCCTGGAATCGTTTTCACTTATCACTCAGTTCCACACGTACATGGATGGGAGGTCAATATGCCGAGAATGCAGAAAGACGCTTTTGTGTGCAATCCAAATATCTCCTTCCTTAATTTATTTAGTGCAATTGACTTGTATGAAATTTTACCTTTCAGTAGTCATTCCTTTTGTCTGATGGTTGTGTGTGTGCAGAAATCCCTGGTTAAAAGAAAGAAAGAGAGGGCAGAAGGGAGAAAGAAAAGAAATGAAAAGTACATTTCTATGGGTCACATAGGAGCAACCAATAGACCAAGTAGTCATTAGATCATCCTGGAATCTAACGGAGTTTTAATGGTATGTATACAGTTAGTGCAATGGATGGTTAGACAAAAGATTCACTGTAACTCACAAAGGCACTTTAAAGGGACTCTTTTAAAACAAAAGTTCAGAGGTCTCATCTGGAAAGGCAGGTTAGGTCAGGGGCTAAGTGCAACAGGAAATTAAGTGGACAACAGTCAGAGAGCAAAGCGTCGAGGACTCCTCTTTGTCACATCTACGATGACCTCAGTCTTTCCACAGAGCCTGTTCCCATTTTCAAGATATTATCCTGTTAGCAGCCATGCTGTCCCTTTGCAGGGAGAAATTCTGAAAAGAAAACTAAAATCCAGAGGTCAGTGACCTGCCCAAGGTCACTCAGCTGTGAAATACCATGCATTCCTACTCTGAGCTGTTTGAACAACTGCAGTGTAATGTCCAGGCAGGGGGAGATGCTCAGCAATTCACCCTCCCATTACCGGCACCCCACCCCACCCCACACACCCCCTTCTGACATGTGCATGGAAGTAAGAAGATTCACAGAAGCAAAAAGAATACTATCTTCAGTCCTTACCACTGCAAACAAAACTGGGCCTGTGTGTGTGTCTGTGTTACAGCAAACACAAGCACACTTCTCACAGAGGGTTGCTGGGAAGAGCGACATCTGTCCTAGGTTCATAATTTACCCCGGAATTACTGGTGATTAAACAACTGAGTTGTGCTACCATCTCAGATTTCCTCTTGACTTTCAGCCCTGTGCCTCCCCCCCTTCTCCCCGCCCACTTTTTAGTGGTCTTTGTTCTTCATTCCTGAGCCATCTGGTTGCAAAGTAAGGGAAGGAGCACAGTGCAGCAGGCTCGGGGTGGGGTGGGGGAGCAGTACGGGGGGGGGGAGATAGTAGGAGTGAAAACAAAAGACATGAAGATCCTGAATTTTTAATGTCTCTTTTCAAATTGAAATATAACTGCTCCTAGTTCATATGTGAAATTGGAGAGTGTGCAGGTCATCCAACGAATGATTGACAGAGGCAAAAGGAAGACAGTCCACTCCTGGACTCTGTGGTGGGTCAAGGCTAGGCTAAAGCAGGTCTCTGGCTAGGCTCTGAAACCTCTCTGGACCCCAGCACGTTCCAGAGGATGATCAGAGAAACCGCCTCCCCACACCTGCTTCCAATGGCTCCCCTGACTGTGCGCGCATCCCCCTTGCACCACGGAAGTTTGTCTTCCAGAAGCCAAAGCTCTGAGTAACATCTCCATACACAGGAGCAGGGACGTTTACATCCATGCTTTCTGCCGTGTGAACGCATGCAACCACTACCTCAAATATTGTAAATTCTCTCTTTCCCCGTTTCTGTCTGCCTGTTTATCTACAATCTGTCTATTTAAATTCTTTTTAAACAAGAAGGGAATATCTTTATGCCTGTTTGTAGGAATATTCTACATCCATCTGTTATTTACATCATTCGTTTTCCTGAGGTGTCTCCAACAAATCCTGGCTGGATGCACTGTATGTGTTATTAATAAAACAGCTGTAAAAATATTAACTGTACAGCCTAATTGTCAGCCCTGATTAGGAGCCAAGTTTATCCCCAGATGGACGCGGCAACTCAGACTTGGGCTCCCTTCCAGATCTGACCCTTGCAGCTCACTTTACGTTTTGTTCTTTGACCATTTAAGCTGCTTTGGCTTTTTTTTTTTTTTTTTTTTTTTTTTTTTTGTCTCCTAAGAATCTGTGCACATCCTGACTCCCAGCCTCTGGGATCCTGCAGGTGGCGCTGCTCCAGCTTCCTGCGTGTTCCTGGCCAGGTCACTTTCTGCCTCCCTGGACTTTTGTGAAACTCCACAGACATGTGCTGAGAATCACCCTGTGGTAACAAGAGGAGTACAAATATTGCCCTGAACATTGTTGTATTATAGGGTTTAGATAGTCTACAGTGGAAATATAACCCTACGATAAGCATCAGGCTAGGATTCTGAAAACCCAGAGCGATATGCAGACACCCTTCCATATCTGCAATCAGATAAGTATTTTAACCAAACCTCCTGGAACAAAACATAAAGAGGTTATGATACATTTTACTTTTAATAAAGTGGTTAAAATAAACGAAGGAGGGCAGATGTTAGCAAATAACAGCTTCTGCTGCAGTCAACTCCTTGGGATGGTTGGCTCAGCCCTGCCTGACTAAGATATTACTTACTTAAGTATCACTGCATGAGGCTAAGATATTTACTGCAGAGAAGGACAGTGAGGGAGAATGATGTATGGGAGAAGAGTTCACACTGGATTCTCTGGATCCCCAAAGCATCTTGGCATCATCTGGATCCTCTAGTTCTTGGCTGAGGGCAAATAACAGAAGACCCATTGGTTGGAATGGGAAAGATAGTTGGCTCCATTGAGTGTTAAACTGCTTAAATATTACCCCGTGTTCATAAGGCAAGAGACAGTGATGTTCTGGAAGGCATAGGCCTAGCAACACTTCATAGTTCTGTAATTAACTCTCAAAACATTGGATGGAGCTAACATTTATTCTACTTTGCAATTGGAAACTTCCTTTATGGGGGGCACCTTAGGAAATTTATGAAAATGGACTTTAATTTTCCTTAGCTTTCTGGAAAAATTCTATCTCACTGCTTCTCTGTTGCTGCTGTAAAACACGTACAAAAAGGAACTTGGGAGATAAGAGGGTTTATTTGGCTTACACTTCCAAGTCTCAGTCCATCCCTGGGAAGAGTTAGGGCAAGACTCAGAGCACCAACCCAGAGACAAGATCTGAAGCAGAGGCCATAGAGGAATGCTGCTTACTGGCTTGCTCAGTTTACTTTCTTATATATCTTAGGGCCACCTACCTAGATATAGCAGTCTCCTCAGTGGACTAGGCTCTCTGACATCAACCGTTAATCAAGAAAATGCTCCACAGACAAATCCACAGGCCAATCCAATGGAGGCAGCTCCTCCACTGAGGGGCACTATTCCATCCTGACTCTAGTTTGTGTAAAGTTGACAATAGCGAACCTAACACAGATTCTGGCATGTTTTATTGCCACAGAAGAAGACTTCTTGGATTCCTTCTTGTTTCATGGGCCGAAGGCAACTCCTGCAAATGTTTCCATTGTCAGGCAAGGGTGGGATCCCTGGTGGATGGGATGCAATGGTTTGTTTGACGTTTGTATCTCTAAAACAACCAGTTGTGAGGTAAAACCACCTTGTTGTCTCTAAAACGGGGATGACATTTCGAGGACAGGAAAACAGATATTCTCATTACTGTCCTTCAATGAAACATCCATAGGATGGCAATGAGATCAAGGAACATGCTGCTGTACAGTGGCCCTACACCTGAGCACCAACACTCTACCGTCTTTGCTTTAAAAATATGCAATGTTTCTCTCAGCCCCAAATTGCCTGCATTGTAAACCATTTCTGCCAAACAATTGGCCTAAATTAGAATGACCTCGTGCCGACCAACTGTGTTTAGCTTTGAAAGAATTAGTAATTGCTAGGTGCTCTTATGGAAGCTACTGTCTCCTCCTTTGTTTACAGTTACCTGGGTTTAAAAATGTTGGTATTCTATGGGCCATATCTAGTAAATGTATGGCAAATTAGAAGTATTTACAGTAAACCAAAAGAAAACAAATGTTTTGAATTTTCATGAGTGGAAAGCCTGCCCTGATATCCCCTAAGACACAAATGTGTATGGATGATGAGTACTCAACTAATGGCCTGGTTAATCAAATTCTTTGCTTGGCATATGGAGGAAGGCTAAATTGCATCCTTTATTTCATCTTTTATAATTCATTCTCAAGTTGTAAAAATGTTTAATTTCTTATAATATTAAAGAGAATTTGTTAATTCTTTCTATGGGTAGTTAGCACTGCGATAAGCATGAAGACCTATCTAAAATAAACGCAGTACCTGATTGCTACCATTATCTAAAATCTAATCTGTGTATGTAGAGCCAACATATATCCCTTGAAGGGGGCTTTGTATAAGGTTCTGTAAAATGGTAGTCACTGAATCTAGTCAGAAAGTGTTAATAAACAAGATAAATCTGACATAGGAATGACAGGACAGAGATTTAAAGAAGAAAAGATAAGATGTTTAAGATGGTTGCTTCTAGAACTCGTAGTGCTTAGCTTCTTGTCCCCATAGCCTAAAGTCAAATGATGTTCCTGGAACAGATGGAGACAGGCTGCTGAGCTCCAAGTCAGATGATGAGACAAGGTTTTCTGATCTTCAAGGTTTATGATGTGAAAAAGATTCATTTGAGTGTCTGTTGTGCCTGACTAATGCACTGGGCACGTGAAGAACCAGAAGAACTCGGAAGTCATCATTACTGTGCATTACAGCTCAGCATCCCAAGATGAGACACAAGCCTTTATGAAGACTTCAGAGACAGCCTTAGATTACCAAAGAGAAGGCTACTGATAGGGTAAGTCTAACTTATGCTGTTCTAGAAATCCCAAGTGAAAGAATTTTAAAATCACTCATTCAGGAAATATTTATCATTTTAAACAGTATCAGCTTTCCATTGCTTTGGCCTGGCATAACTGCAAGCACAATCTTAGGGAGCAGTCTATCTTGATAAGCCCCTTTCCTATAAATGGCAACTCTGCTATCTTAGGAAAGTGAATGAGAGGGATAGAGGGAAGAGGGAGGAAAGAACAGAGGGAGAGAAAGAGAACTAAATTATACTACATAAAACCATCTCCTGGAATGTGGAAATTGGTCACTGGATGCCGATCCCTTCCTGGCTGTTGGAGAAGGCTTGTGCACTTGGCAAGAACCTGGCAAGAAGTCAGAAAAAGATCCAAGGGAAGAACTGATAGGGGACAGTGTTGAGAAGATAGCTTTGTTGGTACCTTGGAGGCATGAAGAGATGAGTTTGACCTCTCTGGAAAAGGACAGGTGTGATGGTACATGCTTGCAACCCCAGTTCCTCACAGGCAGAGACAAGAGGGTCCCTGGGGCTTGCTGGCAACTTCTTTCCTACTTGGGAAGTTGGAGGTTTTGGAGAGACACTGTATTGAAAAAAAATAAAAGAGGTGAATGACAGCCAATATTTTCCTCTCACCTTTGCCTGTACACAGGTACATGCATACATGTGTGCAGATATCAATATACAGAAGAACACACACACACACACACAGAGAGAGAGAGAGAGAGAGAGAGAGAGAGAGAGAGAGAGAGAGAGAGAAAGACAGAGAGAAAGAGAGACAGAGAGAGAGGCAGAGAGACAGAGAGACAAAGACAAAGACACAGAGAAAGAGACAGAGACAGAGGAGACTGAGACAAAGAGAGACAGAAATACACAGAGAGAAACACACACACACACACACACACACACACACACACACAGAGAGAGAGAGAGAGAGAGAGAGACAGACAGACAGAGAGAGGCAGAGAGACAGAGAGACAGAGACGAAGACACAGAGGAAGAGAAAGAGACAGAGGAGACTGAGACAAAGAGAGACAGAAATGCACAGAGAGAAACAGAAAAATGGACACAGAGAAGACAGTGACAAAGAGAGACAGAGAGACTGATTGACTCTGGGAGGGGCTACTGAGATAATTCTACAGCTAAGAGAGTACCAAGCTTGACGATTTGAGTCCGTGGTAAATCAAGGGAACAGATACTTAAAGTCGTCCTTTGACCTGAATGCCCACTGTAGCATGCCTCCCCCCAATACATAAATAAATGTGTGTCATAATTTTCTTTAAATCTAGGGAGAAAGGATGACTGTTAAAATAATGACAGTTAATACTGAGCTGAGAATCGCGTCTTCTCTGTGCTGCTGTGAAGCTACCTATCCCCTTACTGAAAGCTCTGTCAACTGCTATCCAGAAGTTGCTAGGATGCTGGAGAGGATTGGGCAGCATTTAGTATGGATTGTAGCAGTGAAGAAAGATCATGTTGGTTATGGGGCTGAGATTAGCTGATTGAGAGGCAGGGCATACAGAAGTGGCCTTCGAACCTGAGCTTTGCTTGGGAGTCTCAGAAGTGTCAGAGTTTGGAAGATTTGCTACTGGAGACAGGATGGAAGTCCTATGTCCTATCCATATTTCATTCGCACAGTCAATGAAACAGAGGTATCAACCTTCAAACATCTATGTTACGTACATTTATCTATACAGAATCAGCTAGATAACCTGAACAATAACCATCACACCACCCGTTCATACGTCCTTACACCCACCCATTTATTCATACCAAGAACTTATTAAAAACAGAGCACAAGATGTAGTTAACTTTAAATTAATGTACACATCAAATATATTAAGGACGAAAAAAAGCCAAAAGTCAGAGTCCTCAACTGAGCAGAATACAGCTCTGTAGCTGAAGCTGCAGAAGAAAGAACTTTGAATGATGGTCAGAAAGGTAGTGAATCTGGCAGAAAACTTGAGCCTTGGTCAGTGACTTGGATACGAGCAAGAATTGAACCAGAATAATATTGGTGACAGGTCTTCATATGTGATACCAGCTTATAATTCAGTGTGCAAACTTTTGGATAACATCTGATTTGTAATCATAGATACTATTTGAAGTCAGCATTGTTATTCCTCTCTCTGATGTGCAGAAGCTGAGGCTCTAAGAGGTAGCCTCAAAAACATAAAGATAGGTCACATGAGGGATGCCATAATCAGAGTAATTAGTCAATTTCTTGCAGACTTACGAACATTCTTCGACTTCCAACTCATTTAACAATTTGCTATAAATATTATATTAAAGTAACTGTGCATAGGATGAATTAAACTACAGAAGATACGTCAAAAAACACCACATAGGAACATATATTATTCATCTGATAGCTAGTTTCCCCTATTTTGTGACTAATTCTCAAAAATGTTATGGGTGTGCCATGCTTGTCAAATACATCATAGAACTAGAAGTGGTTTGCAGAGAGTGTTTGGGTTTTGCTAAGGTCCCACTTCTTGTTACAGTCCTGATGTGGCTACTACAAAAAAAAAAAAAAAGAAAAAAAAAAGAAAAGTAAAGAAAGAAAGAAAAGGAACTACAGTCTTTGAGTCAAAGATTCAAATCTCCACAGACTTTTCTCCACTTTATGGAAGGACTGTGACTACTTAAGCTTCCAGTGAAAAGATAAATCAGAGACATGCCCAGTTAAAACTAAGCAACCTCTAACAGTCCGTTCATCAGAATGAGTTATGACAGACTATCCATCACGTTCCCACTCTCTCTCCCTAGGCCTTTAGGACACAGTAATTTGGGTAAGAAGAGTCAGTGCTCTGAGAGTTTAGAAACAAAGTCTACTGGATCAAAGGAAGACCAGAAAGACCCAAAGAGCAGCCCAGAGAGCAGCAGGCCTTCCAGTGCTGGGCTACACGGTGGAAGCTGTCCACTGAGGCCACACTATAGAAGACATTGAATACCATTAGCCACGATGACCTTGAAGGCAACAATAAACTTCCCAGTGTGTGTATCTCTGCTCAGCTTGGCTGAATTCTAAGACTTCTGTGTGTCTTCCTGGATCAGCGGCCTAAGCAATTCTACAGCACCATCTTGGCATCAATTGCAGGTGACCAAAGGGGCCATGGTGACAATGGTAACTGTGGAGACAAGGTTTCTCTCACTTTTCCCCATAGATCTCACACAAGGTAACGACATTAACTTTTTTTTTTTTAAAACTTGTAAACTCTCTGTGTGTGCACATGTGGAGGTCAGAAGACAGTGAGTAGGAGCCAGTTCTAGCCTCTCAGCCACGTGGGTCCCAGGAATCTGACTCACGTTGCATGTCAGGCTGAATCATCTCCAGCCCCAAATCAACCTTTAAAAAGAACATAGTGGGGTTCCCACGTCCCATGCCTGGGCTGCTCCTGGTGGACTTAGTGCCTAGTGACTGGAGGCTGCCCTTGCTACTTTTCCAGTGTTGTGAAGTGAAAGCTTCATGTGCAGCTGATTCTTGTTAGCTGTGGAGTCCACACTTTCTGGATTTGACTCCTTACTGGGAGTGATTTCTAACCTCCAAACGAATGCTGAGGCCACATTTCCAGTCACTCAAGAACACATGCAGAATGGAGACGTGACCATCTTGTAGGCACCTCTCTGGTTGAGGGTGAATGGGGCAATAGCCTAGCTTCTTGTTCATCTTCCATGCTGTAAACAAGGTCATGGTCTTTCTGGTGGTGCCTTTTGATCCTTTTCTTTATTGTTAGAACGGTCCCTGAGCAGGTGAGGTGAAGCTAAATGGTAGGAACCTTGCCTGGCATTCACAAAAATCTTGGATTCAGTATCTGGCACCTACAACAGTAATGGAAATGGCCCTTCAGTGTAGCGCTGAGCTGCTGTCCGGTGTCTGGAAGTGTAAGAATGCTGTACCATAGTTTGTGAAGAAAATCCATCTGGTGGGAAAGCATCCTTCAGGCACAAGGAGTACAATGATGCTGTCTCTGAGTTCAGAGTTAATGGGGAATGTACATAAAACAAGATACTTTCATTCATAAAACAAGGTTATATATTGACAAGTTGGCCAAAATGTCATGACAGGAGGATCCTAGGAGCCAAACCTTGTTTTCCTTGATGAGCAACGACTCACTACTGGCTCACCAAGTGACAACAGTGGCTTTGTAGAACATGGCAATCATCAATAGTGCGAACCTCCAGTGCTAATTCAGTCTGACTCAACTAGTTGGGTGCAAAGAATTACACTGGGCATCAAAAACAAAACAAAACAAAAAAAACAACAAAGAGAAAACTAAAACCAGGTGTAAATTCCACAGATCCTAACACACTGCAATGTGGGAGCCATCTTCTGTGGCTATGGAGACAGTTTAATGTCTATCCTCACTCTGAAGAGGATTTATATTTGGAAGCAAAGGAAACGTTTACAAGACAGTCTCATGGCTGGCTGACTGCATCCAGAGGCCTGGAGGACAACTTTAAGGACACTGATCATGGGGCTTTTGCGTATTTGGATTCGCTGCTTTAGTTTTCAAGGGCTGGATTCATGCGCATCTGAATCCGAATGAGATTTGGCTTGGTACACTGCAGTCTGGGAGCTTATGGAAACAGGTTTTAAAGAGACTGGCTTGACCCTTTCAGGACCTGTTAACTAACAAAAAGTACAAACCCCGTGGCTTCAGGCTTGTGGACTCTGAACCTGTAGGAATGGAGACCTCTGTTTGACAAATGAACGTGGCTAATGATAGCAAAAGTAAGTGGATTGCAAGGAAGGAGATCCCCCAGCCCACGCCAAAGCCAACAACCTAAAGCATCTCCTTCACTTGCCCTCAGGCTGTCCTTAAGCTCTAGAGCATGTTAATCCAAATGTAATGTTTTGTCTCAGTTACATAATTATATCGTCAAATGAGTGACTGCGGCTCTCAGGTAAGCTTTGTGGGGGCGGTGAATTAAGCTGTAGCAGATATCTGAAGACTTGATAGCAAAAGAATAAATGAAGGTGGTGAAATCTTCTAGAAAGTAATTAATAGAGTAATGGTTGCGCTGATCTGGGCTGTAACCCTGGGACCCCGGCCAGCGCTTGCCACGGGTGCACAGCTCACTTGGTGAATTAGTCTTCCCTCACAGTTTGCCTCTGGACATGGTATCTCTTGTAACTGTGCTTTGTTCCCTCACCCGTGGTCTTTCTCTCTGAGTTCAGTGTATCCCAGGCTTCCCCGTATCTCCTGCACAGCCAATGATTTCAGTCAGAAGAAACTAGAGGAAGAGATGGGCCAGTTCCGTTGCTGTGCATCAGGGAACCAAGTCCCAATCCACTCCTGTTCCCGACAGTATCAATTAGGAACATTTTCAGAGGAGATTCTGCACTGACAAGCAAGACTGCTCTGCCATGCAATTTTACCCTCTTTCTAGGCAACTGGATAAGATGGATAAAAGTGAATAAGATAGATACGATCTTGCATAAAATGCTCAGCTTGATTTGACAACGATAACTTGATAGCTGCCAGAGCAGGAAGCTGAAAGACCACATCTCAACCACAAACAGGAAGCAGAAAGAGCAAGCCAGAAGTGTAAGCCCTTAGTACCTACACGCAGAGACATGCTTCCTCTAGCATGACTCCATGTCTTAAAAGTTTCGTAGGCATTCCAAACAGAGCCACCAACTGGGAGACAAGTGTTCAAACACATAAATTTATTCTTGTTCAAATCATAACACTGTCTTTCTCGTGTGCTAAACATGCCATCAAGTAGAAGATTAATGCGTGTTCTACCCAATCAGTACACGCAGGAGATAATAACGTGATTGTTACCAACTGTCTAGTGATTACATAAATCTGCCAATTTTTTTTTTTTGTTGTTCTTTGACAAGAATACCTTTAAGTCAAAAAATAACCTGTGAGTTTTAACATGATTTGAAATATGTCTTGAATTTCTAGGTGACCAACTCAAAATCCAGATAGTTTCATTCCAATTTTTTTTGCCTTAGATACTACTGATTGTATTGTAAGAACATTTCATTCTATATGTACATGAAATATCTATACATTCCTAAAATATAATGGACAGAACATGGTATTATCTTAGATGTCATTGCTTATATCCAAATCTGCCCTATATGGAGTTACTTATTCTCTTTACAAAGAACTAGATTTGAAATTCTTAATATTTGTCTCCCATTCCGTTTATTGAATATAAGTTCTCAATCACGAATATATTCACATTTCTTTTCTTTTATAAATGATTGCGTAACAGAAATATATTACTTATCCTTGCTTTCTTGCCTTGAGGTTACCACAAAGCAGTTCATAAGGTCTTTTTTTTAACCCTTTTCAGAGATATATACTATTTAACTGTGTGATATTAAGAATCATTCATTTGACCTGCTCCCTATTTGTGGATATTTAGGTTGTTCTTGTCTTTCACTACTAAAATGGGCTGTAATAAAAGCAAGACACACTAGATGCTCTTTTTAAAAGAAAAAAATTTTTTTTTCTTCCAATAGACTTAACAGTGAGAAAGTGCAAGTTTGCTACAGATTGTCAAATTCTCATTTACACATTGTTCTTTCCACAGCAGAATATTAGATGCTGGTTCACTCAGAGCATTGCCAACTGTGTGTAGTCTTCAGATCCTGGATCCTTGCCAGTATGATATGTGAGAAACGGTGTCTCAGGATCCTCAGACTTCGCTTTCTTCTTCTTAGGAGTAAAACTGAGCGCACACAGGAAAGAGCCTCTGCTTCCCTTTTTAGAAAATGCAGTCTGCTCATCCCCTGGCCCATTTATCAACTACACTGCACCATTTCTTCTCTATTTTTAGAAACCTTTCATATATTAGCTATTAGATATACTGGCCCTTTGTGGCATACATTGCAACTGTTCCATGTATGTCTTCTTTACACTGCTTTGAATGCTTCTCCTTTGAAAAGAGTCTTTCTATATGGTCCTTAACTTTTCCTGGATGCTTCTGAACTATGATACTGAGTTGAGATGCTTTTTTCTTCCCTGTGGCTGGAGGGAGCTATCCACGTCTTCCCTTCAAACATGCATGGTTTCATTTATTTCATATTTAGATAGAGTCTTATGGAATTTGTTCCTGACTTACAATGTGAGTAACAGACCCAATTTTATCTTTTCCCCCCATATGGCTATCTACTTATATCAAGCCCACTTACATAAAAGTCCAACTTTCACCACCAATTTGACACGTCACTTTATTGTGCAGTTCCATATGCAATGACTCTATTTTCAGAGTTTTGGTTATTGATCTATTATTATTCCTGTACCATGATGAAGTGAACAACTGTCCCTTTAAAATACACGGATGAGAGACAAGAAGATGGCTGAGTGGTTAGGAGAACTGGCTGCCTTTCCAGAGGACCTGGGTTTGGTTCCCAGCACCCACATAGCAGCCTATGATCATACATGCCTCCATTTCTAGGGCACCTGTTGTCCTGTTTAGGCTTCTGTCAACATAGGTCATAAAATGGCCTTCTGAATAAATGAGTTCATTTATTCCAAGCCGTCATGCCTTCACTGTGCCCTCGGCAGCTTAGGCCTTTGCAGAGTGACAGTGGAGGGTATAACAGCTCATGGCTGCATGTCCAGTCATGCAGAACCCTGCTGTTCATCTTTTTCAAGGATTTTCTCAGTATTCAGGCTTGTTATGTTCTTCTGGATGGTATTTGCAATGGCATGACGTTTATAAGTCAGTTATAAGAGCTGATTCCTGTTCACAAAAAAAAAAAAAAAGATAATTTTACATCTCTTTGTTTTCTTTTTGCAGCCTTTGTTAGTTTTGTTAGTGATTTTTATGTTTGCATGATTTTCATTTACTTACTGTTATTCTCTTAAATAAATCTTCTATGTATTTTACAATGGTGTTTAGTTTGTACATGTGGGCTTTGTGGTTAATGTTTTTGCTTTTGGATTTTACTTTATAAAATTTTTTTTACATTTATTTTATCTAAGGGGAATTACATGTGTGTGGAAGTCAGAGAACAACTTGCAAGAGTTGGTTTTCTCCTCCACCACGTGTGTGCACACACATGTGTATACATGTTTTACCACGTGTGTGCACACACGTTTTCGGATATTACATATTTTTCTTCTTCTTTCCATGGATACTATATCTTGCTGTATTTGAATTTTACTATTTATAATTTTATAGTCACTGTGCAGTATCATCAAAAGATCTCTGAAGCTCCATTTTAATAATCAAATGTATTTATCTTATGTTTATGCCTATGTGATTTAAGCATGTTATTTCTTTCTTATTGCTTTTGTGGATAATATTGCAATTGTCGTCTGATTAATATTTCAATGGGCATTTTTTGTGTCTATGTCTGACTGAGTGTTTAGCATATACTTCAAGGAGTAAAATCATGGCATCAAACAACATGCCACGTTCATTGAGCAATCTCTTATTAGCATGGCAATTGTATCAGAGCAAATGGACATGTGAGAAAAGGGAGAGAGCCTTCTAACTTATGTGGACATGGTGGCTGTAGCCCATGGGCAGGGCATAGCTGCTTTTCTGACTAGATATTGCTGTCTCTGTGTGCTAGGTATCAAGGAACTGACTCTTCTAAGGAGTGAATATAAGGTCATTTGGCCTTTCAGGGGCCTCTATACATTTTTCCCTTTCCTTGGAAACTACTTTCCTGATTGGTAGACTTGTAGAGCATCTCAATGAGGTGCAGACTCTGACACCCCTTTGACTCACTTGTACATATTGGGAATACTTACACATTAGTGGAAGTATAGGATGCTACTTGAACACCCTAGCTTCAGACTCTCTTCTTGTTCTCTTCCCTGACTGGATGAGCACAGGAGCAAATCGGAAAACTGGTCTACTCTAGAAGGAGAGGTGCACAGGTGGGGAAGTGGTACTCACTCTTTCTCTCCCTAGTGCCTTTGATCACAGAGAGTGGGTCTATTGGCAGCCTCTCCACTGCTGCGGGTGCAGAGAATTTGAGACACATAAAAAACTCTCCCTGGACTCTGCATCGGAAAAGGAGTGGGAGTTTCCGGTGCTCTGATGTTATACGACCCCATTCCCTGGCCACTCTCAGTTAAGATCCCATCCTGTCCCTTCCCCAGCCCTAAGCTTACATAACAGTGATGTGGAGTCTACACTTAGAGCCTGTTGTTTTCTCCTCTGGGCCTTGTGTTGACTGCACAGCAGCACTGAAAGCCCTTCTGCACCCGGTGCAGTTGCTTCCACATCTATTGCTTTGCTTTGTAGAGAGATTAGACACTGTTCACAGTTATCAACAATTGTATTTCCTTGTGTACGATTTGCTTGTTTATGATGTGTGCTTTATCCTTCCAACCTTTTCTCTTTACCTAGTGGGGCTTTGTGCACAAATTGGCTGGCCTGACTTCCTTTGGCTGTATAACTTTACATCTCCACTGGTTCTGAATTTAGCACAACTACTTTCCAATTGTAGTTCCTGCCTTTAGGGTGTCAGTATTAATATTCAACATACAATGAGCTAAGAAACAGGATATACAGATCTGCCACTTGATATTCAGCATCTGGCTTAAAAATTTATGCTAAATATGCACAAACAGTGATATACATATTTACATGTATGCATGAATACCTGTTATATAAAGATATGACATGATGTTCAGAATCAGCTTTGGCCTCGCATTTAATGTCTCTGTAGCCCCTGAGCCATTCATTCAACCTAATAACAGCAATCCTAATCAGAGAATCGATTTATAACCCTACCAGGTGGTAAAAGGCTTCTTCAAGTGACCCCGTGGGGATCCCTTCTGGCTATCTTCTGGAAAATAGGAGATTAAAAACATGTGTGTTCCCACAATACTGCATTCTGGAGATGCTTTATCTCCTAGTCCCACCCCCAAGTAAGTTACGTAAGACCAAGGAAGCCAACAAAGAACAATTGATGCCTTTGACTGAGTGGTTGTTGTTTTTGAGAACAGACCTAAAAAGTGGAGACAAGCACAAATGTAGGCAATCGGAACATACTGTCAGACTCGGAGAAAATCCCCTCTGACTGTCCTCCAAACATAAGTGGAAGAGAATTCTTGGTGTCTTGTGTGTCTATTAACTCTTTGGGATAGGCATAAAATGGATTTAATTTAATGTACCAGGAATGTTTGACCATCAGTACTTAACCTGGAGAGAGAGGGAGAGAGCTGAATGTCAGGGTGAGGGGTGAGGGATAGAAGAAGAGGAGCAAGTACGCTGCTTTTGTTACTATGGGAATCGCTATAGTAACAATTCCACTCATGCTCCATTTATTAAGCTATGTTCTTGTGAAACCAATAGGTAAACCAAGCAACCAAAGAACGATAAAGAGATTTTGCTGTTTGTGCCGCATGTTTCAATGAAAAAAAAAAAAAAAAAAAAAACCTCTGGGGGGAAAGGACAATATTGGCAGATAATTTAATACAATTGCAGGAATGAAATTCCTCGGCGTTTCCTTTGAGCCTGGAAAAATAACAGCTGATCTATGTCACAGTGCAGTGCAGAACTTGAACACTGACCAATCTTGATGCTCGGACCTCCGAGGCAACTGGGGAATTATTCCCACTCCCCCACACCTGACCTCCTTCCTTCCTCTCCTCCTTCCTTCTGCCCTTTAGCTAGCAGAATGAGAAAAAGGCAAGCAAGCTGGACCGAAAAGGGGATCTCGATTTTGCTGTTTAAAGGCTTGCGATGTAGTATCCCACTCACTGGGGCCACAGTGAGCATCTGGTCCCTCTGACCCTGGAAACAATGGGCTGGGTTAGAAATGGAAGAGGAGAGGGAAGAAGCCATGTGTCCTCACCTTCATCCCTTATTTTTGGTCCCTTGAGCATCTCTGCTGGGTGGATGAATTATTGTGAAAAAAATGTTCAGAGACCCTGAAAGCGAAAGGAAGAACTTAGAGAAACCTATGCTTTGGGGTCTATCTCACCATCTCACCCAGTAGGCTATATTCTTGTAAAGGAGAAAACAAAACAAAACAACAACAACACAGGGTAGGTAGGAAAGATAACTTTTCAACCTTTCCACATTTACGCAAGATAACTAATGGTTTGGAATAGTTAAGCAAATAGCTATTCCCTTCATCCCTCAACTCAGAATAGACTTCTCCTCATTATGGCTCAGCCAGGCCCACAACAGATGCACTGTCAGAAGAGGTAGCTTTGCGGGATAAGAAACACAAAGACATGGGGAGCCAAAGCCGGTCTAAGGAAGCGGTTAGAAAACAGTAGGAACAAGTCCCTGTCCTAACTCACGCATATCAATTAGACAAATACCTGCAGTAAATAGAGCTTAGATGTAATTCCCATGACTAGTCTCAATTCATAGATGGAAAAGCTGAGGCACAGACAACACTTGGGACTTGTTTATTATAGCAAGTGTTCAGTCCAGAGGCAAGCCAAGTTGTGAAAATTATAGCTGACTCAGGGTCCATGTTCACACCTTTGACCTGTCCTGCTGCTCCAGACCAGAACAGATGAGGCAGAATCCAAGAAAAAAGGAGTATTAAGCTACTTGAAGCAAAATATCTTCTGACAGGCTTCTAAGGTCTGTCATACCAGCCAAGCAGAGCACAGCAAACCCCGTGAGACATGGGGTGACACCTTGAGCAGAGGCTCTCAACCTTTCTAATGCTGAGACCTTTTAATATATTTCCTCAGCGTGTAGTGATCCACAACAACTAATAAAATTAGTTTGTTGCTACTCCATAACTGTAATTTTGCCACTGTTATAGAAAACATATAGCAAATATGTTTAATCATAATATAAATATCTGATATGGGACTTCCAAAGGGGTCAAGACCCACAGGTTGAGAACCACTGACCTTGAGGACCCTACAATGTACAGAGGCCTAAAGTAGTTTCCCCTAAATCACACTGAACTCATGGGCTCTCCTCATGTATTTCATTGACTAAAATAGAATATAACATTAGTCTCTCTCTTTACTCCTTCACAGTTGTAAAGCCTGAGATCAAAAGTAAGCAAGAATCAAAGAGCTGGTCTTTCCATTGCAACCATCAGAATTAATGTGAGTAGCTATGAAATCCTCCCCAAGAGTCCATAACAGAACTTCATGTAATGTGTGAATTTCTACCACCCACAAAGAGGAACAGAACATATAAACATACAACATCCACAGTGTTCCATAAAGCACTGACACAGCCCCTGGCCTCATCTTTAGCAAGCTCCCAGCTATTTTATTTGGATGACTTTGCTATATTTGCTCTTTAGAGGTGTCAAGGATTTCTCCATCCATGACTTGAAAACTTAAAGGAAGGCCAGAACAGGCTTGTCTGGAGAAGCAGAGAAACAAAGGATGTAGTTGAAGCTTATGTGCACTGGGGCCCATGATGGGGAGGAAGCAAAAGGAAGCTTCTAGAGAATTCACACCCAGACTGTGTGTGAATGAGGGCTGTGGACATGTGCAGACATGTGGGCCAGGGCATCTGAGGCTGAGAGGAAGTGCTCCCCTTGACTGTAATTAAGCTTCTTCCAGTCTGTAATGTTCACTTACAGATGTGTTTTCCTGGTTCTCAGAGTTCTGCTAACCATGTGAAGTGTTTTGTGCCTCAGAGTTTCCCAGCTCTCCTTCTCTGACAGCCAAAGCTCGGGAAATCCTACATCATATTAAGCAGGAAGTTACTGATCTCCAAGGATGAGTTAATATGGGGGTTAAAAAAATTACAGTGCTTAGACGATCTCTAGATGCCACATACTCAGATGCCTGGGGACAGAACATGAAGGAAAGAATAGTGTTGGGAAAGAAGTCAGGCAACAGAATTAAACATGCTACACATCTTTTCATTTTATAAGGTGCCAACATGAAGCTAGCTGTATTTTGTCCACACAGTAAATACAAGATTACTAGGCAATTATATTTAAACATTACAGAACCTCCGAAAAAATAATTGCCGTGTTCAGGGCAGTTTCTCAATCCCTTGATAACAGTTTAGTTTAATGGATAGAAGCAACTATATCATTTATTCCTCTTACATAAAACGCTGCCAACCATGTAAGTACATGATCTATAATAAAGGTTCACAGTGGGAGGATTGCCTTCCCAGGAGGTCCGGCTCCATGTTATGCAATAAGCGGTAAAGGAAGAGGCAAAAAACATGGTGGGGAGAGCTCAACAAGGCCAGGACCCAGAGGGAAGTACTCAGCAAGGCCAAGACTCTGGAGGCCTCTCAGGGCCTTTATTTTTATGGTGCATGAAGAGGAACAATGTCAAGGCTAACTATGGCACTTTTGAGAGATATATAAATCACCTATAACATGGTACCTTTGGAACAAAGATATAGCCATTTAAGGTTCTCCCATCTGGTTGGAAATAAAGCTTGGGATGACAAGTAGGTCTTGGCAGTAGGTGAAGAGGCTCCACTGGAGATGAACATATTTTCTTTTGACTCCAGATCATTTTTGTTGTTGTTGTTTCACACTAAAAAGAAATGAACATAGTGGCTCGGAGGCAGGCTGGGACCCTTTGTCAAGTGTTAATTTTACTGGATCAAATATTCCCAGGTCAGTCACTGTATACTCTTAGTGGTGTTTCTAAAGTCACTAAGTCTAGCAATAGACTTCTCTTTTGGAAAGAGTGAAGTCTTTGGAAGAAAATAAGGAAACTGGGGCAGAGTTACCTCTTCTCTGTGTCCCACAGGCACCTTCAGTCACAGGATGCACCATGTTCCTCTGAGCCCTTCAGATAGTGTTAGGACCATACCTCGGGACCAAAGTGCCTGTAGGAATTACATTTCTTGGTTGCTGTGATAAAATTCCTGACAAAAATAACTTAAGGAAGAGCGGATTTATTTTGGCTCATGATTTGAAAGGATGCGGTCCATCCTGGTGGGGAAGGCGTGATCCTGAGATAGACCATCTGGTCACATTGTGTCAATGGTCAGGAAGCAAGAAGAGATGAATGCCCCTCTCTGGTGTTTCCTCCTTTCCCCCTGTTTATTTAATCTGATGCTGCTACAGTCTGTGGATGGAATGACCTGCATTCAGGGTCATTCCTCATCTCATCCACTAAACCGCTCTGGAGCTCCCCTCACCAGCATGCCCACATTTGGGTCCCCTAGATGATGCCAAGTCAACATGATGTTGAGAATGAACCGTTGTACCGCCTACCCCAGCCATTACTAATTGTTAACTTTTACTAAAGAAAGGCTTACTACCTTCCAGGCACCATGCTAGGCATATTGGTTGAAGTGCCTTATTAAATTTTGATAACCCCATGGAGTGTTTAGTACTGGTAGTCCATATTAATGAGCAAAAAAAGGAATTGGAATTCTGTGAGGTTACTTTGTGTGACTAAGATTATGAAATGTGTTAGTGATAAGAATGGGATTCAAGTCACATCCTCAGAATTCTCTCAATCAAACCACTGTTGTTTTTGTTCTGTTTCATTCTGTTTGTTTGCCTTCCTTTCTCCCCTGTTCTCTTCTATACTTTCTTGCTTATTACTGTTGCCGGGTCTTGAACCCAGTGTTTGTAGCTTTGAAATGCATGCTTTTCCTCAGGCCTATACTCCCAATAAAATATACCCGAATACAAAATACTACCATTATTCTTGTCAAATACAACATTTGATTCCATTTAAGTCAGAGGAGTGTGTGGTGGCTTCAATGAGAATGGCCCCCATAGACTCATATATTTGAAATTTGGTCTCCATTTGGTGGAACTGATTAGAAAGGATTAGGAGGTACAGCCTGGTCTCTGTCCACCTTATCTGTCTGTCTGTCTATCTGTCCATCTGTTCATCTATCCATCCATCCACTCACTCACCATTCATCTATCTATCTATCTATCTATCTATCTATCTATCTATCTATCTATCTATCTCCAACTTATTGAACTAGATGCAAAATTTCAGCTGTTCGTGCTGCAATATCTTTACTCTGCAATCATGGACTCTAATCCTCTGAAACTGTAGACCCCAAATTAAACATTTTGTATTATAAATTGTCTTGGTCATGGTGTCTTATTACAGTGAGAGAAGAGTAGCTAAGACATAGGAAAAATGACATAAGGAATATTGAGCTACTTGGCACTACTCTCCCATCATGTCTCCATTTTATACTCTGCACTTATTAACAAGTTAGAAAGAACCCAGGGAAGAGGAATAACTGCTATATAGAAGAGGGAGCTAATGCTTGGTCTATCGTTAGAAGAAGGCTTTGGAGCTCAGAGGGATTGAGCCTTGCATCTAGGAGGTAGTATAGACATGGGACAAGCTACAGCAGGGGGATTCCTATTTCTCACTTAACATGCTGCTTCTCCCTATGCTAAAGTTGTCACCTTCACCTGCCATGAGCCAACCAATCCTCTTTCATATTTGGAGAATCAATGGAATCTGTGCCTCCTCATTTTGAAGTGTTATTGAGACACAGGCATCTTAAAGTGTCCACTTGGGGTGCACTATGTGATGTCTACTCAGCATGTCCTGTAGCAGGTCTTTTGGCTACTTTGTGGGTTCTTTTTTCTTCTACACTTCTTCACCCCCTTTCCCACCCTTTCAGCCTCCTAACACTAAGTAAGAGATAAAAAAGAATAGAAGGAAAAGGGGGTGAAATTATTAGAGTACTTGCTGTTGATTAGGGGTATCCAGCTCCTTGGGGCAAGTTTGATCTTTACAACCAGAATATCTAGTTTCTTCTTGTTGCTGTTTCTTCTTTGTGCACAATTACTTAACAAGCCACAACCAATGCCAATCAAACACCAATCGCCAACCTCCAACAGCCAATAACAATAACCCCATCTCTTGGGGCCCTAGCATTTATATACCCTCTGAAAAGTCCCCAGAATTCCAAATGTTACATAATTGTAGAAACTATCTGCAGCTGGCAAAATCACATCTCTGTTAGAGCACGAGGCAAATCATATTCAGCTGCTATGGACAATCTGCAGCAGCCCCATCTCCCACACCTATGATTAAAGCAAAAACACATTCCCATAATAATTCTATATATTTTTAAAGAAACCAAAATTCTCACTACATCATCCTTTCTGCCAGGTTCATGACTCCATCAGACATGTCAAGAGCTGCTTTGATCTTAGTTCCTCTCTCTGTCCCAGATAATTCAATGTACTGTCATCTTTCCACGCTCAGCCTTGTTTCCCCGTGTATACTAAGATTATGTGGGTGATTATGCCTCCCATATTTTATTATGACTTTCATCATTACCTTAGCTCCTAGAAGTCGGCAGTGACTATGCTGTTAGTGTATTAAAAACTATAATGTTCTTAATTCAATTTTTGATGCCATAAAAGCTCCTGGAATTCTCCATATAGAACAAAATAAAAGTCTTTGTAAGACTTAGGATAAAGTTAGGTTTATATGTAGCTACTTTTCAATTGAATTGGATAAACCTGGCCCTCTCGAGTTCCTTAACATATGTGATTATATTTATTGCTGTGATCAAACACCCAAAAAATATAAGTTAAAGAAAGGATGTTTATTTAAGCTAGTTATTTGCGGGCACAGCCTATCTTGTGGAAGGCATTAACACAGAGTTTCTTAGCTGTGACTCCTTAGCTCTTTACAAACCAATGGGCCAGGAAGTAGGAGCCAGGGATGCTGTTGATCCCAAGGCTCTTTTGATCATCTTCCTCCTTTTATTCAGTCCGGGTACCAGCCCATGTTTAAGGCGGGTCTTATTCCTCAACTGAAGCTCTGTTGAAATGCCCCCTCAGACATATCCCCAGCGGTATCTCCCAAGGATCTCCAAAAAATTGATGGAAAATACCTGAGGATGAGAGGTCTGGATTATAAATATATATACAGGCACATGCACTCATATACCTGCATACACACACACACACACACACACACACACACACAATCTTCTATTCCATTATTTCCAACTTGCTTTTTCTCAGTACTTGCCTTAGCATACACTGTTGAACCCACAATTATTACTTTCATAGTTTTTCACTCATACTTCTTACTCATAGACATTTTTGCCTTTTTATTGTCTACAAGATCCTCTCCTCTCTTACTTATATGTATGCCATTTTTGAAATCATCCTTCTTTCTCCCACAGCACAGAATAAAGTGCCTTTTTGTAGCCCAGTAAATGTTTATGTTTGTTTGTCAATGAAGAGAACTACAAGCTTTTGAGTAGCCAGTCTTTATTTTTATTTTTATTTTTTGTGAGTGTCAAAAGAGACTCCACCAGGTCCCCCTGATCGGAGAGTGGGCTGGACTACTTCCTCTGGAAACTCAATGCAAATATGTCCCTCATTTTTTTTTTTCCTTTCGTTATTATTGTGTTGAGGCATGGTCTCCTTCTGCAACCCAGGAACTCACTGATCTTACACTCATTGCAATCCTCCTGTTTCAATCTTCCAAGTGCTAAACTTACATGTCTGAGCTGCCATAACTGGCTAAGATCCCCAAGCTTTGAAACTATCTCTGCTTCATTTTCTGCGACTATGACTTCAACCACAAATTGTCCTTCTTCGAGAATCACATCTCAAGTGCCGTACATTCACAGTGTGTCCATTTCTCTCAAACCATTATGGCATTATTTAGCAGGAATCTCCAGAAAGACCTCAAGGCTACAAAAAAGGAAAGCTTCCTTCAACTCCGAACAGTAAATCATTTCCTCCACAGTGATAGCCCTGCCTGGATATTTAACTTGCAATTACATCCATAAAACCTGCTACATTTCTTTTATTGGGCTCTATACTGACTGTTTTTGGCGAGATTCACACCCTAAAATTCCAATGGGTGTGAGCCAAAACTTCATAGTTTTGTAGCTAATAATAACGATAATAATGAGCACATTTCAAATGTGCTAATTACGAATTCAATTGGACTGGGTTCTCATTATAAATACTGCAGGTTTTCTGCCAGGTTGCTACTTCACAACAGTATGTTTTCCAACACCTGCTTACCTTTACCGTCCTCACTTAGAGGCAGAAAGAGAAACTTACAGAAGTTGAGACACATATTAAGTCTTATATGTCTTTTCAATTTTTTTCAATCTTTTACCCAGAATCCTTTTCTGTAAAAAAGTGAGCAGAATATAACCACACATGTACACATGCACACAAACACACAAACTTCATGTAAAGAGCATAGAAGGTTTTAGGTTGATTCATGCAATAGACTCCAACAGAATTTGTTCTAGAGGTGTGAGGGGGGAAAAAAGGAATTATCCTTATAATCGTCTTATATCAAAAATATCTTTATTAATGACAATTTTGTTTAAGTCTCTATCATACGAAGCCTTGAATGTCAGGTTACAATTGCTAAGAGGACATTGCTTTCCTAGACAATCTAGAGAGGGAAATACCCCTGCCATGTGGTAGTAAACAAAGCCTGGAAGGAAGCTGAATGTGAACTGAGGGCATCAAGCTGCCACTGCGAAGGTAGCTTTTGTAATTCAGTCCTGGATAGTGAAGATGGATACCTAGAAGCGCTTTCATACAGGCCTGATTACCTGAGCTTCACCCACATATCCCACAGGTGGCAACAGAGAAGCTCCTAACAGTTGTTCTTTGATTGTCACAGGTATGCCTTAGCACATGTACACACACACACACACACACACACACACACACACACACACACACACTAAATAAAGTACATACCCCTTTAAAAATATACAAATAAAGTTCTGCTAAGTTGGGCAACGATAAAATCTTCCTTGATTATGGACGCAAGAAGCCGCACTGAAAACGGGACCCTTGCAATCTTTACTCCCATATGCTTAGCGCAAGACTTTCTTGTTTGTAGAAGGCAGGTGGGGAATTCTCCAGCACTCCATCTCAGAAGGATGATAGATGTTTTAGACAATAGGTCCCCATCCTACCTACACATCAGATCCACTTGTAAATAATAAAAGAATCAGCACTCCAACCTAAAGGAATGAATCAGGACCTTCAGGAGTGGACCATTCTTTAACCAGCAGGGACAGTCTTTAAAAGCTCCTCCTAGTTTCCAATGTAAACTTAGGATAGAAAATGATAATATTAAAGGATGTGGTAGATACTAAATATATGAGTCCACAATCATTTTTATTCTTAGCAAGGTACTGAAATCAATGCTGCTCTGTGTTGAGTCACACAGAAAATAGAAATCAGCCTTTCCTTTTGTGCTGTTAACTGTCATGTCTGAAATATTCTATCTTCATTCCGTTGCAAGGGCTGCTTAGCTTTTGGAGGGCTGATTAAGACTGAAGTGGGGGCTCTCATGGACCAAAAATGGACAGTTCGAGCATCAGCAATAATCATTGACACTAAATGGAAACTTATCAGATACACCAATCGATGAGTTCCCCGTAATCCTCATTCAGTACATCGGAAGTTGCTAAGGAATTAACTCATCATTCAGGATGATGTATATGGTAAAGGGACATCTCAAGAATCTGTTTTCTTTAGGTGTGGGACTAGAACTGAAATAGTTAGTTGTTGATGAGGAAAACAGTCACTGTTCATTTGGAAGAATACTGAGGAACAAAAACAGGGAAGGGGGAGTAAAGAGTGGGAAAGCCATGTTTCTAGTCTTCAGTTACATGGCCAATCTACCAGGCAACAATAAACAGAGGTGGCTAAGATGTTATCTGTAAAAGTTGGTAGACAACTTCTCCAAGGGTAAGTAAATTGTGTACTGCATTTCCATGCTATGGCTGCTCTGACAGTTATTTTCTCATTGTTCAAAATCAGTTTCATTTGTTGGAACTCAAGGTAATAAAATGATTCCAGAACTTCTGGGTGCCCTCTGGGGAAATCTGTGTACTTTTCTCATTCTCTACAGCTGTTAGCATCTTTGGTTTTGTGACTGTATTGCTTTAATCTCTATTTCCATGGATGCATTGTCTCTTCCTCTGCTGCATGTGTGTCTGTCTATAACCCCCCCTCCTCTTAAAAAGTCACCTGTAATGATATCTAGAACCCAATCAAACAAAACACTGTAGTAATCTCCATCTCTACAATGTGAGCCACATCCACAAAGAGATGGCCTATCTCTCTTTATTGTATAAGGTATTAAGGGGACCATTCATAAATTCCAAAGATCAGGATGTAGATGCTTTTAGTTTAGAGGGTCATTTTTTTCCACCTCTATAACAGTAGATCACTGGTTAATTTTTAGAGAAATGGGATGAACCTATGATCACTAATGTGCTGGATAAGAGAAAGCTAGACTATAGAGCAGCCCCACCTGAGAGATAACTCTACCCACCTTAGCCTCATCCAGAATGCTCTGGCTCCAGCTATTGATGTTGAGGAGGAGAGAATATGCTAAATGATGCCAAAAGCATATGATAAGGAAAGTCTAGCAATCCTACATAGAAATGTATGGATTCCTTGTTTTCTTTAATAAATGCACCAAAACAAAGTAAACAAGCCTGTAGGAAAAAGGATGTAGGAGCACTTGCCTAGAATGTGGATGGTCTTAGGTCAACCCCAGCACCATTAAAAAAAAAATTAAAGGGGAAAAGAATTTAAAAAGGAGGAAGAAGATGGAGAGAAAGTGAAACAGAGAGGCGTAGAGGAATATATAGTGCATATTAATGTTATTTTGGAATATTTACAGAATCTCACGTGGATTTTGAATTGATAAAAATAGGCAGTGGTGATTCATGTCTGTAATTGTACTAGGGAATACTAGAATAGTAGACTAGTAGAATACTAGAGATGTTAGGGTAGATGCTTAGGCTCTGGTGGCCTCAGCAACCACATCCCCAAGTGTCATTAAAAAGACAAGTCATAGTGAAAACCAGAGAAAGGAGATTTATTCAGTGTGGCCCGTGAGAAGAGGAACAGATAAAAGGATTCTGTAGCGCTCAAGTCCACCTTCGGAGGATTGATGTCTGGTTCAGGCTAAAGGAAGGATAAGCGGCAGGCATAACTAAGCAATCCTTGTCAAGGTGTGGCCCCTCCCATCATTGATCGACCCAATCTCTGTTTCAAAAAGACTGGTCTCATAAATTGTCTTCTGTGAATCTCTTCCTGGGAAAGAAGTATCTCCCCTGGAATGATGCTAGGCTTCAGTTTTTCTCTTCTCCTAGCATGGGGTTTATGGGTACATTTTAATCTTTTAGAGTTGGTTGTTTCAACAGTTCATTAATGTAGGGGCATGCTCAAGTGTGTGGGTGTGGGTGTGTTCTAATTTTTAATAATCTATTTTAATTTTTGAGAGAATTACATCATTTCCCCTCTCCAAACCCTCCCATATACCATTCCTTCCTCTACCTAATTCATGGCTTCTTTTTTCATTAAGTGTTATTATATGCATATATGTTTATACATACAGTCAGTAGTATATATCTCAAGACCGTTTTAGATGCTGGGCAAGATAGCTCAGTGATAAAGGCACTTGCTGTCAAGACTAACCTCAGGAGTTCCATCCCTGGTACCCACTTGGTGAAAATAGAGAACTGACTGCTGAAAATTGTCCTGTGATTTCCACATACACACACTGACATGCATACAGACACACACAAACAAACACACATGTACACATGTGCACACACACACATAAAGGATAAAATTAATCAATTAACTTTAATACAATTTTTAAACACTACAAAACATTTAAAGCAATCTTTAACATCTAAGATAAAGCAATCATGCTAGTGAATTGTAGGGTTCTGATTTTAACACTGCAGTTATGCTAAAAAGTAAGTTAAATACTTATACAAATATGTGTATCTGAAATAATGAAATAACATTGTCTAGAACTAACTTCAAAATGCCCCAGTACCAAATAAAACACAAATAAATAAGAAAGATTTTATGTGCTGGTTGACAGATTCATAAAACAAGAATAGCAAATGTCAGTTGCTGAGCTAGGTGACGGATGTGTAGGAGTCTATTAAACTAGCCTTTGTATTTTTAGGCATGTTTGGAAATTGTCAAAACAAAGAGGCTACCTAGATGCAAATGCAATGTGTTTCTCACATGGAGCACTTGCCTGATCGGCTCCATACCTAGCCTTGTTTCCGGAGGACAGGTGTGTGAGGCAGAAATACCCACCTTACCTCATAAGACCTTTAGGAAAGCAGCATAAAGGGATGAGAATAAGGGGTGGGAAGATAGGTCAGTAGGTAGAGTGCTTGCCTTGCGAGCTTCCCGATAAAACTGGATGCAGCGGTGTACACTTGGGACCCTAGTGAGGGAGGCGGAGAGAAGAAAATACTCAAGGGTTTTCTCTGGTTTACACACACACACACACACACACACACACACACACACACACACACACACACACCCCAAATCCTATGTACCCTCCCCATCAGTTTGCCTTCTCTGTGCTGACACCCTCAGCTGACTACACAGACCATGAAGAAGCAATACAAAAACATGCAGAATGGAAAAACAGGTATTCTTTGTCCAGGGAATTTGAATATATACATATAAATAAAATACTTCACAGATGGGATGGTGTGGGGAGATGCTTCCAAGCAAGCTAGGTAGTAGCAGAGTCAGAAGAAAAAATTAAAGATAGTAAGACAAAATACTCACAAAGTTGCTGTAAAACCTGTGACACATTGTCATGTGAGTGACATAGGCCAGAAGTTCATAAGAGTCCCCAATGAAGAGACAAAGAAGTAACCATTTTTTGTAGGATATCATAATATACAGTTTTTTTAATACCTGGAAAAAATTATATATATATATATATATATATGACAATTGATAAATATTTTAAAAACAGTAATGGAAAATTGGATGTAATTTAATATAGCAAGCAATTCACTAATTATCATTTGCATGGCAGAAAACAGTTGGAAAACCCAAATGTACTTTAGTTTCATATTCTAGCACCTTGACCTGATTGTGGTCCCAAATATTGTTGAGCCTGGTTCATTAATTTATGCAATCAACACATGTTTTATTGAATTCTCTCTGCTCGTCTGCACAGTGCTGCCACTGGGTGACTATCAGAAGCAATGACCTCTTTCTTTGTGCACTTCTCAACCTACCAATGGAAGGAAAACAAGCAAGCAACAAGTCTACATTGAGCAGCTCAACATTGTTTTATATTCTATTATAAGCTGAATTCTGAGGACTTCGTGAAATGTCAAGCACCCACCATGCAGTGGAGACTCACATATAATATTAATTTGTGTTTGAAGCCTTAGTTTAAATATCAGCAAGATTCATATAATCATATATACATATATGTGTGTATGCATTATACATGAACACCCATGTATATTGCTTATTGAGTACTAGTCATTGTTACCATAACAGGTCTTTAGTTAGACTGCTCATTCTAAGGACACATGTGGTCAGAACAGTGCATTAGACTCCACCAAAGAAAATTTACATATGTAATAACTACAGGAAGATATTATTTTAAGCCACTCAAAGCTATTTTAGAACCAATTCCATGGACTTTCTTACTGTTCCTGGAGTGGAGGGGAGGGGCTGAAATAACAAAACGGAAAAGACTACAATGTTTAAAAGAACAAAGGAAAACAAGGGTTTTGCATTGCTAACCCTAGACTAGTGAGGATTTTCAAAACTGTTGTAAATAGTATTACCCAATCAGAAGAGAGTACATATCAGTCGGGAATCACCATGAGCTGTGACAAACTCAAGGACATCCCTACTGCAAGATCCCACAGAAGGTAAAGACAAGGACCCTCCTTGGGCTAAACTAGCAATTGCAGGCAGCCTAAACAAAGGGGCTTCTCTCTTCAGGTATGCTGCTACCTGTAGCTTTGGGTAGCGATTCATTTATCTCTTCTGGCTCCACAGCATGCCTTAATTGACAACCCTTCTCTGAGCAAGATGGGAGAGGCAAAACTGAAACTCCTGTCCAGCAAAGTGGATCCTACTGGTTTTCTCCAAATCAAGACCAAGCTCTTGGGCTTTGGGTTGAAACCTTTGCAACAGTTATGTGCTAAAGCTGACAAATAACACATTTTGTTTTGCATTCTACAAAATACAAACCAACTGAATCGAGACTTGAAATAGCTCCTCTTCAGTCACCTGTGGGCTTAAGAGACTTAACCTGGCAATGTGAAGTTGCTTTCAAAGATAAACGCAGGAGCAAGTCACAACAGCAGCGACAGCTAATGTCTTTACATGTGACTTTAAGTAGGGATACTGGATGGGGTCATCAAAGATGAATCAGAGGGAAGGCAGACAGAATGCCTTCCACTTGGGGTATACTGAAGCCACTCAAACAGGCTGGCAGGAATTTAAGTTTTAAATGAGAAAGAACAGCTTTCCAGTGTAAGCAGGAAGCGAGCTCTCCAAGGTGTATTTTTATCCCACCCTCATCTGAGCTATGACAACTCACCTGGTTAGTTTCTGCCATTCCAGTTGAGAGAAGCATCAAAGTGACAGACTATCACTCTCCCTGAGCTATGATGGAGAGGGAAACGAAACCTGGGGGAGTGCACCTCCGTGTGTTCTCATGGCTGTTCAGATCGGAAAGGGAGCTGGGGCACTGTGTATATTTCTGTGCTTGGGCGTCTCCTAAAGTTCTTGCCTCTTTAATCTACAGGTACACTTAATTTGTCTGCTTTATAAAACCGTGATTTTTTTCCTTGTCCTTCTAACTATTAAAATCTGAAATCCTAATATACAGTACTCTGGATATTCCACTCAGTCCCCTCTCCCCATAGCTAGACCACCTTGTTGGTGGGAGGTTTGTCTTTTTGTATGTCTATGTCACAGGATACATGATTTTATACATGGAGACAAAGTAGAATCCTGTGTCTTTTTAAATTATGGGAAATATGGGTAATAACTATTTACTTATATGAACACAGATGCGGAAGTTTAGAAATACAGATAATCACAGATGTTCTAACTCTTTGAGAACTTCTAAGCACACATTCGTTGTCTATTTAATCAAGCCCTGTGCTGTAATTTTCCAGATGAAGTATAGTTTTGCTGCTATCACTAGTAGTATTTAACTGTTTAGATTTATGATAATTGAGCATGTATTAGAGCTTTTCCCAACTTGCTTTTTACTTTCTTACTGTGGTTGTTAATTTTAGTGTCAACTTGGTTAGAAGTGAGGGTACTCCCTGGGAGGACTAGCTAAGGTGGGAAGACCCTCATCCAGAGTGGCACATCTCCAGGATTGTGACCCAATAAAAAGAAGTCTAGAGAGAGTGTTGTACTGCATTTGCCTGTAGGTCTCTACTCTTGCTTGTAAGTGTGTCACTCTGTTGTTGTTGATGTTGTTGTTGTTGTTGTTGTTGCTGCTGCTGCTGCTACTGCTGCTGCTCCATCATTTGCTAACATTGGAACTGAAACTTTCTTTCCTTCCAACCTGAACTAAAGACCAAGGACTTCCCAGGAATGCAGCAAGCACTAGATGCCATATTGTGACTGCCTGGTGAGGCAACCAGTTTTGTGGCCAGAGAAGCCACTGGGTTCTCTACTTTGCAGTGCACAGATAGCCACTGTTAGGCTAGCCAGCCAATATCCTATAATCCAGTTCAATACCCCCTCTCTTAACATATATTCATTCTATTATTTCTTTACTCTGGAGAACCTTGCCTAATACACTTGCTTAACCTTTTCTGTGATGCTTTTCTTCTCTTAATTTACTCTGAAGTCACTGGATTTCTTATCCTCATGATTTCCACTATTGCACTGAAAGATATATACTTTTCTTCAATTATACTGCTTATTATTCTAAAGAGCTCTTGTAGGTTTTATTGTAGAAACTTGGTGTCATGTAGTGCAGCCTTCAGCTTCCTAAACAGCCAAGGATGACCTTGAACTTCGGATCATTTGTCTTTACTTTCTTCATTCACTAATATGCCTAGATTATACAATGCTAGAGGTTGAACGCAGGGTTTTGTACATGCCAGGCATGCGCTCTCAACTGAGTGGCATTCCCAGGAACTATCCTAAAGTTGTTCATGTGCTTACTGACCTAACAGAGTCTAAAGTTAATTCACCTTTGTGTCCAACTTTGTTATAACCAATGTCTTAAAAACACTTTAACTCTATCCTTCTACTACTTTCAATCAATTTAATCCAATATATCTATATTATAGATGTAGATATAGATCTATGTCTAGAGACAGAGATAGATAGAGATAGAGATAGAGATAGAGATAGAGATAGAGATAGAGATATGGGCTGTCCTGGAACTCACTCCGTAGAACGTCAGAGATCCTCCTGCCTCTGCCTTCTGCCTTCCGAGCGTTGGAATTAAAGGCATGCACCACTACCACCTGATTCCCAATATTTTTTATAGCTTGGCTTTTTGAGACAAGGTTTCTCAATGTAACTCTGGCCATCCTAGAACTCAATCTATAGACCAGGCTGGCCACAGACTCACATAGATCCACCTGCCTCTGTCCTCCAAGTGCTGGGTTAAAGGTGTGTACCACTACCACCCAGCTTTATCCAATATTTTAGTCCTACCTAACTTTATGATTCTACCAAATTATTCATTGTTTACTATTGTTGTTTTACATAACCACTGCTTGTTAATGTAAATCAATTACCAGTTTCTTTTCTAATGATCTTGCATCCCAGTAATTCATCTGGAATTTGAACTTTTTCCTCCCTCATTGTGGCAATAATGGAACTCAATGCCTTGTTGATGCTAGGGAAGCACCCTACCTTTGAGCTACAACCACAGCCCTTAAATGCTTTGTTCTCGAAGTTCATCTTTTACGCTTCTGACTTAGCACTGGTATTGAGAAGCATCCATCTTTTAATCTAATAATCCCTGTATTCAAGCTTACTTAGTGACAGGGTAGCTGGGTATAAAAATCTAGGTTGCATCTGTTTCCCCAAAGATGCCATTCCTCTGCTCCTATCCTTCATTACTGCTACTGAGAAGGTTATGGTTAGAATGGTTATTCTGCTATGGATTGCTTTTTCTGTCTCTTAGGTTTTCTGCTGGTATTTATAGTTCAGTAAGATATGCCATGTATTCTTGTACCCTGGCTTAAGCCTCCTTAATCTGAGGCTTCATGTTTGTTCGTTTTTATTTTTTTTTCAAACCTAGAGGCTTCTGGGTATGACCTCTTCACAGACTTTTTTCCACTCCAGTCTGTCCTTTAGGATTCTTGTCAGTGTTCTTTTCTAATGTGTCTTAATCAGTTTTAACTATTTTACTTATATAATCTTCCTGCACCACATTTGGGGAAGATGCTTCTTCAACTGTCTGAGTCTCATGTTTAAACTGTGTATTTCATTTCAGTGTTTGACTTTGTACTCATTGAGAGAATGCCCTAAATAATGTTTTACTCAATGATGGGCTAAATATATGCAGGACGATACTCCCAAAAGATGACAGAGCAGAAAAATTCTGTTGATTAATATCTTTGTCATACCTTTCTATATTTATGCACACAAATACTTACCATTGTCTTAGAATTCTGTATGGTATTTAGCACAGTGATATGCTATCTATGTCTATCAACTAGAAGCAATTGTCTATACTAAGTAGCCTAGGTGTCTAGAATCTCCCTTTTGAGTACAGATAATACTATCTGTGATATTTATTCAATGATGAAACTCTCTAATGAAATGTTTCTAAGAAAATGTTCCCCTGTTTAAATGATGTATGAATATATACTATATATTATAAAAATAATATAATATGGGTATTCTATAGCAAGAATCTGTTCAGATAATTTAATCTGAATTATTGCCAGAAATAGATTGCACATTCCCAAGAACTAATGCAACATGGGTAGAACAACCTGACTAGAACTAGGTAAACAAGATAACAATATTGTGGCCCCTTTCTAGAGCTTTTCACCTCACTTACTTCTACTGATTCTTTGGTCTTCAAGCTCAACAATCCTCTTTAAAAAAAAAACAACCCATGTTCTTTTTAACTATATGCTATGGTTTTCTCTGCTTCCCTCATCAGAGTTCTTACCATTAAAATTATTAGCTAAGCATCTTTCTTCATAGGTAAGTTACAAAGGTAAGATCAGGGTGGTCCCTTCATTCATTTACCATGTATTTCTTGCTCTCTTTGGACACAGTGACACTTAGTGTATACAAAACTGCTCCTCTTGTGGGCATATATTCTGCAGAAAGACAAAGTAGACATATATACGGCACGGCTAAACTCATGAATGGTAAATGCAGTGGAGGGAATACACTACAGGGCAGGGATAGAGAGCAGTGCGTGGGAAGCAGAGTGCCCATATGAGATGAGGCAGATGGGGATGGCTCCTACCCTGAGAACTTAGTTAAAGCCTGAATGAGGACACAGAGGCAGAGTGATATGTTCAGAAATTCATACAATTGGTTAGATAAATGAAGAAGAGAAGACTGGAATAGTCACCATGGACTCTATGAGAGGTGAATGGCTTTGGGATTTCCTTTGGGTTTACGGGTGAATGAGTTCACGGTATCACTTCATTGTATAATTTTATTGCCAAGTCTAATAGAGTCTAGGTTTGTGTCTGTGAAGTGAATAAAGGAGTGAATGAATAAATGAATGCAGGGCTTCCAGGCCCTTCCTGTCTGAGATCACTTCAGTCTGTGAAATAAACACGGTTAAATGCTGGGGAAAGGTGCACTTTGTGCTGCTGTAGCTCAAGCAGGCCTGGTTTTCAAGGCAGCCGACTTGACATATGAACTGGGCCTTTCTCTTCTTGGACAAGCACTTTTTGATAACGAGCTTTATGTTAATTTTCCATCTTTTACTAGAATTTGGGCTTGTTTCATGCCATCTCTAAGACCAACACACACACACAGAGACCATCAATAAATTTACCTCAGCCCTCAATGGTTCAGAAATCTTTATCAAAGTTATAATAACTGAATTTAGTAATAAGAAAGATTTTACCTTCACAGTCACAATGGGAAGGTCATATTTTCTGTAAATTTTTTTCTGAAAGATGGCTGCAAATTGGTTAATAAAATGACTCTTCTAGTGAGCCATTTGCCCCAGAAATGTGAAGACCTGATTATAATCCCCATATCCCAAACAGAGAAAGAATCCCATTCCATTAATGGCAAGTTAGGTTGTAGAAATAGGTGGGTCCCCCAGAGCACATGGCCACTATCCTGGGTTCCATGCATGTGAGATACCCTATATCAGATAAAATGTGGAATGCATTGAGGACAGACACTTGAATTATTCCCTGACCTCCACATGATAGCATGCATGCACATACCCCCACACATATGAACACATACACACAAACTCTGAATTTCATACGCATGTCACATGGCACATCTCCCCTGTACACACAAAGGCATGCATACATATGTCATACATACACACACACACACACACACACACACATTACTACTCCATGAAAGAGCCCAAGATGCATCTTAAGTACTCTTTGTCTCTTGAAACAATCTCAGAACTATTTAAATGCTAGTATGGACACCCTTACCATTATTTTAACTGATTTCAATGAAATCTGAAAGTGACAGGGACAAATGCCTTAAATGAATCCGTAAATTAATCGATAACATTCCAATCAATTCTACTTTCATTAAATTATCTTTTTAAAATTTAATTAAAATTGTAATTAATTTCATTTATGAATGGCGATAATGTCTTCTAATTATGCAATCACGCCAAGTGGGGGCTGCTGCTCACAGCACTGGTTAACATGTCTACAATCACCATGAATACATTATCTTTCCTCTACAACATACATAACCCAGAACGTTGCCCTTGTGATTGGTATATGCTTCACATAGTACATTAGCAGACTGTAAAGCTCTGGTACTTCCACAAGTGTATGTGTATATAAACTGTGCCAAGGGAAATTGGTGCCAAGCATGTTGGCTTTCATGGTAGCATCTTCACAGAAGGTAGCTAGGCAGTTAACATCTATTGCGAGGAAAACTTCAAAGATCAAAACATCATGGGTTGGAAGGAGCTTGAAAGACGGGCTCCCTCCTGGCCTCCATTGATGGATGAAGGTTGAACCCGACATAGAATTGCAGCCCCTTTGCAGTGCTGGTCTTAATAACCCATTTTGATTCCAGCAGCCTGCCTGGCTCTGCACAGGAATGATTCCAGGGGGTTTTGATAATCAGGCTTCTTATATTTGGTCATCCCAGAGTCTGCCAGAGTCTCTGTAAGATTGCCACAGGTTGCCTGCACTTGGCAGTTTGCTTCCCCCACAGAAGCCAATGGGAGCCAAAAATATTCAGTCTCTCTTTAAAAAGGGAAAGGAAAGGAAAGCTATGGGTAGGGATGAGCTGCAGGTTTTATGCTGTTCACTCCGTGATTTACAGCACTGCAGAGGCCCATGAGAGTCCACACGAGCAGCTATTTAAAGTGTAGACTCCTGGGACAGGGCCACATACAAGATGATCACTCTTCCACAAGGTCCTTAACAAATAGAGTGATATGGGGGTGTGTGCTGGGGGGAGCTCTGCCTTCTCAGAGGAGAAGGGGAGGAGCTGTGTGTATGGGGAGGACCAGGGGGGCTGCAATCAGGATATAAAGGAATAAATTGATTAATTAATAATAAAAAATAAGAGTGGCTGCCACTAGTGGATGGATACCCTCTGCCCTATGGACGACATTCTAGGTCTCTACTGCAGTGAGAAACAGCTCACTCTGAAGCTAGACTTCCCTCTCTGTCCCCTGAATATGCTCATAATCACCGCAGTGGTAAGTGTAGTGCCCATTTGACAGTGGTTGACTTATACCCAGACAGAAATTGGACTAGGTCAGTCTTACTGGCATACCAGTCTTTCATTAATGACAGGAATAGTTACCAATTATTCCGTTAACCACAGCATCGTACTGTGGGTAATGTATGATGCTTTGTCTACTGAAGAAAAAAAAACTGAGATTGTGGGAGCTGGAGACCTGTTAGAGATCCTTCTACCCCGAAGTCCACTTATAGCCGTGATTTTAAGTCAGGTGTCTGGTTCCTGAAGCAGGCATTGAACCCTAAACCAAGCTGCCTTGCTTGGTGTCTGGAGGTTGGGGATGGATGGAGGGAGACCATTACCACCTGCCCTCACACCTGGTGCGAGGGCTTGGAATTCCAAGACACCCCTCAAAGCACAGGCTTATGTCAACAAGAGTTTTCTAGCAGAGCAGAGGTTTATCTGGGAATCTGGCTGCCAGCATTCATTCCCTGATCTGCCTGCTCCATCCAACAACATAGACCTGACTTTCTTGCCAGCAGCCAGCAGAGCAGGGCAGCCAAGACTAACAAGTGTAGGCACTGTGCAGGGTACAGGGCATATGAATAGCGCTATTCTTTGCTGGCCAACACTGGCCCCATTGTTTCAGGCAATGAATAGAGCTGTGTGGAAAAAAAAATCACACACAAAGTAAAAGCTGCAAAATTTGTCTCTTTGTGATGGTTTCAAGACTGGGTGAAAAAGCCGTTCTTCCCTGGTGCTGTTTTACATTTTCTTTCACAAATAGAAAGCACGTTCTGGCAAGGACAGAAGCTTTCAGTCAAAACTCAAAAGTTACAGGTCACAGTGCAGGTGGGAGAGCTCGGAGTCAACCGCAAGGTTTAGCGTTCCGATTCCGATTCATCAAGACACAAGGGATGAAGTGATGCCGGCTTTGAGCTGAGCTGAGCTGAGCTGAGCTCGGCCTCTGCTCCCGTGGTCATCTTTACCCATTTGGCATAGGGGTTTTGTTTGCTGACCCAGATAACAGAGAGGAAGTTAAAAGCACCTCTGCTTAATTACTACATAGGATCAGGGACTCTCAAAGCAGACAATTGCCAGTTTCTAGCTGCCTTCGGTTGGGGCTGGGCTTGGGGTGCATTGCTGAACTCCTGTAAAGCACAACCAGAGCGTTCACCTTTCCATTGTGTATACTTTTGAATGAAATCGGGGCCCCACAAAGCTACTGAATGAATTTAACTTCTCTGAGTGTAAAACAAATTCCTCCCCAGTGAAAATGCTGTACTCATGCTGAATGAAGCCCTTACATGTCGTCTTCTCATTGTCCAGCCACTTAGGAAAAGGACTTTGTGGGTAGGTGCCTTTTGACATAAATTATCCTACCTAGAGTGCTGGCTGAATTATTATTCTGTGTATCTTGGAGCCATAAGTTTGTAAATATAATTTCTCCACAATGAATATCCTTATTTTTGTGTTTAAAATGAGAAGATTCCACAAGCAAAGTCAACAAGAGCATGCATGACTTTAGGTTCAAGCTGACTTAACTCTTGGCCCACAGAGCAGCTCTGTGAGGTGGCTCTATTTGCAAGATTGTAATGCAAAAGGTCTTGAGACATCTGTCACCCTGCAGGGAGTGTTAATATTCTCTTCTTTCATTTTAAAGCATCATATAAAATTTGGTGCGTGTGTGTGTGTGTGTGTGTGTGTGTGTGTGTGTGTGCGTGCGTGTGTGTGTGTGTGTGTGTGTGTGTGTATACTATATGTTTGTATGCACGTGTGTATGCATACATATGTATATGTACACCTATGTTTGGAGGCCAGAGGTCTATACTGCTGTCTTCCTTAGTCATTCTCTGACTTATCTTCTTATCTAACATTTATTTTGTGTGTGTATGTGCAAAGAAGCATAGACACAGAGCTCTGAGAAGCAGGAGCAAATTCTCATCTTCCACCATGTGGATTCTGGGAATCCATCTCAGGTCCTTGGGCCTGGGGTTATATACTTTTAACAATTGAGACATCTGGCCTACAATCTACCTTGTCTTTTGAGACAAGGTCTCTTAACGAGTTTGAAGCTTACTGATTGGCTAGACTGGTCAGCTATAGCATTCTAGCAATCCACCTGTCTTAGCTACCACTACACTAATTTTACATATGTTCATGGTCACATCCTGCTTTTTCCCATGAACCTCTGGGTATCTGAACTCAGGTTCTAGGCTTGCAATGCAGGCACATTACCAAAGTGAGCAACTCCCTAGCCCAGGGTTCTTTTATTTAATCAACAGTAAAGTCACCCTCTGGTTATGATACCTTACCAAGCATTGCAGTGTCTGTCATTAAGGAATTATGGGCAACATGGTTTCCCTCTTCTTTTTTTTTTTGGCAAATATTTTACAGTTTTATTTATAAGAGTCTCCTAACATACAACTATCAAATCTAGATATAATTAAACTAGATTAGTGGTTACCAGGTTGGAGGCTGAACATTTTTTTTTTTCAGATAGTGATAACTGTATCATGGGATTGTATTCTGTTTTTGTTTTTGTTTTTGTTTTTGTTTTGAGACAGGGTTTCTCTGTGTAGCCCTGGCTGTCCTGGAACTCACCAAACTGTAGACCAGGCTGGCCTTGAACTCAGAAATCCATCTGCCCCTGCCTCCCAAGTGCTGGGATTAAAGGTGTGTGCCATCACTGCCCAGAGGGATTGTATTCTTTTTTTTTTTTTTATTTTATTTTTTGATACTTTATTTACATTTCCAATGTTTCCCCTTTTCTAGGTCTCCTCTTTGAAAACCCCCTATCCCCTCCCCCTCCCCGCCTCTATGGGGGAATTCCACCTCCCTCCCACCCGCCCACCCATCCCTATATTCCCACCTTGACATTCCCCTTTACTGGGGCCTCTAACATCCTCAGGCCTAAGGGCCTCTCCTCTCCCTGATGGCCAATGAGGCCATCCTCTGCCACATATGTGGTCCGAACCATGGGTCCTTCGATGTGTATTCTTTGGTTGGTGGTCCAAACTC
>CM052715.1:52448765-52481238 GCA_028551405.1 Uromys caudimaculatus
TGTGGCACCGGGTCTGATCCTGGTCCTGGTGAGCTGTGGGGCGTGTCTTTGGCCCTCTGCTGGGTCTTGCGATCTGCTGAGAGGGATCTTTGTCCCGGCGCCGATTAGCTGTGGGGCCCTGTGGCCCAAGCTGAGGTTTCCCCAGTATCTAGTTTTCAATTTCCCAATTAATTAATAAGGCTTCTCTTTTCTTTGACCTGGTCAGTAACATTAGGGAATCACTAATTTTATTATTCCTTTTATTGAATTGAATTTTGGTTTTCTTGATTTGTCTGTGAAACATTTGCTCTCTATTTTGTTAATATAAACTCTTTTCTTTGATACTTTGTTCATTTAATTAGTGTTTAATTTTGTTTTTGAGACAGGGTTTCTATGTAGCCCTGGCTGTCCTGGAATGCACTCTGTAGACCAGGCTGGCCTAGAACTCAGAAATCTGCCTGTCTCTTTCTCCCAAGTGCTAGGACTAAAGGCATGCACCACCACACCCAGGGAGAGCTTACTTTCCTAAATTCTTAAAATGAATACTTACCTCATTGTTTTTTGGCTCATGGACTTTTAAAATATGTGCTTCCTTCCTGACCTTTTAGTTCACTTTTAATCCTGGTTTCTTCTTTGGCACATGCGCTTTCATGCCTTTTGTTTACTTTATAAACACTGCCTTGCTAATGCTTTTGTTCTTTCCACATTAATTCTAGAGTAGTTTGGGAGCACACTGTAATGTCAGCATCACAGTGTCTGGTGAAAGTCTGCACATAACCTTTGCTGTGCTTTAATGACCATTGCAATGAACTTGAAAGGAACCCAGACTCTCCTGTCATTTGATTTGTTGGTCTTATCTTTCCATTAGATTAAACCTGTTAAGTTTTTGTTTTGTACTGTCTAAATATTTATTCATATCCTGACTGCTTTCATGTTGCAGAAAAAAATGGACTAAAATCTCCTGCTGTGTTCGGAGATTAATCTGTTTCTGGTTTTCAGGTTCATTCCAATTCCAGAGATGTAAAGATTTGAAGATATATGGTTTAGAATCAATGCAATTTGGAAAAATATTGCTTATCTGGACATACAAAAAATGCACAGATTTTAGGCTTAATATAGTAATAAGACCGTGTATGTGTATTCAAGCCAATTGAGGCAACAGGAAGACGTGGGACGTCTAGCATTGAACCTTTTGTGGGGGAAGGAAGGATATACTGTGGAAGGCAACCTATAGCTTGCTTAAGTATCTGCTGAGCTAAGAGACAGACCTAAACCTGTGTGCTCCATGCATGCCTCATCTTCAGTGCCCTGGAGAAAGAATTTCTACTTGGAGTTTCATAGACACTTTGCAATTGTCTGGGAATGTATCAATGGCCTCAAAATATACACATGTTTTTGTGTTCATACACACACATGTATATGTATGCATATATGTATGTATCCATGTGAATCACTGCTTTGCAGCTAACTGAATGTTAGCAAGCCCAGGAAAATGCAAACCCAAGGGAAAGAAGACAAGGGCATGCCAGCTAAAAGCAGATTCCCACATTTCCAGGCATTCTGCCTGTTGAAGTCAGCCCAGTTTTTCCAGGTGGCTCTGGTCAGGCTTGAGGAGTTGGTGTTAAAAACAGGAAAGAATTCCTCTAACCTCACCTTCTTCTACATTAAGGCTACTATGAGTAACACATCTTTACATCTTTCCTGTCTCATTGGTTATTTACTAAACCTATCTCCTCTGTGCTCCTGGTTCTTTCATGAGGACCAATTGAGTGGCATAGGATGTGGGACCGCCATGCCTCTTAGGGCCTTGTGTCTCTTTTTTTAGATATGGGGGTGGGGTTCTAAGAAATATCTTTCCGGGAGGCACTGAATGCATTCCACACGTCAGGTGCTCTGTAGCTACAGACAGTACGAAAGTCTGTTTTCCAGGAGTGTTGTTTGATCCTGGATACATTTCTGCTATGGCAACAAGCCTAAGACATGGCTTAAGTCTGATCCTGGGCTGTGATCTTATCCCCTTTTTCCACGTTTTATTTATAAACACTTCATCATGATAGTTGATGACAGGGTCACACAGGGAGGAAGACTGTTGTGAAAGAAGTCTCAGAAACAGGAAAGATCAGTTCAAATTTAGAGGCCTTTTCCAGGTCTCTGCTCTCTGGCTCACTAGCATGGAAAACTGGATTAATTGCCTTCTTTGCCCAAAGAAATGAACAAACAAATGTGCTGAGGACTTCACTGCAAGACTCACGGAAAACACAGAAGAGTCAAACTTTTTATGATAGGGTCATGAGCATTCACACACACACACACACACACACACACACACACACATACATATATATACACACACATATACATATATATACACACACATATGTATATATACATATATATGTATATATACACACACATACATATATGCATTCTAAAACCAAGTAATGTGGAAAAGTACATATTTTGTATATCATTTATAATATGAATTTGATATATATAAAGTAATGTAAATATCTCAAGTTTTTGTGGTACTTACGTTCCTGTAGATAGTTGACTTCTGAGCTTTGTATTTATGTCATTGCCTAATAGAAATCTACAATTTTATTGTCAGATCTTATTTTCTTTATTCTTGGGAGTTTCATCTGTGTAAACACTCAATGACACATGATTACATTGACCACCCTTTTCCTTCCTTCAGTGTCTCCCACACCCTCAGACATGTCACTTCCCCAATTTCATATCTCCGCACAGGTCCCCCTTTTGGATAACTAAGTCCAGTTAGTTCCCTGGATATGCACATAGGTCCATCCACTGGAGCCCAGGAAACCTACCAGTGGGAGGGCTCTAAAGAAATAATGATGCTTCCTCCCCCAGCCGCTGTCAATCATCAAATACTCCTCATTCAGGAGTTGGAGGTAGAGTGAGCATACCCCATCTGTGCCAGAACCTGTGGTTGGCTTGAACTTATGCAGGTCTTGAGCAGCTTGACCACATCTGTTATGAGTTTGCAAGTGAGATAGCCATGTCCAGGTGGCATCATTTTACTGTGATCTTCCTTTCCCTCCCTGAATCTTGAGTTAATGATGATAATGTGCCATTTAAAGCTGGCTGTCAGTCTACTAGTCTCAACATTTTACTCATGTCTTAACCAGCAGCCTACAGTTAGATTGCTGTTCAAGGTTCTACATGCCCAATAAGTAAGCTGACAAAGTATTTAAAACTTACAATGAAAAACATTACACATACTCTTTCAAAAAAAAAAAAACCATGATTACTTATTTACCATTATCATTGTTATTGAGTCTATTTTCCATCTAACCCTGCAAGAAATTTTTTCCTGGCTGTCATAAAATTTTATGAATGTTATCCCAGTAGTTTTGCAATATTTCACTAGTTGAAGTAATCGAAATAAACAATTTTATGTTATTGGATATCAGGAGTCTTAAGAGAAACTGTTCCATAAAATCATATTAAAAAATATATTATTTTCTAACAACAAATTTTTGATAGAATTAACAGGTCCAAGGGTACAGATGTAATGTTGGACATGGATGGTAAGTGTACTTGTTGTATTATGTGAATTTTCCCCTTCTCCCTCAGGGCACCCTGCTTTTATTTTTATTCTGTGTGTCTATCACCTTCTGTTTGGTCACCCATTTTCAGGGATGGTTGCTCTGTCTTTGAGTCCACAGCTTGGGCAAGTCACAGTGATTTTTACCCCCTTGCTAAGTTACTAGCTTAGAAAAAGAATACGATTCTGTTCCTTTCAACACAACCAAGAGTCCTCAAGAATGGCTTCTTAGATTTTTTTGAGGTCAATGAAGAATTTAATGGTCTTTTTCCCCCTTTCTTTCATTCTTGGCCATTGTTGAATGGAGGCATAACTCATAGAACAACAATAGTTAGTATACAATTCATTTGATTTGATAAAATCCCTAAAAAGAACAAGGGGAGAAAGGTTTACTCAGCTTGTGACTTGATGGTACTTCAGGGCAGGAGAGGGATAGTGGAAAATAGCTTTTGGCTGCTATGGCAGTGGACCAAAGCTCTTTGCTCACACATGATCAGGAGGATCAGAAGGCAAAGACTAGACAGGAAGCAAAGTCAAGAGATTTACATCAGGGCCTTCTCCCCAGTGACCCACTTCTTCCAATTCTGCTAATGGTTCCTCTTCTAAAAGTTTCCATAATTTTCTAAAACAAACTCACTACCCAGCCTTCTGATGTTCAAAGACATGTGCCTTTGAAGGACATTTTAGATTTAAAACATCAGAGGTGGATTTCATGAGATGATGATGGCCAGAACTAACTGACACTAGCATAGCCCAGAAAAAAAGAAACTCAGCCCGTAAATGTGTTGAACAACCAAATGAACCAAGGCTTAAGAGTCTCTCCAGGAAATCTCTTCATGTTCAATCACAAGGTCTAAACCTTTTTGGTTGTTACTAAGAGAAGTGTATTGGGCCTTTTCCTGTGTATAACTATGAACATGAAAAATGATTAACCATATCAGACAGTAAGTTTTTTGAAAGGTTGAAACAATTTTTTTTTCTTTCAGAAAGAATGGTAACTCAATCTCTGGGCTTAATAACTAGAATCTTAATCTTGTAAGCCATATAAATCTAAATCCTCCAGTGGCAAATCCTGGCAGAAACACCATTGAAACTGGGAGATGCTAGCAGCTACATCTTGTCCTTCTGCTATCCCTGTCCAAAAAGCCCCTAACTCTCTCCTGCTTCCTCTCTTCCTCTGTCTAACCCAGAAGTCCCGCCTACTCACCTAGTGATTGGTCCCTTTAGTCATTCAGGGAAAGGTTCACAAGAAGTCACCTGAGTAAGTGACTCATCCCTCATTCCCGACAACCCCACCTGGGAAAGCAGAATTAACATCAAAATGCAGGCAGCACCAGGGCCATCCACAACACTTCCCCCTTTCTGTTCACTTAAAAGACTCTTCTATCTTGAATATAAATTGAGCACAACTATTACCATTTTGTAATTTATAAAGTACAAGATAGACCTAACACTCAGTCCATCATTTTTGTCAATAAAATAGAACACTGTCATCTATCACCAGTGCGTTAATATGTCTAATATGTCAGTTTCATTGGAATACATGAAAACACAAGTATACTTGTGTGTGTGTGTGTGTGTGTGTGTGTGTGTGTGTGTGTGTGTGTATGCCTATGCGCACATAGGTATATTGTTGGAACATACATATATTAATTTCTGTTAAATTATCTAAGTATGCCAATTGTTGGGGCTGGTTCTGCAGTGGTTTTCCAAACCACAGGGAGTAGAGTTTTGTTTTTGGCTTTGTTTTAATGTGGATCTGCATATTATAGATAGTCCAAGTGATTTGCAAAGATTTGAGTAATGACATAAGAGGTTGATGACAGGTTGAAATAATAACCCATTTTATTAAAAAAAATTCTTTGTTATTGTGACCTGTGACCACACTCCAACCCTTAATCATTTTCCTTGTTATTTCATAGCTGAACCTTTGATGTGTTTTTATGGGCTCTTACTGAAAAGGAGAAACCATAGTTCTCATGTCTTGGAGAACAGTGACTGTGGAACTATAGCTTAGATTTCTTTGGTTGGTACTAACCAGATTCTAAAAAATGATTTAGGGTGATAATGCAAAGACATCTTTAAAAACCATTTCCAATTGTTTGTGTTGAATTTCTAAAGTTCAAAATTTAAGACAGTGGTAACTAGAGGTAGAATATAAATGTTATCTAGCAAAACAAATAAATATGAGGGAGCTTGGAGTGCTATTACTCTGGGGGGAAGTAAGAAAATATAAATGAATGAAGTCTTGACTGGTGTTTTAAGGTTTTTATTTCTTACTGTCCAAAACATTTTCCTTTATATTTTCAGATGCAAATAATATTTGGACAAAAGACTTTTCAAGCTGTAGAATACAATAAAGGGTATTTTATACATAGTACCAAGGAATATAGATTCATGGCCTTCCGGGGGGAGGGGGCCCTTGCATTAAGAAGATGCAACTCCTGTTTGATCATGCCAGTAGCAGATCTGAACTTCTCTGGGATATTCAGGATTCAGCACTGTGACATTTCCTGCCTTCCTCCTGGTCCAATCCAGTTAACCTGGCTTGTGGCTGCATAGTCCAGATGGAGAGGACTAATTACCTCCCACCCAAGAACACAGAGGGCTGATATGGCACCCAGCAATGCCCATTGGTCTTCTGCTTTTGAATAGGAAAGAGTGTGGTGCCAGGCCGTGGCCATTCACACCAATCAGCTTTGTTGGTCTAGGCTGAAGACACGTGCCACTTTCTCCATATTTACAGATGGGCTGGCTTGGTACCTCAGGAAGGACACCACTGCTAGGATGTCCCCTTTCCCTACTCTCCCACCCCCAGTTTGATTCAAGAAAGACCCAAATTTCCTAGCTCATAGCACTGGGTGATTAGACAAACTTTGTGCTGAGAAGCCCCATGAATCTGTAATTTACTGCTACTATGAAGGCTTCTAGAGATCTTCCTGTTTATCCCCCATGTACATCAGGATCTGTTCACTTCCTGTTTTAAACGTAGCAGCTTGACTACCTCTGATACAAAAACACAGAATGCTATTTATCAGCTCTGAAGGATAGCAAGTTTCTGGATTTCAAAATTTCAAAAAGCCTGTCCAGTTCCCTGCATAGAGAATCTCTACTGCTACAATACAATCCTAAGCTCATTGAGTGAAGGGCTGTGCTCTTATTGCCTGTAGGGAGCAGCAGGAATGTTTTTTGTTTTTGTTTTGTTTTTGGTTTTTTTTGCCTCCGTTTTGCTTGAGTGCATGATCTGAGCTATTTGCAAATATTTGCATAATCATTAGCCATAGGATATGCAATCGACCCCCACATTGGCTTATTCTAAAACAAATGGGGAGAAAAGATGACAGTGGTTTTGGACACATGTTCTCTCTAATACCCACTTTAGACCCTTTTCTCTACCCCTGTGAAGGCTTTGAGTCACCTATTCCGAGAACATCTGTTTATTTAATGGGTCTACTATTTGTAATTTTCTTTTTTTATTGACTTTAAAGTCAGCCATGTTATCCATTTGGGCCTGAAGTCACTGTGTTAAGATGGCACTGGGCAACCCATGAAACTTGCTCTCACTTCCAACAGTACAGCATCCTCTGCTTATGGCATTTGCTAATCGCCCATGAGATCCTGAGGACAAGGTCTCATCCTATGTCTTTAGTCTTTGAAATATAGTTTCTTGCTTATGATCCAGCCAAAATACCTGTGATATCCTATAAGACATGTCCATTTCTAGAACAGAGCTAAGTAGAGATTGAGTTGATTTTCAGAACTGGGGCCCTGAGTGGTCTTTCTACTAAAATATGCAGTTGGAAGATTCTTTAACCTATAAAATTGGTGGTAGTGGCTGGTTCCTTGGCAAATGGCATGTTTTGCCTACTTCCAAATCTTACATTCTACTATGGGCCAGGTGCTCAGAGACTTGCTTGTACTCTGTGTGTTTGGAGTGTGGAAACAGGTAAATGTGTCTTTAATGATTAAGGTTGTGACTTTCCATGGTGTTACTCTCATCTGGACACTCTTACCTCAGAGTAAGAAGTGGAGCTTGGAGGGTGTGTACTTAGCATCATGAGAGAGAGAGAGAGAGAGAGAGAGAGAGAGAGAGAGAGAGAGAGAGAGAGAGAGAGAGAGAGAGAGAGAGAGAGAGAGAGAGAGAGAGCAAAGTCTTAACTGAGCTAGAAACATTATTTCTTCAGGTGTGTCCTCTGACCTCCACAGGTTATTCCTGGCCAATACTTTGGAGATTATTTTTAGGGAGACATTTCTTTTGTCACACTAGAGTCTTTGGTAGTTGTACCATTCTTGTGCGGTGTATGCAGGCAAGCTAATAACAAACACAGTGAAGAAAAGGACTGAGGAGATAATGCTGGGCAAATTTAAGAGAGCCTTTTGCAGAACTTCTTTCAAGCTTGAGGTACAGATCCTGTTTCCATCATCCCTACTTCCACGTCTTGGCTTTGTTTTCCACAGTGTTGGACTTCTGGTAGTTTCCTCTGCTAAAAGTTGCTGAACCGTCCTGAAGAAATGCCTTCTCTCATCAGCTCAATCCTCTTAACTCAGAACTTGGGGAAGTGGAGAAACTGTCTCTCCTGGCTGACAGGAGCTGACTGGGTAACAGAGCTGGCAGCTGCCAGGTGAGCCCGAGTGTTTTTGCCAAGGGGATGCACTGAAGAGAATGTTCATTCACACCTGCCCTGTGGGCTTCTGATTTGAGTGCAGGCCTGGCCTAAGCCCCAGAGCAGACAACTCTTATCTCTTTCCTAGGAATACCCAACAAGAAAATTTATTCGGAGATCTCCACCTTACTCTTATTACATATAATGCACAGTGCTTGAATGAGCTCTCTACCTGCCTGCTTCTAAATGCCACCTTCACCTCCAAGGAGAGACCCACAAGTCCTTGCAAGAGCTTCTTGGCCTTGGGAGATGCAGTAGCTTCATTCAGATTCCAGCAAAGAGGAATTGGCAGGGCATGAATAAGGGCAGAAGGTAATTGAGGAGCTGGGGCTAGTTTCAAGGCAGGACAGAGCCCAGCTCTACGAGCCGAGCTGGAAGCAAGTTACAGTGTGTGCCAGATGTCATAAAGAGCTGCTGAGCTAGTTGGGCTTTCTGGTGCTCCGGAGTAAATCAATCACAGAGTTGCAATTGCTGCTCTGTCACAGACCCGGAGCTAATGCGAGTTGCCCATCCCCCAGCCCACCAGTGCCACCTCCGAAGCCAGTAGTGGGAGGCGAGGAGTCCACAGAGCCGATGCCAGGGGCAAGAAACAAAGGGGACTCTTTTTCAACATGGAGAAAAGCCCCAGAGTGAATACAACCCTCAACAGCTGTGCTCTCTTTCCCATGGCGGCTGGACGTGTTGGGGGTGCTAACTGTGAAACTGGAGAGCTTTTCAGATTCAAGCAGCCATGTGCGGGCGAGCAGGGGTGAAACTTAGAAACAGCAAGTAGCAAAAAATGCTTTGTCTCCGGAGAAAAAAAGTGAAAGAAAACTGAACAGAGGTAGAGAGCCGAGGACGGAAGTGGCGTGGTTGACCCCTCTTGTGTGCTAGCTCAGCAACTTGATCGGATCATACTTGAAACACACAGTACAGTGATACGGCCTTTAAAAGAACAGCTCTTATTTATGGAACTATTGCTGGGTTCCAGACACATTATGGGAGGTTGACCTATGCCGGTTCGTTGCATCCAGACTAAAGGCTGAGAGCTAGCTTAGTTGGTAAAGCACTTGCTGAGTGAACACAAGTGGCAGAGTACAACCCATAATCTGCATAGAAAGCCGGGCAGCTGGAACTGGAAATCTCACAGCTGGGCAAGTGGAGGGAGGTGGATCCCTTCAGGTCTCTGGGCAGCCAGCAGAGCGAAACTGGTGAGTTCTGGGTAAGGAAAAACCCTGTCTTAAAACAAGGCAAACAGTGTCTTCAAGAATGACCTTCAAGGTTGTCTTTTGGTCTCTATAAGCACGTATATATCCCACATACACATATCCACATACCTGTACAAAACATGAATATATATGTACTAACAAATAAAAGCTTGTAAAAAGAATGTGTGTGTAGCTATCGGGAGGGGAGGCGTTTTCCAAAGCTACCGAAGCTTCCTTCAAAGCCCAAAACGTCCACTTGGGCCCCTGAACTTCTCAGTTCTGAGATAGGTTCTTTAGAAGATTTTACAGAGTCAAGAAAATACAATGGTCAAGAAAATACAATGAATCAAAGTTAAGCAGCTTGGAAGTCAAAATGAGAATATTCCCTGGGAGCCAGAGAGAGGGACATACATTGGACATATGGTCACAGATTGAAGTTTTCCGTTTTCTCTCTGTGTAATAGCCCTGGCAGACAGCTAATAAAGAAAACATATTGCAGAAAGGAATCTTCCCCTTCTCCCTGAGCATGTGACATGGATTTCTGGTAGCAGTGGAGTTTGGTGACAACTAACAATGACCTGACAATGGACAAACTCAGCCCTTCTCCTCTTAGTGGAATGAACATGCCAAGAGTCCTGAGCAAGTCCTTTTGAGGATGGATCGACTTCATCCCGAGGACTTGTCAGAGATCCTTTCCCCAACCAGGTATGGGGTCGTTCCATTTATGGAATACGTTGGGATGCTTTTCAGAGAGATAGATGCACTTGTTGAGTGTCTATACAAAAACAGAGGGAGCTCTGTTGCAGGCGATAGTAAAACTTTCAGCATGGAAAAACCTTCCTTCACTAGCCTGGGGAGTGGAAATCACTTCTGAATGCAAGTGATGGGAAAACTCATTTCTGCCAACAGAAAGCCTCCAGGTTCCTTTGGATGCTTCTGTTTCCATCTATTTCAACCAAGGTAAAGGACTGCAGAGCATAGCTCCGTAAGGTAGCGTGTGATCCGTAGAGGCCTTTAGCAAACTGCAGAAGGAGAAGAGAAGTCTGTTCAGACATCACAGCCTCTTTGGTATGCCTTGCCTCAGAGAGAGCACGAGAGCAGCTGCTTGTGCTCAAGCCTGTTGAGTCTCTACACTCTCTTACTGAGAAATTCACAGGCTTTGTACCAACAGTTTTTCTTGACAATCCTCCGCTCCCAAGGGCCTCTCGGTTTTTGAACCAATGTATTACGAGCACTTTGTGTAGTGTTTGACAAGTTGTTTAAAAATAATTTTTCAAGTATATCAAGGTCTGTACATTATATAGCTGCAAGGAGTGAGTTTTTAAATATTAGAAAAACGTCATCTTCTAAAGTATTGTTTCCCCTCAGCAAATTAAACCAAGTTATCATATGACAGAGAAATTCTACACCTAGTTACGTATGCTTGTACACAAATACTCATTGCACCATTCATAACAGCCCCAATGAGACAACAAAGCACATGTCCTGGGGTGGCTGGATAAACACAATGCCTGGGCGCAGCCACACAATGGACTGTTATTCAGGCATAAAAAGGAACGAAGTGTTGACACATGATACATGAAGGAACTCTGGGGACATTAGGTCAAAAGAACGAAGCCAGACATGAAAGGTCACATTTCCTATGATTCCACTCACATGACATACCCAGAAGGGAATAGTTACAGAAAGTACACGGGTTGCTCTCTGGACTGGTGGGGGGAAGGAACTGAGGAGTGAGCACTAATAGGAGGTAGGGTTTGCTTTCAGAGTAAAAAAAAAAAATAGTTTGGAATTAGTGGGGATGGTTATAAAACACGTGGGTATATTTAAAGTGCTGACTCTGATATTCAAGGAGGGTAAATTGCCTAAGACTACATCAATAATTTCAAAATTGAGTAAAAAAAGGAAGAATTGTCATCCTCATCTTTGAGACTTTCAGATGTCTTATAGGCACAAGAAAATACAGTGTACAACCATGGGCTTGTAGCAGTCAAACTCACACTCAATGAGATAGCAAGGCATTGGCTCTTGATTTTAAGAGCATTACCCCTGAGGCCAGGTTGCCTGGGTTTCAAACCTGAATCCCCACCTGTAGCTGGATGAGTAGCAAGTCCCTGCACATCTCTGTGCATCTCCTTTTCCACCAGTGAAAAGAGAATTCTAATAGCTGTCTTTCAGAGTTAAGTTAGCTACATGTGATTACTGTACATTATTTTCTGCCATTGTCAAAATCATCTTACTGAGAGGCACAAAGTAAGCAGTGTGGTGGCTTATTTTCAAAATGCTTGTAGCCTAAGTTATAGAATTGGCATTTGTTTCTTAGTTATATGTCATTTACCACATATATTTAATTGTATCTTTGAGCTGATTTTTTTTTCCATTATGCTTAAGAACTAAGTGCAGTAGCCTTGGTCCATCTTTCTGCTTGTCTATTACCCAGGACAGTCTTCCCAAAGAGTCTTTGTGATTAAATCACAGCTTGAAGTTCTTCCCTCTCAAGGGAGGGACTACCGAGAAAGTTTCAAGGCTAAACTACAAATCTACAAAGGGTACCCACCTATAATTCCCCCATAGATTCTTTGGTGCTTTGGGAATTCTTGGCAGTAGCCAGTGTCTCAGACTTCTCATTCTCTGTGAATGATAAAACCACAGTACAGAGAGAGTAGAAGCAGTCCACATGGCGCCCAGGCAGAGCGGGGAGTAGAAATTTAGAGTGTTGTGTCAATGAGGAGATAGTCCCAGGAACTATTTTCTGATCCAGAATGGAGCCCTCTGTAAGAGATAACGAAAATTTATCTCATTATTTCCATATACAGGGGTGTTTTTCAGCTTTGTGGCCCTAATTAGCAGTAACTAATTAATCCTCAAACACTTTAATGGGGTTGGGAGAAAGGAAACAGAACCATAGAAAAAAGTAGTTGTCAACTGCCCTGGGAGGAGTTGAGATAGATTACGTCCCAAGATTTTCCAGCTGCCTGTTGGTCCTTGAGAGACAGTGTCCCACTTCCTGTTTGGAAACTTTGGCAGACATTCTCCTAGGCCACCAAGTGTATGTTTGTGTATTTTCTGAGAGTAAATTTAGTATGATGGTCTGGTCTTCTTTCATGGTTATTTTCAGGGCAGTGATAACGGAGTGGAATAAACAAACAAACAAACAAACAAACAAACCTACCTCTCCAGGGAACACCAATGAATTTCAATACTACTTCAATCCATCTGCAAAGGGCAAACTGTTTAGAGTTCTCCCTGCCCTGACTCAACTTAGAAACCCCAAACCCAACAGGAAGCGTAACCATTTTGACTTGGCAAAGTGAACCAAACACCATGCACCTGCAAACCGGGCTCCCCAGCGGGAGTAGCTGAGGCCAGAGGATCAGTCTGTTCTCAGCTTCTCCTCCAAAATCTGAATTCTGCAAATGGAAAAAATGTACATGCACACACACACTCTCACACTCACGCAGGCACACACACACACACACACCCCACTATTGGATTAAAGGAAATCCTTGCCATGGAGACTAAACACACAACTTTAATTAACTCATCATTTTCTAATTAACATCCCCTGAGCCCTGTGCATGGGCAGCTTATGTTGTAGAATGTGCCTGCCATCCAGCTTTTCCAAACGGTTTTGTAAAATAGAGTCTTGTTTTCATAAACATTCATTATGGAAAGTTTGAAAATATTTTTTAAAAAAGCGGGAGGGTGGACGACTCAAAAAATCATCATTTCCTCAAACGCATTTACTATTGGAGTATTTGCTTTTGCCCTTTGTGTTGCTCTTAATATTAGCAGCACCACTCAGAACTGAGACAACTGGATGTGCTAAAGAACCTTTGAGACCTTTTCACTATGTGAGCCTTTCACCATTTTGATATCTAAACGCTGCATACGTATCATAGACGACATCTGCATATGCAGAGTAAAGGGGCTGACATTTCCTCAAATATTATTGCTGTTTCTATTCCAGGCAAACTTCGGAGTTGAGGAGCTCACATGTGTAAACTTCCTGATGGCATTTTCACTGTGACTTAATTCAAATAAGGATTTTAATCTGTCTTCGTCAGTTTCTTCATGAAAAATTATAACTGCGTCCCAGAACTGACAGACTTGGTCTCCAGGACGATTTTTGTCTTACTGCTTTTAAAATACATAGTTACATGACTGAGTTATCATTTTTTAAAAAGTGGGATAGAAAGGAAAAAAGTCTTTTCTTTTGTCAGTAAATTCCTTTCTGAGAGGGTATTTAGTCCAATTAATATTTTATGAATGTGCTAGAAAGTAAATCCATGAAAATAGTTTGAGTTTCTTTTCTTCAATGTCTGTAGGGTAAGCTTGTGAGGGGAAAGTATTCAGACTTCATGTTCTATAATTTCTGCCATGCTGCCCTTGAAGACGATTACCCCCATTCACTTGTCTATTAACAGTGAATGAAAAATTCTGTTTTCTCTCATAGAGTGCTATGGAAACTTAATTTGGTGAAGAACACAATTTCACTGTGACTTTAATTTCTAGTTCCCTAATTACCAGTGAAGTGGAATGTGTTCTCTTATATATTTGCATTTGGAATTTACTTTTCATAGTTATTTGTTAATCTTAAACTGGGTTTCTTTCACTTCATCTTTTTATATGTTGTATAGAGTTAGGTGGGCCTCTATCTCCTGCTTCCTCTACAGATTGCTTTCTTGCAGGCACCTCCTCCTCTCTTAAGATTGTCTTATTAATTTTCCTCATTGACATCTGTCATAATTTCCATTTCTCCTCCCATTTGCTTTGATTTCTACCGACTGAATCATTGGCTTCCTTCTATAAATCCAGAGGCTCAGGACCATTGTATCTTGTTTCTTCTTTGAAAATATGCACCTTCTCTCTCATAAGCCTGCTTCTATTCCGGACTCCACCAGTGTGTCTGGTTTTCAGTACGAGAGGAGAACACTGACCTTCTTATGGATAGTTAGGGAATCTTGGTACCCAAGATTTTCTTCATCACTCACACTCATATCCTATTAGAGAGAAAAAAAAAAAATGGAAATCAACACAGCAATTGCCAGGAGACAAAGGAATGTGACTTTCTCAAAAGTGGTAGGTGTGGTCTGAGACTCAGGCCAGGCTCTCCCACTACTGAAGAATAGACATTGGGAGACTCAGTAGCCGTTACTGTTCTATATTAAAGGATTTTTCTCCTGTTTTTGCAGGATGTTCTTGCCTGGGATGGGATTTAATCTTTACTGTATATGTTTTAAATCATCTGCAGAGATTGTTGTGAGTTTTGCTCATGAAGATAGGCAGGTAGAAAACTGTTAGGCAAGCCTTCCTTTTATTTGGGGGTAAGGTGTTATTAGAAGGTGTTTTCTCGACAATGACATTGTTATGTTAAAAGTGTGAAATCTGAGATTTTTTTTTTCTTAGTTAAAAATCCAAGTCCTTTTTGTGATTCAAACCCTGGTTAATTATAAGTTATTATCCAATTATTCAGTTATTTAAAGCTTTAAAAACAAACCAAGATAAGACTCAAAGCAGCTCAAGAAGAATCCCCTTATCAAAGAGAAGACTGTTAGCGTTTTCATTATCCTCCCCCCTTGTTCATTGGATTCTTTATCATTCAACATCATTTTAGTCAACTAAGTAATTGACACTTTACTTTTCCTTATAGATTAATATGTCGGCATTTTCATAATTATATGAATTAAATCGGCTATTTAGAAAGAAACTACTCTTTACATTAAATAGCAATACAAATGGTTGGTAGCTGGGTAGGCGCTTGAGCCTTTAAGCTGGTTAGGACGAATGGGATACCCAGGTGAACTGCGTTCTAACTGTACTTTCTTTAAATGCCTTCCTAACGATCCCCAATAGCACTTATCTATGACTTCATTATTCTCACCTGAATCAGATTCTCTCCTTTAATTTACAATTTCTTATATCCACTCATATTATTACCAAATGAATCAATCTCCTGATTCGGTCCACTCCAGAAATAAAGCATCACCACCTCCTTTTAAATTACTTGCTTGTCTTGTTGCTGAAATGTGTGCTCAGCTGACTTTCTTTTATTTAGTCCAAGCCCTATTAACACCATGCTGGAATGGTATTGCCCACACTTAGGGTCTTCTCACTTCAGATAACTAAACTTGGCAGTCCCTCCCAGGCACACCCAGGAGCTTGTCGTTTTAGATCATTCTAGGCCCTATCAGGTTGATGGTATTAACCATCACCACTTTATAGGGTTATAATTTGTCTTAGCTTCTAAGTCACTCTCTAAAAAGTTTGGGGTTATAAGTTTATCTTCTGAGATGAAATTTTGGATAAATTAGCCAACTAAACCATTCCAAAACCAATTAGAATTACATAAAAATTAAACATTAATTTTCACAAAACTGGCATTTTTATATCAATAAATATTGCAATGGCAATAGGTGATATCATTTAGTCTGTTTAGATTGATTCTATTCTTCTGGTAATTCTCTGTAAGAAGATCTACACTTTTTTATTGATTTAATTTCCAAATTTTATATCTGTGTTCATATATCCACATATATACTCACAGTAAGTGAAGTATTTTTTTCATCCATTACATTCAATTTATTTGTACATTTGGGACCAACTCTTTCACTAAAGCAGCTTATATAGTTTCCATCGTTTTGTTTTTTCTTGAGAGTTCCAAGTAGGCAGCAGTAATCTTTCTTGACATTAGATATTTTCGTGCTTCTATTTTCTTGACTATGCCAGACTTACTCAGTTTCCAGATTCTTCTCATCTGGATCAGAAAACTGTCACTCGTGGCATCAAAGTCTGGAGAAAGGGCCAAGATGATGGCGAGGTAAGGGGTCTGAAGATGCCAAATGTAAGGGGTGTCAAAAACGCCACAGTTAAGATAAGTCAAGTTTTAATGGAATAGTTTAAAGAGAAAATAGCAAGTACCTAAAGGAATGAATGCAAACTGAATGCAGAAACCCATACGGGGGCTGAAGAGATGGGGGCTCAGTGTGAAGTGAACTTGCTGCTCCTCTGGAGGACCCAAATTTGGTTCCTAGCTGCTGCAGTGTGGCTCACAAACCCCTGTAAGCCCAATTCCAGAGGATCTGATGCCCTCTTGGCTTCCATGGGTATCCACATACATGAACAAAACACCAAATATTTAAACAGAAGCAAGATCAGTAAATGAATGTTAGTGAGAGCTCCCAATGAGAGCCTTACATATTCTGCTCACAGGGTGAGTCATCTTCGGGAGAATAATTGTCATCCTTGACAGAGCACTGTGATCAGTCATGTAAGATTAACACAACAGCGAAGTGCAATTTCCAAAAGGCCGTCAGGGCACAGTTCCCCCAAACAGTTGTCTGCTGTGCAAAACGTGCATCATTCTCCTATTCTTGCCCCCAACTCCAACTCAAACTGCAGTCCTTTATCAGGGCTGCACCTCTAAGGTCATACCCATGTACCAGGTCCCTCACTTCCGGTTATACCATCCACTCAAAGCTATCTCTTCTACACAGAAGGAACATGAACACCTATAAGCCCAATCTAAGAGGATTTGATTTCCTCTTGACTTCCATGGGCATCCACATACATGTGGCGCGCGCGCGCACACACACACACACACACACACACACACACACACACACACACACACACACACATACACATACACACACAAAAGAATAATACAAATGAATGTAAAAAAAAAACCCTATGATGAACAAAATACCTGTAACATGAAAGACATTGATAAAAAAATTTTTAATGAGTTAAAAAAGTCTGTCAGAGATGGGGCATAGTTCAATAGAGAGTGGTATTCAGTTGCCTAGCATTCTTGAATCCCTGGGTTCAATCATCACCATCCCAAATAAGACAGGAATCAATGAATGCTGTGAGGGAATGCAGAAATGGAGACAAGGAAAGAAGAGAGAAAGAAAGAAAGAAAGAAAGAAAGAAAGAAAGAAAGAAAGAAAGAAAGAAAGAAAGAAAGGAAGGAAGGAAGGAAGGAAGGAAGGAAGGAAGGAAAGAAAGAAAGAAAGAAAGAAAGAAAGAAAGAAAGAAAGAAAAGAAAGGGAAGAAGAAAGGGAAATGACTATAGAAAACAAAGTAAGCCTGGGTCCTGTTTTGAAAAAATCCTTGGGATGTATAGTTTGCAGAAAACAATCACAGAAAGGTCACAATCTTTTCTTTCCTTAACTGATAATTTTTAATTCTTTCAAAAAGTATATCTAAGTCAGTTTTTCTTATTCCAGTTTCATTGGCTTTGTCTGGCTGGTGAAAATTCTTCCTAAATGAAATGGATTGTAGTTTGTTAACATTTTAATAGAAATTTAAGTGAATTATATTTAATATACTTGTTAGATGAATTTAAATATACTAATTTTATGTATATTTTATTTCTTTTTCCTTCTGTGATGGCTAGTTTTCTTTGTCAATTTGACATAACCTAGAATCATCAGGGGGAGAGATGGTCAATGAGAGATTGCCTACATCAGATTGGGCTTTGGACATGCCTTTCGAGGGGTTACCTTGGTTTCCATAATTGATATAGAAATACCCAGCCCACTGTAGGTAACACCATTCCCTAGGCTAGGCCCTGAACTGTTTAAGAATGAAGAAAGCAGAAAACAAGCAAACAGAGTTTGTGCATTCATTTCTCTTTGCTCTTGACAGTGCCTAGTGTGACTAACTGTCTCAAGATTCTTCTGTGATTTCCCTGCAATGATGGATTGTAACCTGGCATTTGGTTATAAACCAAATAACCCTTTTCCTCTTCTACATTGCTTTTGGTCTGGGTGTTTTAACACAGCAAAAGAAATGAAACTGCACTATCACCTACTTTGTTATTGGTGTCTGTTGGGTTATATGGCTATTTTCTATTCCACTATATTAATTATAACTTATTAATTTCTTAGTGTTTGTCCTAGGGAATAAATGAACAACTGAATGTAGTTGGGATTGATGCTTCCTTGCAAAGAGCTTTGTTCAGGACTCAGCTGTGGTTTTCGTTAAGGACACCTTGTCCCCAGTTAGCCCTTTGCCCTTGTTTCTTTCCTGTTTTTTTTTTTTTTTTTTTCCTGCGTCCTTTGACCATTTGTCTCTGAACTGTCTATGTCCCACTTTAAGTTTGTTAAACATCCTGAATGTATAGATTGATATGTTTTGTTAACTATGAAACATTTTTGGCTACTCTTCCTTTACATACATCTTGTCCCGTTTCTCATTCCTGTCTTTTGAGGGTCTCCACTGTCCGGTTGGTGTGCTGGATGGTGTTGCACTGGGCTCTGGAGTACTGTGCATTATTCTTCATTCTACCTCTCTCTGTTCCTCAGACTGAATGTTCTCATGGACTTACCTTAGATTTGCTGATTCTTTCTTTTAACAGTTCATCTTTTGCTTAGCTAAAACCCTTGTCAATTATGTCTCTCCAGCTCTTCTTATGATTTTTATATTGTTGACATATTAGTTGATATATTGCCCTAATACAGTGTTCTTCCTCTTGAATATTTAAAGATGGGTATGGGGGTGAACATCTATAATATTAGTAATTAGGAAATAATAGTGATGTTCATGGTTATTCTCATCTACATGAGTTCACGGCTAGCGCAAGTGATATGAATTTCTATCGCAAACCCCCAACCTCCCCTAAACTACAGGAATGATACCTTGATATTCCTTTGTATGCTTTCCACTTTTTTGTTTTTACTGGAAAGTCAGCACTTCATTCTTTTACATCTAGCTTTACTGACGCATAGTTAACATTGCAGAATTTGATATATTTAGTGTACAGCATGTTTTGACACATGAATACCTTGTGAAATGATCACTATTATTAAGCTAATTAATATATAAAGTACCTTATGTAGTTAGTGGCATGAGTATTGTGACAACATTTGGGATTTATTTCCCAGCCAGTTTCCACTCTATAACACAATATTATTAACTACGATCACCATGTTGTTCATTAGGTCTCCAGAGCTTAGTCACTATATATTGATGAACAAAATTGACACATTTGCATTGTCTATTCTCTCATTAATAGTCATTTGGGTTGATTCTATATCTCTGCTTATTGCAGTAATACCACAGTGAACCCAGGCCCGTAGATAGCACTTCAAACGGTAGTTTCAGCTCCCTAAACTTATACCTCGAAGTGGACTATCTAGAGCACGTACAAGCTTCTCTTTCCTATCCGTCCCTCTGGGTCCACACAGCCCCTCACTTAGACTGGACATTATTGAACCTAGGGGCTTAGGGGATACTAGGTAAGTTATCTACCAGTGCACGATTTTTTTTATATCAATTCTAATAGTTACCAAATGGCATCCAGTTGTGTCTTTGATTTGAATTTTTCTGATTATTAGTGGTGATGAGCATCATTTTTTTTTAACAGTCATATAAGTCCTTTGATTATTTTAAAATCTGGTCATTTGCTTGCTATTGGTTTTTTTGATTTCCTTATCTATTTGGACACAGACCCATAATTATCCATCATTGCATGCATGTTTAAAAATATTTTCCCATTTGCTATTTGTCTCTTCACTGTGCTACTTCCTCTAGTCTGCAAAATCATTTTCATTTGATTTCATCTCGTTGGCCACCCTCTGCCTTTTTTTTTTCTTTGTTGTCTATGTCTTAGTTGGAGTCACACCTAAATCTAAGAAGACAAAGTGGACACACACCAGTGCCACAAGGCTTTCTCATGTTTTCTTCCAGTAGTTTCTGGTCTCACACCTAAGTTTTTAAATAAACGTGTGTGTGTGTGTGTGTGTGTGTGTGTGTGTGTATTTCTTGTTTTTCCACAAACTGCTGAGATGATATGGTAGGGGATAGACAGTCTTTTCGTTCAGTGCTGTTGGGAGGGGTTCACCTGTTTAGAGCACCCACAACCACACAGCTTACTTTGTGTAGCTCTAATTCCAGGGTATCCGAGACCCATCTCTGGCCCCTGCAAGTAATATATATATCTATATATATATATATATCTATATATATATATTTAGAGAGAGAGAGAGAGAGAGAGAGAGCATGCTGGCTTCATTCTTCTCAGTATTGACATGTAGTTTTCCCAATACCACTCATAAAAGTAAAAAACAGTGCGAGCATGAATGTTTTCCTACTTGTATGTATGGAACACATATGTGGGTCTAATACTTGCAGGGGCCAGAGAAGGGTGTCTTTAGTGTCACTGTGATGGTTTGAGTAGCTATGGCCTCCATAGATTCATGTGTTTGAATGCTTGGTTCATGAAGAGTAACACTATTAGGAGCTGTGCCTTGTTGGAGTAGGTACACCCCTGTTGGAGGAAATATGTCATTATGGGGGTGGGCTCTGAGGTCTCATGGCCAAGCTACATTCCTGTAAGTACCTGCAGAGGCCAGAAGTGATTCCCCTGGAACTCGAGTTTCAGACAGTTGTGAGCCACCATGTGGGTGTCAGGAACTAATGCGAGTCTTCTACAAGATCCCTGAGCCATATCTGCAGCTCCAGTAAGTTCTATTGATAAAAAGTTGGTCAATCACTCCAACACAATGGTGTTTTCAGGTTATCTAAAACTGACATTTCCATACTAAGTTTCTTTTTCCTACTTGGAATTTATCAAGATTTCTTAAATATCAGTGTTTCCGAGCTACTATGCTTGCACGTGTCTTTGGCAGAGAATATGCCATTAAACTTTATTTGTATTGCAAGGAGAGTATTGTTTTTGCAAAGAAATTAAATCTATTTTAAGCATGATTTTATTTGTATGTTTTCCACCATTAGATTGCTTGACTCTCTCCCAGTGGAGGTACCCAAACATTTGTGGTACATTCATGAACACTGCCTAAGCTTCTCTTGCTTTCTCTCGAAATCTGCAGTGAATTCAGGGGCCTTTCCTAACGTTAAGTTTCCTTACTTTCTCTCATTTCAATATAAATATTGTAAAATTTGTTCTTGTCTTCTACAGATATCCTGTTTTTGATTTTATTGTGGTTAATTAGAGGCTGTTAGAATATATTCTATTTGTGTGTATGTTCTCAAGCTTTATAAATATCTATTTAAACTGTCATCGCAATTATGAAGTGTATATGTTTTTGGGTACATAGCAGACTATAATTGGCAGTCTTCATCTTACAGAAAGGAAGAATTTAAAAGGATCTGATATGCAGGGCTAGCGGCTCAGTAGGTAAAGTCACTTGTCACCAAGACTGACAACTTCAGTTTACGTCCCAGGACTGACATGCTGGAAAGAGAGAACTGACTCCTGAAAGTTGTTCTCTAACCTACACATGTATTCCATAGAATTGCCTCTTTCTCTCCCTCTCTCTCTCTCTCTCTCTCTCTCTCTCTCTCTCTCTCTCTCTGTGTGTGTGTGTGTGTGTGTGTGTGTACAAATGGAGGGAGCTGGTTCCCTCATTCTCCCTGTGGGTCTGTGAGTCCAGGAGCTAGAACTCAGGTCTGCAGACTTGGAGGCAAGTGCCTTTATCCACTGAGCCATCTCATCCATCCATTTTTAGTATCTGAATGCAGAAAAAGTTTCCATTAGTCACGTTGTGATCAGAAAGGATGGAGAGTCCACGAATTAAGGGATGGGTAACTATGCTGTAGGACTAAAGCAAGGGCAATCCTCTAGATCTTGACTATAAAAACATGTTTCCATTTTACTACCAAAGGGAAAAATACCCTGTGAAGATTTTGTGTGAGAATCCTAAGAGTTGTGACAAACAAAATGTTTTATAATGCTTCATTTCAGTACCACTAAGAGGGGATTCTGTTTGATCATTTAGGTTATTGGTCTGTTTTATGATCATGTGGGACCTCTTCTTTCATCAACCTTCCTAGCCCCATCAGCATCCAGGAAAGAAGCTGTGTCCTTGGGAATAAAACCTTGATCTCCCTTACTTCCCTGTTCCTTGGGTAAATCTCATTAGCAAATCTGGATACAATTACCGCATGCAGTAGAAATGAGACAAATATTTTGTGAATTTTGCATAACTTTCGAACTTCCCATTTTGGCAGAGCCCACGACCAGCTACTACAGCTGTCAGGATGATTTATGACGTTCTTCAGCAAGCTGACAGCGAGTGGAGAAAAAAAACTCCACGCAAGAAAAATTTCTTATATTTATTCTACCCAGTTTAATACCTGATGAACCATGTTATAAGAACAATTCTTAAAATAGCCTTGAGGAGAGCATCTCTATACTTCCCAGGACATACAATCCATCATAGAAACACTCCTGGGGAGTACAGGGGAGACAGTGGCTCTGTTGTGAGTCTGATTCCATTACAGAAGAGACAGTGATTCGAGTCAGGACAATTAAAAACAGCAGGCTAATATACATTACATACTAGCTGGCTCTCCCACTTACTTCCTATTATCTTATTCTTCCAGTAAGCCTATATCCCAGGTGATGCTGTGGTCGTGTAAATAAGACTGTAGACAGGATGAGAGAGAGATCTGAGGGACATAAGGCAGGAGGACTTCCAGGGACACCAGAGAGAGGCAGAGAAGGAAAACAACTGGTCCTTGGTAAGGTCATCTGTGCTTTGTGAATTCTGAAACCCCTGACTCCTGGAGGCCATAATAAACTTCATGTAAATAAGGCATATAGCACTTATTGTATATTGGCTTGCTTGCATTGTCTCTTAAGGCTGTTTGACTTGTGAGCACCATTTCTTTTCACCTAGAGAGGTGTGCAACCAAACCCTCATAACCCTTCCTCCAGGGCAGTCAAGCTCTTGTAGTAACTGTTTTGAAACCTGACTGTAAACACATGAAAATCTGTTTCAGAGAATCGATTAACCAAACTAGCAAACAAATGAAGAACATCATCTTCTGTTTGCTTTATTTAGTTCCTAATCCAGCCAAGCATCCCATTTTCTGAAAGAGCAGGCTACACTCTCTGTCCTAGCTGTAGGCTTTGCTTGCTGGGCTTTGAAACATCCCTCTCTTGCTTCTGTCTGGTGCTCTTTTCTGCTCTTTGCTCTATGGATGGTATCTCTCTGACCTGTCTACTTAGAACCTGACCAGTCCTGGGGCTCACTTGTTTTTAACATTCCACCAAAACCTTCTTTAATTAGATATCAACAGTTCTCAAATTTGCATTTCTAATTCAGCACAATGATGAACTCTAGAAATTTGTTTTCCATTCTTTTTATACTACAAACATGATATTTCAATAAGATCTGGCATTCTCTTCCAAAGATTCTTTAATTTTTTTCCTAGTTGCTCTTTAAAAATAATTCTTGGAGAGTTTTGTCAAATGTGTTTTTGCATTTTGATCCCAGTGACCCCTCAACTCTACCCAGATCCACCCTTTTTCTATACTAACCCAACTTTATTTCATTTTATTTTTTAATCCTTCAAGACCAATTTTGCTCTGTCCTAATATCATTGACTCTGTGGTCTAGCTCCAGTGGAAGACATGGGGTGTCTGGCTCTGACCTCTAAATGCATGTGCCCAGGCTTGACCATCTCCATGCCCATGAGCATGCATTGTACACAGACAAGTGCACACACACCAAAAGAAGAAGATGAAGAAATGGATAAGAAGAGGGATGAGGGAAGAAGGGAGGGAGGGAGAAGGAAGAAAGGAAAGAAAGAAGAAAGGAAGACAAAGAAAAAGGAAGGAAAGAAAGCATTTCTGGTTGTGTTATTTTCCTGTTAAAAATCCTTGATAATTCTGTTGATTACAAGGCAGATTACCAGTTCTTTAGAAAGGGATAAAGCATTTTGAATAAAAATTTAGTTTGTCCTCTTTATCTAATCAGCAACCTCTCCCACTCTAGTCTTTGATCTACCTTAAGCCGATTTTTTTCCTTCCAGCTTTTCTTTATGTACACTCAATTTCCAGTTTTTAAAATAGTTTTGTTTTGTTTTCAGAATGTCCCCGACACCAGTTGTTCTGACATTCTAACTGCTTTATCTTTGAAAGTCTATTCTACCATCTTTTAGGACAACCTCCATTAAGATAGCACTGTGAGGTTAAATGACAAAATGACAGTTTGTGAATTTTTTGTCTGTTCTGTTACTACTTGCTAAAATGGTATATTTAGCCAAAGTTCATTTGGTAACATTAGCTACAAGCAGGTAATGTATCGAATCCAATTCCTCATTATATGAAGACATCACCCTTTGGAGAAGTCTCAAGCATGTGGCGTTAGATGGCTTAACAAAGCAGAGATGCGAACATCAAAGAGAGCCTACACATAACTCAGGTTGTTTATAGGAGTCAGGGATTTCAAATGCACACAGTAAATTGGTTGGGTTTTATTATCACAATGCACTCACATCTCTGTTTACGAATCTACTGTTTGACTTCATGGTGAGCCATAGAAAAAGTCTAAAGGTAGCCAAGGACGTATAGTGTACCATCCATATGGGAAGCTTTGGGATTCTTCAATGGGATAACCAGTTCCCAGGGATCCTTTAGTTCTTCTGAAGGAACCGTGTTAAATAAGACCTCTCCTTGCTGATCCTGCTGTTTAAGGTTTTCCCTTCTAAAGTAATTCATTAAAAGTGTGGCCAGTCTACATGACTATTTCACATGTGGGTGGAAGAGGGAAGCTTTCAAAACAAAACTAAGGTCATTACAAGCTAAAAATACTGAACTTTCACACCTGCCCTTAAACAAATGTTCTCTAGGAGGAGTGTCAAAGGGGTCATAGTAAAACAAACCAAACACCCAGTCCACCGATTAGTATTTGTGCTTTATGGACGCTAAGACCCAAGCATGACTGCCTTATAGCTGATAATTTCAGAAGAGAAGGGACAAGGTTAGAAAATGCTGCTCCTTGAACTCATGTGCTGAACCACCCCCCTCACTGATGTATTATACAGAAATAACGACTTATGATTGTGTTGCTTGTCTGTTTACTATTAGCTTGATCACTTACAAAATTACAAAATGTAACAGAGTATAAAATTTAGTTAACTTCAGTATACATCATTCTGTTTCTACTGTTATCTAGCTTCAAACATTTTCAGCCCCCACTCCTAAGAATCTTGTGGATTGTAAATCAGTATTCCTCCAGTTCATGTTGAAGAAATGAGACCCCTCATATGATGTTATTGGAAGTTGATATTTTAAGAGGTAACTGTGATTAAATAGGATCATTGGTACAGGGTTCCAAACCTAATGTAATCTGTGGGCTGATATGAAAGAGTGTGGTATTTTTTCTACACACATGCTGCAAGGAAAATTCATGTGAACACATAGCAAGAAGGGGCCATCTGCAGTGCCGAAAGACAGCAATTGTCAGAAAACAGGTAGGCTAGAACCTTGATGTTGGACTATCCGACCCCACATAGTGAGATAACGTGCTGTCGCTCAGCCATCCAAGTTACTGTACTCTACTAGAACGAGCTAACCAGGAATGCAAACCCCACATCATGGTCAGTCACTCCCAATTTCCCTTACCTTCACATGTATAACGGGAACAATATATATCCACTTATGTTGATGTTTCTATTCTGAGAATTTCATATACGTGGGGGTATTTCAAAATAGACAGCTCCCTTCATTTAGCATAAATTTTCTGAGATCTCTCCTTAGAATTGTGCCTTTCAGTACTTCATTACTTTTTGTTGATACATAATATCACTTGAAAGGGATGTGTAACATGGATCCATTCCCCAGAAGATGAGCATTTAGGTAATTTCCACTTTGGGGTCATTATGAATTATGCTTCCGTGGATATTTTTATGTAGGCTCAGTTTTCAATACTCTTCCATACACACCCAGTCTTGGAACTGCTCTATGGTAACAGTGTTCATTGTTTTAAGGGGCTGCTATGCTATATTTCAAAGTAGCTGAATCATTTTGTATTCTCATCAAGAGAAGTTTCTTGTTTCTCCTTTCTTAGGAACTCTTGCTATTATCTGCTTTTCACTGTAGAATTTTTTATAGTAACAAAATCCTGTTTGATTACAGTTTTCATTTGCCTTGCTCTAATGACTACTGATGTGAGCATCATTGCACATGGCTGTTGTCCATTTATACATATTTTTGGAGCAATGTGGATGCAAGTCCCTTAACTCATTTATTGCTATTTTTAAGGTGACATCTTGCTATGCTGCATAGGCAAGTGCCAAACTCCTGGACTCAAGTTCAATGTGTGGACCATCACATATTTTTAATTTTTTAAATTGCTGTATGGTAATTGGTCTTTATACATGCTTGATGAGAGCTCTTGATAAAATTTGAAACTGCAAATATTTTTCCTATTTGGTGGAGTATTGCTTCCTTCCTTCCTTCCTTCCTTCCTTCCTTCCTTCCTTCCTTCCTCCCTCCCTCCCTCCTTCCTTCCTTCCTTCCTTTTTTCTTCTCCTCCTCCTTCTCCTCCTCCTTCCCTTCCTTCTTCAAAACTTGGCTAGGTTCAGCTTGCTTGATTTATTTTGACCATCATTTAATCCAAAGTCAGAAAGAATTTTGCGGCATTCTCCTAAGAATGTTCTAGACTCCACACTTATATTTAGGTCAAAGGTCTATTTTGACCAAATTTTTTCTATAGAGTAGTTGTGGGGTCAAGAGAGTCTGATTGGATGCTCACTTTTCTGACGCCCATCAGCTTTCAATATTCACCTAAAATCTGTACATTTCCTGGGATTCCTCAGGACAAGTAACAACTGTGTGAATTGTGGCCTGGGTGATTATTTATTGACTGGAGTTCTGTTCAAGATGTCAGAGGACTTACATTTTCAGTGCAACAAAGAAACATTTGTACCAATTTGAAGAACTTTAGTAACGTTTCCAATGAGCTTTTAAACTTTGCAAGCTAGACAGGTGACCCAAAAATTACCATCGCTGATCCATTTCCAAAATATTTTGAGTTGCTCTGAAAGAGTTGTTTAATCTTGTGTAAATTTTTGGAAGATTTATTCCATAGGAGTTTGATGAATTTACACAGAAATCTTCAAACCTGTCTAACTCACATTGTTGATATCTTAGAAACTGTTTGAATTTCTGCAACAGTTACCTTAAAAACACAACGTCCTCATATTAACAATGCCAGGTCCACGTTGAAATTCTTCCATTTCAGCCTCAGAATCAGAATGAGTCTAGACACAAAGATCTAATTTTCTTTTTTGAGGAGAAACTCTTTTTTTCTTTCTTCTTCTGAGATCCTTCTTGAAAGTAAGATTGTTGTGACATCTGGGCTTAGGACTAAATCCAACCGTTGGTGTACAAGATGCTGCTTTCATCTGCACTTTCCATTGGCCGTGTAAACTGAAAAGCCCCCAGATCAGGTCGCTGTCCAGAGATACCCTAAAGGAGAGCCCACTAAGAAGATAAGTACACATACCCATCCACAGCACATTTATTAGGGCCACCATTCTCCCTTCAAGGAGGGCCACTGATTGAGAAGGTCTTAGATCACGTGGGTACATTGCAGGTCTTTAATAAATGATAGTTTCTGGTTTCTATATGGAAATACAGGCTTAAAAGTGGTTTCATTTGCCACCACTTTGGGAAATCAGCTATTGGGAGGAATAGCTGTGACTGCAAAAGAATTACTAAGTGCCCCATCACTGAACACATTATCTAACAGTTATGTAAGTAGTGATACCCTCCCAGCATTAATGAGCCAATGGGAATCGATAAGAACACAGGTAAGGACTTTTTCTCCTACCTGGAATAAAGGACTAGGGCTTATGGGGCAATAGATCATGCTATTTGCATCCCAGGCAATATCATTGTCATCACTAATTCTAATGAGCATTTTCTAATTTATGTGTTTAATGTATTTATTCTGAGAACGCCGAATATGTTACATAACCAGCAAGCTACACAGGGAGAGATATTTGGGAGACTTAGTTTTCTGACTCAGCTTGTTCACTCACTAATTAGCTGGCATGTTGTTTATTATTTTTTATTTTTAACAGGTTCAGAAAAAAAGATTTGCTAATAAACATACTGCAGTGTCAAAAAATTGCATAGTGTCTTAATATCTGCTTAAACATAGAAAATTGGTTTAAAATGAATTATGGGGAAATATACACACAGGGCCACAGAGACCACATGTTTCAGTTCTGCAAATAAAGAGGTAATATAATTTAGCTGCAAATAGTTGGTAAGACTCATGACAAATATTTTCTGAAGTTGATCAATAGAAGCAAAGAATAACTAGGAGGGAATTTGCATGGATTATGAAATTGTTTTCTGGGGACAGGAAGTCATGGTTCAGTGCTATGCGAGCAAGAGGATCTAAGTTCAAATCCTCAGCACATCTTTAGAAGGACTTTTGTAACAGCATGTACCTGAAATCTCAGAGCTGTGCAATGCAGAGACAGGAGGATTGTTGGGGCTGGCTGGTCACTGTCCTGGCTACAGATTCGTGGAATTAGTCTCGAAGGAGCAAAGAGAGGAGTGGTGTAGCAGGTCACCCAATAGCTTCCTCTGATATCTGGATGCATGTACACGCATTCAACACGAATGCATGGTGATTCACATAACACACACACACACACACACACACACACACACAAAATGATGTGGTTTTTTTTTCATTATTGCCTGAATTTGTTTAGGTTATGAAAAGGGACACAAAATTTTTGCCTCTGAACTTTATTGCGCTAGGATTTCTTCTTTCAACTCTATCTTCAGAGGCAGTGTGTGGGGATTCGGAAAAGATTACATAATCTCTAAAGGGGATACACTTTCAGTGTGTTGACAAAAGTATTCAGAATCAACTTCACTACAACTCTCTCAAAAGTGAAAAGTAATAGAACACTTGTTATCATGGAAGTGTTAGGGAATAACTTATTTCAAGCATTACCTACTTATTCCATTTGTCTGTGACATTAGACTTCCTCTCATGCCTAGGTCACATTAGACTGAGCTTCTACCACACTTCCCAGGGAGTGTTCAAGATTTCTTACCTATGTATTTCTAAGGGTCCACAGAGAATACTTTAAAAATTCTGTTTTGTGCTAGATTGTTCTTAAATTGATTTCTTTGTGTGTTTTGGTCTAGAATATTCCTTTTAGCACATTCTATTGAATCTACAACATCAGTGAATAACATAAATCTGAATTATTTGGGGCTTCAAAACACTGCAGATTGTCATCCATAGAGCAATGAAGGCTGTCTTCAGATGTCCCTATGTGGACAGTATTTATGATACTCTTTCATGATATTAAACAGTGAAGAAATGCATCCATGTCCACTGTCTAATGTTTATTAAACATTGAATGTTTATAAATGAAAAAATAATACATGTCTACCTGGAATAAAGCTCATATCTGAAAAATAAACCTTTTCGAAAAATTAAGATCTACTGAGATCCAGTTACACCTACAGAACAAGACAGCCATCATCTGTATGGTTTACACAGAGAGACCTTTCAACTCACTCTTGGTGATCCCAGAGCTCTATGAAATGATTTTCTCACAGCCAACATACAACCTTTCTAAAGATAATTCTAACTCTTGCTCTCTGGGGAATGCTGTTTTCTTACAACGAGGGTCCTGTCTGTGTCCTAGCAATAGACATTTAAATATTATTAGGGTTCTACACCATCCAAAACACAGCACCCCCAAAATTAGTGGGATCCAGGAGGAGGTAACAGAGGGATGGTAGACGGGGATCACTGATCCTTTCCTGTGTCATCAAGGAGTCCCATGGATACAGAAATATCACTTTGCTGGCATTCAGTTTTCCAGGCGTGTGTCTAACTTACTCTACAGATGAAGAGGAGTTTGATCATGCTGCATCTTTCAGATGTGAGGGGACAGGTGCAGACCACCATGACCGATTTACGTAGCGCTGGGGAGTGAACCGGGAACCATATGTGTGTTGTGTAAGCATCGTGACAACTGAGCTATAACTCTGGACTCAGATACTTGCTTTCTTAAGAAAGTCAACTCTTAAGTCCTTGAGTAATACAGAATGACTCGAGATCTTTAACAACAACAACGCCCTAAATTCAGAAGAAAGTGCATATATGTTGAAATCCAAAAGTTTGAGTCCAAATTTGAACTTGTTCATCGTCCCTGAATTTAGTACCCCATCACTAAATGGTGGCAGTAATATGCTTCTTAGGTGATATCTGGGATATCTGAATGCCTGGAACACACAGGCTCACAATAAATGGTAGCTAATTTTAAACCAACCAAAGAAACATTTGCCAGAAGCTCCTGGTATATTGTTTCACTTAGTCCTGTCAGTCCCATTGCAGAGACACGTAAGCAGAGGGAATGTGGGCCATTTGCCCACCACCTCTCAGGGGACTAGATCATAAAAGAGCTGGGACTTAACCATGTAGGCATGTCCTAACTTTTGTACCTCAGGCAATCGTGTTACTTTCTGAAGGTCTGGACTAGCTAAGGGACTGACTTGGGAAGAATGGATGAGACCCTGCAGGCTTCCAGCTCATCAGAGACCCAGCAGCCTCCCTTTCCCATCCCACTGTCACTCCAAGATAGAACACTTTGGAAATCCTATTCCTCCAATGTGCATCAGCTTTTCCATATGACTCTGTATTTCTGAGCAGACTGCAAGTGACTCATTCCAAGCTCAGAGAACACACTGTGAGAATAGTACTCAGTGGAATTCTATTGATTACAGGGACAAGATTGGTCTTCCTTCTAGCATCCCTCTCCCTTACGCTCCTAGCTGCTTGCTGGGTGTCAGCATGGCCGTCTTTTGCACAAGGCATCTGAGCACCGACAGATTGGCAAGATAATCAATACAAGAGAGAGCAGGTGATCACTGAGGGCAGTGAAGGCAAAGATTATCTTAACCAGGAATAGTGACTATGAACTAATCTACTGCAGTTAATCTGCCAATTACCACAGTGCACTGTAATACATTTAAAGAGGCACTTGTTTCCTTTTGTAAAAGTCATGCATCTAATTCTAACAAGCTGTTTCCTTGGCAATGTGAAAAAACCCTAATATGCTAAAACATTAAATTGCCTATGTATAGAAAACCAAGCTAATAAAGTTTATGCCACAAAAGACTCACCAAGATTATGTTTTTGGTGGCAGTGAATTTAATAGTACAGAATTATAGAGATGCAAATATTCTTCCTATATTTGTATTTTAATGTGTGTGTGTGTGTGTGTGTGTGTGTGTGTGTGTGTGTGTGTGTACATGAATGCAGATGCACAAGGAAACTAGAGGCCCCAGATTACTTTAGGATAGAGTTAATGCCTACCTTGCATGCTGGGAGCCCAACTCAAGTCTTCTACAAGGGCAGGAAGTGCTCTTACCTGTTTGACCATTTTTCCATTCCGACAAAGGTTCTTAAATAATAAAAAAATGAAATAGACTTTGTCAGCACTAGATTCCTATTTTCTTCAGAGTCAATTATATCTGGAACCAGGTGTTAGCTACTGTAGAGTGCTCAGTCATAAGAAACAAAATGCCGTATTAGTTTTCAGGCAACAGTTGATACATTTACAATCTTATCTTAAATGTTGAAGTATTGCTAGAGACCCTCACGAAGGGTATTATTTTCCTCTGTGTTGGTGGTTGTTTCTGCTCAAATGTTAAGAAACATAGCACACCTTAATTGCAATTATTTGACTAGCAAAAATCCTCAGTTTGATTATGATTTGGAAATGGTAATAAGATGAGAAACTAGAGGGTTTTTTTTCTTTTTCGTTTCCCATTCAAAGGTTTGCCTAAGGTCGTTGGTCTACCCCACGCCTTCATGGGGAAACCTAAGGTCGTCCGTCTACCTCACGCCTTCATGGGGAAACCTAAGGCAGCTATGCATGTCAGGCTTCCTCCAAGACAGAGTTTGCCTTTTCCTTCTCTGGGATGATTTTTTTTTTTCTCCTTTATTATTTTTGATACTTTATATACATTTCCAATGTTTCCCCTTTTCTGAGTCTCCTCTTTGTATACCCCCCATCCCCTCGCCAACCCGCCTCTAGGAGGGAATTCCACCTCCCACCCCCATCCCCCCGTCCACCCATCCCCATTTTCCCGCCTTGATATTCCCCTTTACTGAGGCCTCTAACATCCTCAGGCCCAAGGGCCTTTCGTCTCTCCCTGATGGCCATCGAGGTCGTCCTCTGCCACATATGTGGTCCAAACCATAAGTCCGTCAATGTGTATTCTTTGGTTGGTGGTCCGAACTCCAGGAGGACTGGGGGAGGGGGGG
>CM052715.1:52487948-52499202 GCA_028551405.1 Uromys caudimaculatus
AGATTGCAAGTTGGTACAACCACTCTGGAAATCAGTATGGCGGACCCTCAGAAAAATGGACATAATACTACCTGAGGACCCAGCTATACCTCTCCTGGGTATATACCCAGAAGATGCCCCAACAGGATGGCTTTCATAATACAGACAGCCACTCTGCATGATGCAACAAAGTAACAGCATCACTCTGCCCCTGCCCATCCTCAGCTGGTACACTGGAAGACAGGATTTGGGAGCTTTTGAAAGGGCACCCTTCTGGAAAAGTTGAGGTGAGCAAGAGGCTCTAAATCAAGAGGTGAAGATGAAGTGCAAAGGAATGCCAGTGGGTTGGCATCTGAGTTGTGGATGGTGGCCTGGGAAGACCACGGGTAGCACGGGAACTGAGCTTCTCTCTCAGTAAAGGAAGATTTCAACACAAAGAAGGAAAGATGGCAGGAAAGTGAGAAATATCCAAAGCCAGATCTATTTGGTAGCCTGGAAGTAGCTCAAGACATTGATCAGGGAGCAGGCAGTTTGTAGAGAGAAGACATCAATCATAGGGAACAATAAAGACCAGGGAAGGGGATTCCCTTCCACTCCTTGAATGGTGTTGAGATATGGAACGGAGGGTGCTCTGGGATGCTTGAGGAGAGTGCAGTTGCTATCTGCTTGGTGTGTTGGTCTTGTTACATCCTTTACTTGCACTCCAAATATCACTCTCTCATCTCCCCAGTAGTTTCCTCACCAACTTGCCATGTGATAAGCACACACGAATGTGTATGCATGCATTCATGTATATATGCATATACTAATTGTACTGGCTGGTTTTGTGTGTCAACTTGACACAAGCTGGAGTTATCACAGAGAAAGGAGTTTCAGTTGAGAAAATGCCTCCATGAGATCCAGCTATAAGGCATTTTCTCAATTAGTGATCAAGGGGGGAGGGCCCCTTGTGAGTGGTGCCATCTGTGGACTGGTAGTCTTGGGCTCTATAAGAAAGCCAGCTGATCAAGCCAGGGGCAGCAAGCCAGTAAGCAGAATTCCTCCATGGCCTCTGCATCAGCTCCTGCTCCTTGACCTGCCTGAGTTCCAGTCCTGACTTCCTTTGGTGATGAACAGCAGCATGGAAGTGTAAGCTGAATAAACCCTTTCCTCCCCACCTTGATTCTTGGTCATGATGTTTGTTCAGGAACAGAAACCCTGACTAAGACACTAATATAAATGGCCTTTGTGTGTCTTGAGATTTTACTCATAATTAATCACCTCACAAATGAAAGGTGCTCTCAGAGGAATAACTAGGCAAGGAGTCAGAAGCTATTGCTCTCTTGTCTCATCACACACACACACACACATATGTATATACATATATACAGTGTTTTGTGTGTGTGTGTGAGTGTGTAATTTTCTATTGTGTTCATATATTTGTTTCTTTCAAATGTGGTGTAGCCAGCCTTTACTTATGGTACGTTCCTTGGTTTGGAACAGTGCAGACAGCTCTGGTGGTAAGATTGAAACCCATGCAGCTGGTATTTCCACAGCACTGGAGCCTTTATGTTCCAAGCTGCAATGGCATGGATGTCAAACGCAACTTTGGTGTTACATCAAATTTGGCATTTATGTAAATATCGTGACTGTGCTAATAATTATTGGCAATTCTAACCTCTATATTATGTCATTATCATTGCCAATTTTCAGAGAAAACTGGAATAAAAGAAGGTTGTGTCAAAATACAGGGAGAAGCACTATTTGGCAAGCATAATCAACTGCTATTTACTTCTAATAGCATCATTAAACACAAAGGAATATTAAGTGTGTACGTGCTTGCCCCCACATCACTAGCAGAGGATGAAGGCAAGGAGCCATAGTCCAAAACTAGGGAGCCCTTGTACTGGCTCAAAGCACTTGAAGGAGACATTTTGTTTTTCTGTACCCTACCTTTAAATTTTCAGCATAATGAAAGTACTCATTTTGTTTTGGTGTCTCAAAGAAAACAAAGACACCTCAAAGCCTCTTTCCTAGGAAGCTTACATGGCATGACTCTCCCAGCAAGGTCTATCTTATTGTGACTATAATTCAGAGAAGAACACTGGAAACCCAGTGCTGTGCTCAGTGAGATATACTAATCATGCCCTGAAAACACGCCCCCAAATAAAACAAGCTATGTGTTTACCACCAAAGAAGAGAGTTAACTCAAACATAGCCATAGCATGTAAATGGTCTGGATATATCAGTTAAAATGTACTAGTCATACATGGTATAAAGGAAATAGTGTTAACCATGTCACCTGTGACTGAATCATGCCTGCACATAACACTAATCATGCTACACAAGCTCTGAAATGTTATATTCCTCCGAGTAATTGACCCTTTCATCATAGTAAAACAATCATATGTCTTGTAATATAGTCTAGACTGAAATCCACTTATTTTCAATAGGTAGAAGAGTAGACTCCCAGCTTCTCTTTAGTCTTAGCATGGCATTTTGTTTTCCATCCTTTGCTGTTATTCTTGTTTCTTTACATTTGCATCAACCTTGTTTTTTAAAATGATTTTTATCATTTTCTGTATTGGCCCATTTACTCATTATTTTAGTGGTTGCCTTGGTGTTGAGAGCACCCAGCAGTGAATCATTGTGTCATACCATACAACCTCACGTCCCATGTCACATAGCATGCTAGAAGTGTACAGTGCCATGCAGTTCTCAAGGGTGAGCCACTGTGGCATTACATTTAAGTTTCCGATATGTTATAGCCTTCACAAACTATTATTGCTTTTCTTTAGTCAGTTACATTGTAAACAATTGAAATACTGGTGAAAATGTGTGTGCATTTACCAATGAAGATGTCATTTCCGATACATTTCATTCCTTTTCCTGATCCATTTTTCCCTCTCTCCTGAATGCCATCATTTTCCACCTTTCAGACGCTTTTTCATCAATTCAATTCTGACAGTGATTGATACTTTCAGCTTTCATGCTTAAAAGTATATTAAACCACCTTTGATTCCAAAAGATATTTATTTGATATGAAAGTCTAGATTGGCATGTGTTTCATTTAAAACTGCATTGATTTAGTTTTTACATTTTACCACTTACATTCTTATCTTGTATTACGTAGCATGGATGACTGCTCCTTCTTCCTCCTCTGGCTGTGTTTGGGGTTTTCTCATTATCAATGGTCTTGATAGCTGGTTATCACATGACCTGTAGTTTTCATTGTGCTTCTTCAACTTGAGCTTCATTGAGTTTCTTGGATCTATAGGACAATGCTGTGCATCAGATTTGGAAATTTTCCAATCGTATGGCCTCTCCTCATTGGGGACTCCATTTAAGCTCGCATTAGGCCATTAAGTTCATCCTGCAGTTCACTGATGGTCTGTTCATTTCATAAATTGAATTCTTCTCTCCATGTCCCCTTAAAATTGATATACCACTGTGCTTTCCATGGTGTCTTCAAGTTCACTGGTCTTTTTCATTTCCGAAATGTCTGGTAAAATGTGTTCTTAATCTCAGACACTTTAGTGCTCGTGTTTGAATGTCCACATCAGTAATTTTTAAAAATCTATTTAACTATTGTAACCTACAGTTATAATACATCATGGCAGCAGCTATAATCTTATGCCTGTTTGATTGCTTCTTTTTCCTGACTTCCTTCATGGTTGAATACTTTTAGGCATGCTGCTGATTTTATTTCTGTAAATATCCTCATGTTTTGTTCTTCAGTGTAATTAAGTGACTTGGGAAAAAGAGTTCATCCATTCCGACTCTATTGTTAGGACTTGTTAGGCAGGACATAGCTGTTCTATTTCTGGGGTTAATTGTTCTGCACTAGTAATACAAGCTTGTCTTGAGGAATTCCCACCAATACCTTGTAAATGTTACCACTCAGATGTTCAAGGCACTTAAAGGAAAAATTGCTTTTAATGTATGCAGATGATGTTCACAGGAATCTCTATGATAGACAATACATGGTTTGGACTATAGCGTGTGTGTGTGTGTGTCTGTGTGTCTGTGTGTCTGTGTGTGTCTGTGTGTGTCTGTGTGTGTGTGTGTGTCTGTGTGTCTGTGTGTGTGTCTGTGTGTGTGTGTGTTTGCAATTCTGTAAGGTGGTTCTTTAGGGCCTTGCATAACTTCCTGACACTTGCATCTGATCAACATTCAGCCATTGTTCTATGAGATGCTGCACAAACCACCGGAGTTCCTTCTCCACGCTCACCGCTAGATCTGTCTCTTTCTACATCTTACAGCTTCTCTAACCTGACCATCTTGCTCTCATTCTGTCAGCACTGGCTCTTCTGATCAGAGACGCTCCCTGGCTTTGCAGAGGTTCCATTACCTGTTCTGTAACCGAGCAAACCTCCCAAGGCAGAAGTCTAAGAGAACAGTGGGAGCTGATTTAACTGTCTTAAACTGTTTTTAATTGTCTGCTGTTTGTACTTTCTCTTAGATGCTGTTGTTTCGGACTCAGTCCACTTCAGAGTTAAATCTAAATCCCATTGTTCCATTTTGGCCAAAAAATAATTGTGCTTATTATGTTTGAGGGGGCCTTTTTCTCTAAACACCTGTAATGAATTTTCTGTGATGGAACGGGATCTTTTTGTGCCTATCCCATCCCCATGAGAATGGGCTGTACAGTTTAGCTTTACCACTAGATTACGTGTGTAATAGCAGTAACATTTTAAAAAATGAACTCTCTCTCTCTCTCTCTCTCTCTCTCTCTCTCTCTCTCTCTCTCTCTCTCTCTCATGCACACACACACACACACACACACACACACACACACACACACACACACACACATACATCCACACAAGAACGTGGATGTACATGCACACAAAATAATAAAGTTTCAGGGGTGTGTTCTTGCCATATATTCCTAAGACGTGTTCAGGTATAACATTACAGACTAAAAAGAGAAATCACTCCATTGATGTGTAGTAAATTCATCTTTACTCAGTTGTGTCCAGCCTCATTAAAGAATGATATGTATAACATGTAAGAGAAGTCAGCAAGAAAGGGTTGAAGATACTTAAAAGAAAAACTGCTTTTAACATAAGCAGGTAATTATTCCCAAAGAGCTTTGATCATTTAAAACCACCATTATCTTCTTATTTAAACAGGTTATTTAATGCCTCTGGAAAGAGTGTAATGAATGGGGCTCTTCAAAGCCTACCTGGGTGATTCTGCCTCATGGTGAATTTTCTACAAATTCTTTTAGTCACCACATTAAACACAGATAAGCTCCGCTACAAGGGAGATTACTCTTTTCTCATTTATACTTGAAAGTAAGTTTCTGTTTTCTGTTAAAAGTCTTCTCCTAGTCAGCCCATGTTCACTTTTTTTCAAGAATTTTGTATGTGTATATAATTTATTTTTATCAGATCCAGCCCCATCTCCCCCCTCATCAACGACTCCCTATCCCCCCTACCATTTTTTCTTCTTAACTCCATATGCTCTTGAAAACAAACAAATGAACAAAAGGCACCAAGTCCACTTCCTGTTGCCTATAGGAGCATCTCCCAAGCAGTCCTAGCCTATGAAAGCCAACATCTCTGAAGAAAATTAACTCTCCCTCCCACAACAGTCACCAGTTGCCAATAGTTCCTCAGATAAGGATGGGACATCATGAACCCATCTGTCACCCACGTAGAGATTTGTGCTGGTTTGACCTTGTCCAGGTCTTATTCAAACAATAACAGCTATTGTGTGTCCATGTGCAATGGTGCTGTCATGTCTGGCAAATGCTGTTTCTCTTCCAGTCTATTTTCTCTAGCTTTTACAATCTCCTCCTTCCCTCTTTTGACACGATCCTTGAGCTTTGGGGGTGTGATCTAGCTGCCCATTTAGAACTCCACACCCCACGCTCTCTTATTCCTACACAATAACTGGTTGCGGGTCTCTATATTCTATATTCGCCATCATCTACTTAGGGATGAAAACGTGTTATTCTATGTGTATAAAGATAAGATCTTAGGAAAGAGTTTATCATTATATCTGATTAGCATAGTAATCACATTAGTTTCTCCCGTAAGGTCTTCATGAGCTCCCGTATGACCTAGTCAGCCATGGAGTTTTAGCCCAATTGACAATGCCAGGCATGGGTTTTGTCTTTTGCATCATATATAAATCCAATTAAAATGCAGTTGGTTACTCACATAGCACTCATGCTACTATTTTGCCAGCAGACATATCTTGCCAGGCTAGGTGTTGGTAGAGATCTCTGGGTTCACTGTTAGGTGATACTATTGATAATTGTTTCACCCTTAGTAGCATGCATAGCACCATCATGCCCTTTGAAGGACAGCCAGGAAGGGTGAAGCTTCCAGATCCAGTATCAGCTTGATTTCTTTATGTCCGATGACCCAAGTATGTGGTGTCTTCAGCCACAGAATCCTAACAAATTCTGAAGAATAGCCACGAACAGTGGCAGAAACCTGTAATGTTGGAGGAGGGGGCAGCGTTATGTGATCCCATTGACTGAAAGTTGCAAAAGAGGCAATACATAACTGGTCCTGAGCTTATTACTTGCTGGCCTATGGTGTCCAGCAGAGGCATTGTCTAGCAAAGCCTTCTGGTGCACAAACATGGCATTCGTTGGTTTAGGTGATAAAATGCTTTAGGAAGCAGGGCCCTATGGAGCCCCTATTACCACAGCACTCTCTTCCAACTAGCGTTTGAGCATTTCAAAAAAAGAGAAAAAAGATACAAACTGAGAAAGTATGCCTATAAATGAGGTCTGCCTGTCTCAGAATACAGACAGCAAGAAAGGTGACTGTTGCAAACACCTTTTCATATTAAAAGTTCACTGTGTTCTGATGAGAAAATACCCTAAATTCTTATTCCTTCTCGCCCATGACTTGAGTCCCACACCCCTATCAAAAAATCATGGAGTTTCCTTTTTCCTATTGAAAGTAAGGAGAGCGTTGGGTCAGAAAGTGTTCCATTGGGCGTGAGGCTTTGAAGATGGGCCTTGATTCGGAGTTTGTGCCAAAGGAGAGAGTTGGACAGAGGTGTCAAAGAATATGATGCTCTACAGAAGAGGAGAATCTTGCTGAAGCTCGAGATTTGCACAACAGATGATGACATGACATAGTTCTTGAAGAGGGTTCAGCTTCACTGTGAAAGAGGGCAGATACTGGGATCACTCTCTTGTTCTTAACTTAGGAGCCACATGACTGTGGGCCATGTGCAAATATATCATGGGATGTAAGGAGATGTGCCATGAGGAACACAGTATGGAAATGGGGGTTAGATTAGATGGTGGATGAATGAGGAGGGAATGGGGGCCTAGTAGTCAGGAGAAGAGGGGATCATTCCCTAACTCTGGATGGCCGTTCACAGATCACTGTGTGCTTTTCTTTGATATGTATACTCTTACTTGACCCCTTGTAATAATCCTGAGGTAGAAGCTAGAAAGATATCGAAGTTAACAGATAACACTCAAAGCTCACATCACATACACGGATTCACACCAATACTCTTCTCATTATTGATTTTCCACTGCTTCTTGGAAACTTGGAGACAGATGCTGTCATTGCAGTCCTTGAGTAGTGCTCGTCCTTGAGTGTTTTGGGACTCTTTTTAGGACTGTAGTGTAGATTCTAGGTTCTCAATTTAGCTCCTATTACCAGAACTACTTTTCTTCTATATTGAACCTTAATATAATTGGTTCTTTAACATAAACTTTCCATAAGCAAAGAAGTCAAATATAAAGACAAAATAAATTTATCAACCCACCAACTTGACACTTAAGCATAGATAATGATATAGGAGAAACAAGTCTTACCTCCATAGATTTGAGCCTGGCTGCTGTAGCAGAAACAACACAGTGAAGAAAAAGAGTGGGCTTGCTCTGGGAAGGCCTGTATGCCAAGCTTGGCTTGGGATAAAGGGAGAAATATAGTGTAAACATCATGAAGTATGTGGAGGGTCAACTGAGACATAGTTTTTATTTACAAAGAATTAAAACTTTTACAAAACTCTCTAGTGATTAGTTTTCAACAGTGAAGTCATCATCAATAACTTGACCACTAAGTGCTTCAAAAAGAGAAACTCTTTGAACAGGAGTGTTCATGCCACTTGGATGGTTATGAAGAATTTTTGACATTTGACAGAGAGTTGTATGCTTATAAAACCTATCAATTCTGGGTGGCATCAATATGGTAGAAGGCAGTGGTCTATAATTTTTCAGCTATGTTAGAATGAATTCACCTCCTGCCATTCACTTAAGAATATGGAAGGGATTCTTTTTGTTCTTGTTTTTGTTTGTTTGTTTGGTGTGTGTGTGTGTGTGTGTGTGTGTGTGTGTGTGTGTGTGTCTGTGTGTGTGTGTTTCTAAATCTGAAGAGAACAACTGTTGACCTGGAGAAATCAGACAATGAGAGTTGGGTTTGAGAGAGTGATAGTGACTTCAAGCCCTCATCTAGAAGTCCACTATGCCTGCTACCACCATGCCAACAAAAGAAACCACCGAATCTACAGACGGCAAACTTTTGTCATCAGGATGCATTCAGTGTCATTAAAAAGACTGCAGGCAAGAACATAGAGCAAGAGGAACATTCCTTTGCTGGTGGGAATGTAAACTTGGACGACCACTTTGGAAATCAATTTGGCAGTTTCTCAGGAAACTAGGAATAGTTCTACCTCAAGATCCAGCTATACCACTCCTGGGCATATAGCCCAATGATGGTCCACCATCCCACAAAGACACTTGTTCAACTGTATTCATAGCAGCTTTATCCACAAATGTCCAGAAACAGGAAACAACCTAGATGTCCCCCAACCGAAGAATGGATAAAGAAAGTGTGGTACATCTACGCAATGGAATACTATTCAGCTACTAAAGACAAAGACATCATGAATTTTGCAGGCAAATGAATAGATCTTGAGAATATCTTCCTAAGTGAGGTAACCCAGTCCCAAAAGGACATGTGTGGTACTCTTTTATAAGTGGATATTAGCCATAAAATATAGGATACCTGTGCTACAGTCCACAGATCCAAAGAAGCTAAACAAGAGGGAAGGCTCACTTGAAGAGGATTGAATCTCATTTAGAAGGGAGAATAAATAGTCATAAGAGGCAGATGGAGGGAGGGAACTGGGAAGGAGGAGATGGGGAGGGAAATAGAGGGGTTCAGAATCAGGTATGGGGAGAGACAAGAGGGATGGCCAGATGGCCATGAGAATGAATGCACCTGATGGGGAAGGGGACAGGGAACACCTCCAGGAAGAGACAGAGACCTGGGACATGGGAGGTACCCAAGAATGAATGGGGGCGTTCTTAACTGTGACTTGCAGAATTGGGGATATAGATCCTGAAAAGGTCACCTCCTGTATATAAGCAGGAACCCCAATGGAGAGATAGGGACACCAACCCATCCACAAAGCTATCAACCCAAAATTCATCCTGTCTACAAGAAATGTAGGGACCAAGGATGGAGCAGAGACTGAGGGAATGGCCAAACAATAACAGGCCCAACTTGAGACCCATCCCATGGGCAAGCACCAATCCCTGACACTAGTAATGATACTCTGTTATGCTCGCAGACAGGAGTCTAACATGACTGTCTTCTGAGAGGCTCCACCCAGAAGCTGACTCAGGCAGATATAGACACCCACAACCAAACAGTGGATGGAGATTGGGGACTCTTATGGAAGAATAGGAGGAAGAATTGCAGCCCCAAAGGAGATAGGAAATCCACAGGAAGACCAACAGAGTCAACTAACCTGAACCCTTGGGACTCTCAGAGTCTGAACCATCAACCAAAGAACATTCGAAGGCTGAACCTAGGCCTACCCACACATATGTATCAAATGTACAGCTTGGTCTTCATGTGAGTCCTGAGCACCTAGAGCAGGGGCTATCCCAAAAGCTGTTGCCTGAACATGGAATATGTTCTTCTAACTGAGCTGCACTGTCTGGCCTCACTGGAAGAGAATGTGCCTAGCCTCACAGAGACTTGATGTGTCAGGGTGGGGAGATACCTAGGGTAGCTCACACTAGGTCAGAGGAGAAGGGGAGGGGGGAATTTGGGGGGGGGAAGTGACTGGGAGGGGGCCAGTGAGCAGGATGTAAAGTGAATTAGTAAAATAATAATTATTATAAAAAAAAGATTTAAAAGAAGACCACTGGCTGGAGAAAGAGCAACAGCATGTGTCACAAGAAAGAATGAGAAGGAGGCAGAAGATGAAGACTGCAGGTTGAAGTCATGTTGAGTTATTCCCAAGAAATGGCTTCATCAGTTGGCTCTGTCATCCCTGGCCACAGGTAAGAATTGCTCTCAAGTCACTCCCTTGCATATAGTGTTTTAAATGCCCTCTTAATCACAAGAAATCATTGAAAATGGTCTAGGAGAAGAACATACTAGAGAAATTATTTAAAAAAATGCCAACCAAACCAAAACACTGATGTGCCCAGAATTTAGTGTGAACAAAGAACCTTAAAACACTCTCTTTCCCATTGTTTCTATAAGCTTGTAAAAGTTCTCTAAATGTAGTTTTATCACCTTTTCCCTTTTTTTCTATTTATGAACATATGTGTTTTTTATGATATTCACAACATGCTTGTGTCACAAAACTCAAATTTAATTTCCTGCAATTACTGCACAATATGCATGGCAAAAAATCCTGATATAAAAATGACAGGAAATAATGAATTAGTTGCTCCTGCTAAGTTACCTTTTTGAAATAAAACTCAAGTGTAACCCAGCTGAGGCTTCTGACTGGCTGTCTCCAGTCGGTCTTGTTTGGAGGCACTGGTAATAATCGTTAGAATTTTTTAAATGTTCCAAAGTAGCAGGATTGAGTTTATTGGGAAATTATCATCCCACACATCAGAGATTTAAGATAGGTTGTAACTTCCTCCAAATTTCCCAGGAAATGTGCATGGCTAGCTGCTAGTTTGCCAAAGAAATTTTGCACTTTTCAATTTAGATTCAAATGAATGTAGTTGAGCTAACTTACGCATGACATTATATACTTCGTTTCTTAAAGGTAGCAATCAGAACCTTGTGAACAAAAACTTACTTACGGTAGAGGGATAGGAGACAGTCTTCCACACACACTCTCCACAAAACTGCTAAAAGTACATTGATGGAGAGACTTGAGTTCAGAACCAGAAAGGTTTCTACTACCCAGTAATAAAAATCTTAACTACATTATGTATCTCCAGCACTAAAATAGACATTTAATAAGTTTCTACCTCATAGATTTCCAGACTATCAAGTGATGTATATCACAGACTTGGTACAATGTAAGCTTTCTTTCTTTCTTTTTTTTTTTT
>CM052715.1:52499702-52513015 GCA_028551405.1 Uromys caudimaculatus
CCCCGTGCTCCTGGAGGCTGGACCACCAACCAAAGAATACACATGGAGGGACCCATGGTTCGGGCCACATATGTAGCAGAGGAGAGCTTTGTTGGCCATCAGGAGGAGGAGAGGCCCTTGGGCCTGAGGGTGTTAGATGCCCCAGTATAGGGGAATGCCAGGGAGGGAAGATGGGAGTGGGTGGGTGGGTGGGTGGGGGAATTCCCTCATAGAGGAAGGGGGAAGGGGGAGGAGATAGGGGTTTCCAAAGGGGAGACCTAGACATTTGAAATGTAATAAAGTATCAAAAAATAAATAAAATAAATGATGTATGACAGGTGACATGATATAAACCTGTTTTTCTTAAAGTTCTCTCTGGTAGTTGACTCATGAGAATGAGTTAGTGTGAAATCTCTGTAGTCAATACAGACCAACAGCTCTCTGTGACTCCCCATGAGTTTCAACAGCAGTGCATCAACTGGCTGGTTCTAACCACTTCATTTGCTACCCATTCATACACAGTCTGGGTCTTCTTAGTGACTTTTTTCGTCTTTTTGGCGACAAAAAAATTGTTTGATACAAGTTTGAATATGAATTTGTCATCCAGAGATGTTTTTCATCTCTTCAATTTCATGGGCTTCTCTTTGGATATTGAAACATTTTAATTAAAAAAAAAAAAAGAGCATAATGATTCTCAGGTCTTTATGATTAGACATGCTTGCATCTTGCCTAGCAGGCAGTATGTTTTCAAATACCACTACATACAAGCAGTGGTTTCTACTGAAAAGCCATCTTGAAATCATGTTTTGCACAGGCCAAGTGGACCATGAACAGAAGTCTCTCACTAGCAGAATTTCCACTTTAGTTGACAATGTTGAAACAATCCAGTGGTGTCTGCTTTTGTTGGACGTCTTTTCCTAGACAAATGTCCTGAGACTTGTTCCCCTCAATGAGTTAAGGAACCATATATGTGAAACATATATGACGTCCGTGTAAACATTCACAGAACTGATTCACTGGGATGCTTGTTTTCCTTTGAATTAATACCAAATGTAAAAAGAACAAATGCTTTAAAATTAAATGTCTCATAACAGTTGCTCATTGAAAACAGCACTGGCAGATGAGGGTCAGGCACTGTGGTGTTGGGTCTCATCTGCAAGGCGCAAAGTGTAAGCCATGAGGGAGAACAATCTTCACGGGCTACAGCGTCAAATGAAGCACGTATCACACACTCTGGCTCTTCAGAACATACTCGTTACATCCTTTGTGGTTCTGCTTCTTTGCATATAATACTGTACGGTAACAAGAAAGGCTGTAGAGGCCCTCCTGAGGACAAGTGTGATAGAGAAAGATGTTCGAAAAGCATCTTCTAGGAGAAATAGTCAAAAGAAAAAGCAAATATGTGCTTTTTAGTCGTTGTTGTCTTTGTGTCCTTGTGAGAATGCCTTGGGAAAGAGCAGAACCTGCTACTGTTTCCTACAGCAGAGCAAGGAAGGGAGGGGAGACTGGAATATCAAATTTGTCAGATAGTTAGGTAGGTGTATTTAAAAATCTGAGAGGCGAGTTCTCCCAGGATGGGATTCATCCAGGACAGCTGGTCTCTGTGTTGGTGGCTAGGAAAGGCTTCCCTTTCCCACAAAGAGAGGGACATAACTCTAAAGGAGTCTCAAAATCTTAAAGTTTGCCCTGTTGCTATTTAGCCTTTCATTTTGCTTCTGTTTAACCTTCAGAACAAGTGTATGTATAGATATGTACATATATTGTTTACCTATGTACATGTGCTATCGTAACAGTCTATAATTAGTCAATATGGAACTTGTGGAAATCAAAGTTTTGTACACAAATCACTTCATAAACATATATATAACCCATTGTTACTGCTTAGATATAAAAGGCTCCTCAAACATGTTTGAACACTTAGCCACAAGCTGGTGCTGCTATCTTGGAAAAGTTGTGGAGCTTTTAGGAGTTGAGACCAGCTGGAGGAAGTGCATCCTTGGCTAAGTGGGCCTTCGGGATTGTAGCCTTAACCAACTTCCTATCTCTTCTATGCCTCCTAGCTCACTGAGACGTGACCAAGCAGCTATGAGACATGTCAATCATCTTGGAGGCACGGACACCTGCAGTCATGCCTTCCCTTTCACGATGAAGAGTATCTTCTCAAACCATGAGCTCAGATAGATCTCTCTTTGCTTGTCAGGTCAGAACGATAAGGAAAGTCAAAACACACTCATTGCTTCAAGACTGCAAACATAAGTCTGTTAAAAATCCTTTTTCAAATAAAGACTTCTAAAAGGAACAGTTTTACTTCCTTGGACTGGCTCCTCTTGTAAAGAGAACATCTGTACATGTCAGCAGCATAGGACACCCCTCAAGTAATTAAACAGAAGAAATTCTGAGCCTGTTGGAGTTAGGGCTACAAACGCCACGGTTCCACCCCATTCCTCCTCTCAGTGAATAAACACTTCATTTAGAATGATTCACACTGGAAATATTAACACCTAATTAATGAAATTCAGTGCCATTGAGAGCTGCAACATTAACTTCTGTGCCCTGTGTGGAGATGAAGTCCTCTTTCCTGGCAGTCTTCCCAAGTCTGGCATTAGCTAAAGGAATCTACTTCACCTGTTTGAACCTGAACTCTGAAGTCTGAGAAAAGGTGGGAGCAGGACTGCAGGTCCTGAGCAGAGGAAGATGGCATCCAACTACACAATCAGATATGAAATGTGTGTGATTCAGGGTGCCGTGGTACAGCAGCGCCTGCTCTGCCTGCACACCAGCGAATCTCAAGGAATCGTGATCCAGTATCGGGACTCATCAGTTAATCTCTCTAAGTCAACGGCAGGTTCACTGCCTGGCCATGCACTGTGGAGGGGAGCCTTTCATCTCTGGGTTTCTAAGAAGGTGAATGACTCCAGAGAAAGAGTCCATCGAAAGCAAAGCATGGCCATGATGCTGAGTAAAGTTAGGATTAATTGCACATGTTTAACAATACACACTTGGGTAGGAGTTAACCTTCAAAGGAGCTGACCTTAGCGTGGAAGAAATTATACAAAATTCATTTATAATATATTAAATCTTATTTTCAGCATATAAAGTCACTGCCTTTGATTGGAGGCAGACTCACATTTTTATTTTCTTGGTGCTTTTATTCTTTAAATCTTCCTTTCTGTTTAAAGGTTTCCCTGGTCTTAAAATGAAGGTTGGCTGTTATCTGGCTTCTGGCTAGACAACTTTTCAGGTGAGTAGCAAGTACCCACATTGCCACTGAGTGAATGCCTACACCATCATTCAAGTCACCAACTGTCCTCCGGAATGTCCGTAACCACAGACCCACTGTATGTATAGCCAATCAAATATATACTACTGCCTGGAACATTTCATTTTCTATTACACACAAAGCCATTTAAGATGTTTCTATTTACAGTCTTTGGTTCCTGAAGATAAGATTTCAAATTATTATCAAAATGTTTTAGATAAGTTCTTCCAAACACCAATTCCTACTGACAGAGTGACTGAAGCTGCTGTCCTTATTTCTGTCCAAGGTCCCTCAGGGTGTGTCCTCTTCTTATTCACATGAGTAACTGTGATCTATTAGAAGCCACGATTTCAAGTCTCCGAAAAAGAGTCAGACTTAGGTTAGCTCATGGAGGAGAAAGTACAGATAATATATAGAATTGGCTGAGCCCATGATCTATTTATCCTGCCAATCTTGTAAGTCCTTGACTTACATGTGCCTTCCGGGCTCAGGATAGCACACACGATACTGTGGAGAGAGAAGAGATTACACTGAATGGTTCCCTTCCATGATGGCAGGAAAACTAGGAGATAGGAAAGACACACAGCTCTCAGGAACGTTGGGAATTCAGCAGTCTGTTTTCTGGGTTACAGGATCCTGGAAATCGTTCTTGGCAAACGTATCTTAATAGCTTAAGCCTAGAGATTGCAAGGGTTTCCCTAAGGTAAACTCACACACTTCTGTCCTGAATAGATGCATAGGGGCTGAATAAAGGCCAGCTGAGAAACTGGTTTGGAGAATGCCTTTTACAGATTTCTCCCCCCCCCCCCCAGCTTCTCTTAATAAAATTGGGGAAACACCAAAGTATAGTTTGAAGCCAGGATTTCTCTACAGAGTGGCTCGGTATCTTTCAAGTTCAGGTACCCTTTGAAGACACTGCTCCAAAGTTTTCACGGACCAGTCTGAAGATATTTGTATCTGATTTTTCTAGAGATGTTAGGCTCCTGTACAGCACACATGGCTGACATATTTGGGATAAAGCCATCCCAAATGATTATTTTTATTGATTTTTATGATGGCGATAAAAAGAAAGTGCAGCACATTTGAAAAGAGATTTAAAATATAACTTACCTGTGATATCAGGTTGCATGCTCCTAAATCATGCACACAAATGAATCTGTCTAAATTTGTGACATAATAAGAGAGAGACTTAAAAGCTTTTATGTGTTATGAGGCATACTGGGGCAAGGGGTAGGGACAGGAACAAAATCCTTGCTAGTGTTTCTGTTATTCTTAATGGATGGACAACTTAGTTCATATAGATCACAATATTAATTGTCCATAATCTCCATATGTTAGGGAACCTGGCAGTACAGTACCAATCAAATCAAATTTGTTTCTTTTTGACTCCTTTTGTTCAATTGGTCTTTAACTGGTGTATTTTGGTTTCCTATTTTGTACTTTTGTGGAGGTTTTCTGTCTGCGTCTTGTTTTTGCTTGCGTGTTTGTATGTTTTAAAGAGAAATGTGGAAGGGGCACAGAGCTGGGAAGCAGAGAGGTGAGGAGGATCTTGGAGGATGGGGGACCGGAAAGTGTAATAATAGATTGTTTGAAAAACACTTTTTAATAAAAAAAAAAAAAAAGCAAAGCAAGACAGTTCAAAGCAAACTCCAGTTACACAGTGTTTTGTCAGTTTCAGGCTTTGGGAGTTGTGTAGTGGCAGCTGAGTCACATGCCCTCTTGGAGTCTCATTTCAGGGGTTGTGAAGTGAGCTGCCTTACAGGAAGCATCTAACTACAACAACAAAGGAAGTGATCTGAAGATTTCCAAATACAGAAAAAATACAGTTACGTTTCTGGCTTAAAAGCACACATTTGCCAAATGCGTCGCCTCAGATCACAATGATGGCCTCATTCGTAAGCAACGCTCGAAGTTGAGGAATACTAGAAGTCCTTGGCAAGTCTTAGAGGAGCTATGTGCTCCTAGTCAGTGTTAAGTCACATGGTTACACTGGGCTGGGCTATAGACCTGAGGAGAGGTGAATGGTATCAAGAATTATTTCTTTTCTGCTACTGAAGACTGAACTCCCGGGGCCTTGCCTGTCTTAGGCAAGCACTCCACCACTGAACTGTATTTCCAGCTCTCTTCTCGCTACTCTCTATAGCAGGATCTCATGAAATGTCCCAGGGTGTCTTCCTTTACAGTATAGCCCAGTCCTTGAATTCGTCATTCTCTGGCCTCATTCTTGGATTACAGGCTTAGCTCGGGCTCTTCTTTAAATCAGATAAATATTAACCACAATCTCTCCAGTCACTTCTTTAAAGAATATATGTGGCAGGGGGCAATTTTTTCCAAGGCTGGATTTATGTTCTAACCTACCCAATCTAGAAAAGTCTACCCTTTTGCTTCCTTTGTCTTCTTATCATTTTAAAAATGTTTATTGTATGTATTCATTGTACACAGTGCTATGCTATAAAGCATATTCCATACAAGATTGTATGTACTGGAAGTTAAACATAGTTTTTCATGTTCTCCCCCCAATTCCTTTCATCCTTCCCTCTCTTCACCTTCGTTCCTTCTTCCTACACACATGCACTTGCACATACATGAACACTCAGGCACACATGAGGGACCTACTCTGGGGCTGAGCTGGGGCTATAATCCAGTTTGTAGAGAACTTATCTAGCATAAAGAAGGCCCCAGGTTCAATTTGCACAGTGTGTAAAGTGGACATGGCAGTGCAAACCTCAGGAATAAACTCAGCTCCATGGTTAATTTGAGATCAGTCTGGACTAGATGAGACCCAAGAGGGGGGCAGGGAGGGAAAGAGAAGAGAGACAGACCGAGAGAGCGGGGAGAGAGACAAAGAGAGAGACCGAAAGAGACATAGAGAAAGGGAGAGAGAGACTGAGAGACAGAGACAGAGAGAGGGAGAGAGAGAAAGAGATAGAGAGACTGAGAGACAGAGAAGGAGAGAGGGAGAGAGGGGGAGGGAGGGAAGGATGAAGGGATGGAGAGAGAGACAGAGAGAGACAGAGAGAGAGAGACAGAGAAAGAGAGCACCAAGCTTGGAAGTTGTTTCTCTGGGGTGTTAAAATATTTTAAGAGTTGAAGTAGAAGAGTATTGACCAGGTAAAAAGGTATTAGCTGAGAATCAGGAAAGACTATACCAGGGAGACAGACACAATAAGGTAGAACTAGAACTTTTGTTCTAAGAAATTGAGAGATGAACTAGATTGAATAGATGAGCTGTGAGCTCTCAAGCTGCCTGTTAGTACACTATTGGTCACTGAATATTATTTACGATCAGTTCAGACTCCTCCCATTCCTCTGGCTCCTCCCCTCCCATGTTGAAATATGATGAAGTAAAGCATCTCTTACCTACTTAGCCAATTTGCTAGCTGGTTGAGCGCTATGATGAATTCTAAGGGCAATGGCTGAAGAAAGAAAGTTAAAGACTATGACAAATGAAGATGGTGAGAGGTGAGAAATAACTCAAGAAAACCAACTGTGATGTGTGATCAGAAATACCTACGCCAGAATAAGAAGTTTTCTGGGTGACATTTGATGGCCATCTTCTTCCCATCTCTACATGAGACAGCAAATAAAGTTTGGTGCTCAATATGAGCTGAACTCTGATCTAAGCGGGGTACAGACAAAGAGCAGAAGCTGTTTTGGCTGTTACATACACACAGGGACTGCACATCCACCCAACATCTTCATCAAGTGCCCGTATGTGCTGTGGTTTGTGCTGCATGCTGGGAATGGAACGGCAGTAACACATTGTTGGTGTTCCTAAGTCATTTAAAGGTTTGTTGTGGTGGTGGTTGTTGCTGCTGCTGCTGCTGCTGCTGCTGCTGCTGCTGCTGCTGCTGCTGCTGCTGCTGCTGCTGCTGCTGCTGCTGTGGTTGACGGATGTGGTGAGAAAATCCTCCTTCTGTAGCTGTAATGGCTAATCTTCATTTTCACCTTGATAGGCTTTATTCACACATGGGAGAACCATCTTGATGTGTGCCTGTCAGGGTGTTTCCAGAGAGGTTTAACAGAAGAGGGAAGACCCAGAATGCAGGTGTCAGCATCCTGAGGCCTAGGCTCATGGATTGAATTCAAAGGGATTTAAAAAGAAAGAAAACTGAGCACTACAATCATTTCTCTGTTTCCTGACCACAGAGGTTCTGTGACCAGCTGCCTCACACTCTCTCCACCATGACATAGGAACTATGGAGGACTGAATGCCTTCAAACTACGAGCCAAACTGCACCCTTTCTTCCTTAATTAGCTTTTACCTTGTATTTTTCAGAGCAACAAGAAAAGAAACTAATGCTCTGGTGTAGGCTAGTCTCAAATCTGCATCTCTTGTTTCTTAACCTTCCAAATATGGGATGCATCATCACACCTAGCTTTTAGATTTAAAATTCATATAATATTTATATAATACATAAATGCTTATGTAATATATAACCTGGATGTGCAAATGGACAGATACAGAAAGCATGTGAAGAGTTGAGAAATAGTCAAACACAGAGTGTTTAGTAATATTATATTTATTTTTCTGATGAATAAACACCATGGCCAAAAGCCAACCAGGGAAGAAAGGATTTATTTTATCTTACAAGCTGTATTCCATCTTAGAGGGAAGTCAGGCAGGAACTGGAAGCTGGAGGCAGTAGTGATGGAGGAACACTGCTTACTGACTCCCTCCCTCCTGCTCATTCTTAGTCAGCTTTCTTATTCAACCCAGGAACATACGCCCAGGCTGACAGCGTCCACAGTGGGCCAGACTCTACCAATTGGCAACTGAGAAAAATACCCCACAGACAGTCTCACAGGCCAACCTGCTGGAGCCAGCACCTCACTTGAAGTTCCTTCTGTCCATGTCTGTTAGCAACTAATATTAGAATCACAAGTAACAACAGAGGAGGTTGCCATTCCCATAATAATGAGGGATTTTGGAAATAAGAGTATGGATGGCAGAAACATGCACGCCTCAGAGATTCGCCTGTCTCATCTCTAAATCCCTAGCACTAGGATTACAAGTAGACATGGTGCCTGGCTTTTCAACATGACTTCATGGATTTAAAAGCTCAGGCCCTCATGCTTGCAAAGCAATCACTTTACCGACTATGCCATCTCTCCAACCCTTCTGGTGATGAATTCTTACCGAAATTTTTTTGTTCTAAACCAGTTTGGAAGAAGAGAGCTAAGACAGGACTGTGGTGAGAATGTGTGTGCACGCTATAGAATGGATGTTTATTAATAATTAGCATAGTGCAAAAGCTATTTGCCTTTGACTCACAGACATTTGGTATAATTACAATTACATTGTTGGAACAAGACTGTTCTATCTTGAGGCATAGCCTCTCAGATCCTGAGTTTGTTCAACGATGAAATCCACTGATCTCTCCCTTTTTCAATAAGAAATTCAGTCGTCATCTTCTGAGAAGTAGCTTTGTTTCCTCCTTTTTATGTTATTTCATTTTAGGATCTAAGGCAAGAATGAGAACTTTAGAAGGAACTGCTGCAGCAGTCGCCAGTCAACATTTGGCCGAGAGAATGGGGGGAAAAGCGCTGTAGAAATGGAGAAGGAATTTTGAGGATCACGTGATGTATGGGTAAACCCATTGAGCAGATCTGACTTTTCACTGAGTTTGCCTTCATCCACAGCCAAAATGACATGTCTGAAGAGCACCATGTTGTTGGCACACATGGCACCATGGAAACCCTGGAAATAGTACTGGTGAGAGGTACAGTTCCCAGGAAAACCCAGGGTCTTGATGTTGAGTCATTTGTGGCTTATGCTAAAGGAAAAACCTAACAAAATGAGACTTTCTATTTCAAGGAAAGAAGGGCTTTAAAATCCTATAAACAAGTGTTCTAAGGCTTCTGGGAAACCCAATAGCTTTTACCAAACAACATTTGATGAATTAAGTGCAAATAACTTAGAGGCATGTGGATTGAATTTCCTTTAAAGTGCACATGGGTTTAAAAGTTAAAAAGGAAAAATTTGCTTTGTGAAAGCCAATTTGAGCTTTGTTACACCCAATAAAAGGAGGTGGGATTGTGTTTCCTCCCATGAATGTATCAATGTATTAAACACGCCAGTAATAATCACTTAGTGTTCAGATCCTATTCTACTCCTTTGGGTGTGCTGAGAATACAATTCTGTATTTCACCATTGCATAAGGTAAGACAGTGCCTTGACTAACCACAGGATGATTTAGGATTCTCTTAGACAGGTGCCAAGGGAATGTGATCAACAACTCCACACTGCAGGGCAGGTTCTAAATAAGCCCATGGTTGGGGTGTTGTCTTCTTTCAATACTACAAAGAGGATTTGCAATGTAAAGAATACAAGCTATCTAGCAAAGGCCCTGTGATTCTGTTCCAGCATCTCCTTTGACAAGTGAATCCTGGGGAAAAGGCTGAATCATAGTTGACTACAGGATAGCTGATAAAGAATCCTGTGAGGATATGGAAAGATCGTAGGGAAAAGAACTCAGGAGCTATTACTCATTTCAAAAATACAGTTTTCCTCCAAGTCTAATGATGCTTACCAGGATTTAAATACATACCATATATTTAATTCATTGGTAGGGTTTAGAGCATACTCCCCAAACACTTCTAGCATGTTGACTCACCCAAAAGAACCCCCAGATGAGGAAAATCATGAGGCTCTAGAGCAGTGGTTCTCAACTTGTGGGTCTCAGTCCCTTTGGAGCTTGAAAGATCCTCTCACTGGGTTACTAAGACCATCAGAAGACACAGATATTTACATTACAATTCATAACAGTAGCAAAATTACAGTTATAAAGTAGTAACAAAAATAATTTTGTGGTTGGAGGTCACCACAACATGAGAAACTGTGTCAAAGGGTCACAGCCTCAGGAAAGTTGGAACCCACTGCTCTAGGCATGAACTTGGGGCTTCGAGCATGCCAGGCAAAAATACTACTCACTGAATTGCAACCATAGCCTCAGAAAGCTGCAAAGGTTGACATTCTTTGGTAACTTCCTTGAGACCAGCATCAAGCTGACTGAAAACATTACAACAGAAAGATCTAGAAAAATGTCCTTCGTGAACATATATAGCATTTTTCTTTTGAAACTTTGATTGATTTTTAAAAATCTGACAAAACTTGAAAGTACAAAAATTAAAAGATATAATTAAAAAATAATCAATAAAAATTTAAAAATATATAAACCCATGTATCTTTAGTGCAAACATTAGTTTCTTGGCAACAAACTAAAATCAAAGTACGTTATAGAAAAATGATAAACTATATTTCATGGATATTAAAGGTACAGGCTAAGACACATAAGGCAGCTGTGTTCCATGGTCCATCAGTCACCTATATTCCTTGTTTCTTGCCCTTTTACCATTGAGAGTGATCTCAACATCTGTGTGATTAGAGCTAGCTAATGATGATGAGAAAGCATTATGATTCTTTTTATAGTTTTAATAGAGAAGTTATTTTTTTTTGAACTTGTGTTTGATGATTTTAGCCACCTGAACATATCAGCTGCAAAAAGGCAACTAATTCTACTGCTGAAAGAATAAAAAGATGAACCCTGGGAGGCAGTCTGTTATCTGCTCAAAATCCTTTTTCTAGTGATGCATTCTGGACACTGTGCCACAGGCTAGCTTCCTCTATGGGTGTGACAGTGAAAGAATCTAATGTGATCTTTATACACCTTGATAAAATTGGCCTAGCCAACTGTTAATCCACCTCACTCATATGCTAGGTAATGTCACACGAGCATTACGACTGCTTATATGTGGTGTGTTCTGCGTCACGGTAGCTATCCTTCTTGGGGAAGGAGATGAGCATAACAGGATGGTCTTATTCTCTCATACTGAGAAATATTTCAAGTTTAAGGGTCAAACCTCAAATGTCTTTACTAAGAATTTATTAACGAGTGAAAAAAATATCGAACCAAGAGGAGGAAGGTCATGAAAGCCAAAGCAATATCTTGCCCTGAGCTAACTGGCATTGCTTTAGTAATTCACAGTTAAACATAAATCATTTCCCTGTTTGAACTTTGGATTAAAATATAGACCTAGGACTTGAGAACAATCAAGGTGTTTTCAAACCTGTCTATCCTCAAAAGCAAGCTACCGTAAGAGCTAGTCAACGGCCTTAATGGCTCTCTTGTCTTGAGACCAAGGAATTCACCATAATGATGGCATCAGGTTTTCCTTTCAAAATCTATTTACTTCCAGAACACGAAAGTAACATCTGTAAAACAACTACAACAACAAAAACAACACAAAACAACAACAAAACCCCTGAAGTTTGAAAGAGGGAATCTTTCAATGGCTAAATCTCCCTCAGGATGCCAGAAGTAGCTCACCCACAAGAAGGCAAAGTTCAACTTCTCATGCTAAACTAATAAAAATCATAGTTTCAAAAATGTCTCTGTAACATACAGTATAATAAATAAGTACACAATGGCTACACATGGATTCCCTGGTACTAATTTTATAATATGAAAGATGACTTACATTAGTTGGGCAATAACTTCAAAAGAGAAGCTCTAAAAAAAGACTCTGTTTCTAGAAATGCTTTCAGGATTGCTATGCCGCAAGGGTGTGGCTCAAAAGTCAACTGCTGCCACGTCTAGGCATGATGGATAAAGGATGGGACGTGCTGTGGGGGACGTGTTGGATCTAGTGTCAGTTTATGAGTTCCATATTTGCTTTCTGCTCATGTAAAAACGTTTCTAAGCTGACAGCAACATCTTTTAGGAATCTGGCAAGGCAGTTCTTATTTCATATTTCTTCCAATGTATCTCTATTATATACACATAAAGCATATATACAGCAATTTGTTGTGGCATAGATGCTACTGCTGGAAGACTGGGTAGATGGGAAATCATATGGTTGAGATGGTGGTCTGAAGGCTGCTGGGATCCAATTTCTCATTGTTTTTGAAGGACTGGCTGTCTGTCTCAATTATTTTTATCAATTGGTAGTATTGTTTTGCTTCTGTGTGTGGAGGCACCTAGACCACCTTCTAGACCATACACCACAGACTACCGACTGGCAGGTGAAAGCACATAAAATGTCATTCCAGTGGCCAGCATAGAGTTTATCTTTGAAATGGAATTTCGAATCCTGCTATGATGGGACAATGTGTGCTATTCCAGTACTCAGGAGGCTTAGGCAGGGCACTCATTTGAGCTCAGAGGCATCCTAGGCTATCTAGTGATGATCAGCCTGAAATAGGTATAAAAACACCACCGGAAGAAAACCAATGAAATGAAGATAAACCTTGAATTTCAGTGACTATCATGCTTTTGCATCACCCATTTTTCTTTGGATGGCATTGCTTGTGACTGCCTAAAGTCCTTATTTGTCAAAGACAGCATATGCGTTTCACCGTGCTACCTTTACACAAGAACATAGACCACCTTACCCTTAACAGCAGATTGAAAAGTCTGTTCAGAAGGAGGTACTACTGGACATCCTGTCTAATTCGGTTGGCAATGGAAGTGATAGAAGCCCCAGCTTAATAGTTAGCACGTATGACACGAGTCTCTGTAGAACTGGCAGTAGTAGTGGGGTACAGTCAGATGGCCCTTGAAGGACATTTGGGGTTGCAGTTAGCAACATAATCTCTATGACTGATTCTCTGGGATGCTGTGTCTACTGATATAGTTTAATAAATTGCATCCATTTTATGAGGAGTATATTTTGCTTACAACTAAGCAATCCAACCAGTACAAGAAACTAAGAGACAATGAACTTTTAGAAAACAAGGGAGCAACTCAAAACCCAAGGGTGAAAATATTTCTTTACCCAACCAAACTATCAGTTCACTGTGAAGCCAAAGAAAATCTACTCTGTATAAAGGACCAGATGCTTATAACCTATGTGCATTTAAAAAGCTGTTAGAAAGAGGAGGTGTAGTGTCTCGTGCTTTTAATTCTAGCACTCAGAAGGCAGAAGAAGGTGGATCTCTATGAGTTCCATGGCAACACAGAAAGTTTCAGGCCAGCCAGAGTTACACAGTAAGACCCAGCCTTAAAAAAGAAAGAAAGAAAGAAAGAAAGAAAGAAAGAAAGAAAGAAAGAAAGAAAGAAAGAAAGAAAGAAAG